>CAXITT010000018.1:180254-212967 GCA_964033795.1 Lymnaea stagnalis
TCCAGCCTTGAAGTTGGTTCCTTGGTCAGACTGTACAGACTTCGGAAGACCAAACAATGTAAAAAACTTCGTCAAGGCTTTGACGATGTTCGGAGTCTTGATATTGCGAAGAGGAATAGCTTCTGGGAATCTTGTTGACGCACACATGATTGTCAGCAAGTATTGGTGACCTGATTTTGTCTTTGGCAGAGGTCCAACGCAGTCTATAATAACGCGACTGAAAGGTTCTTCGAATGCTGGAATGGGTTGAAGAGGAGCTGCTGGTATCTTCTGATTTGGTTTCCCTACAACCTGACAAGTATGACATGATCTGCAGTAGTCAACCACATCTTTCATGATTTTGGGCCAAAAGAAGTGCGACGTGATTTTGTGATATGTCTTCTTTACTCCCAAATGACCTGAAAGTGGTGAGTCATGGGCTAAGTTCAAGACTTCGTTCCGGAATGGGGTAGGAACTACTATTTGATGAACTATCCTCCATTCTTCATCAGCATTTGCGTCTGGAGGTCGCCATTTTCTCAAAAGTATGTCATCTTGAAGGTAATAACATATCGGGAATTGTTCAGCTTCTTCTTGGGTCAAAGCGTTCTCTCGAAGTTTGACTATTTCTGGATCACTCTTCTGTTCTTCAATAAGTTGCATTCGAGTTGGAGTCTTGTAATTGCTAGCCTCTTCATTTAGACTTGCAAAAAATGTTTTTCCCAGGTCAATTTCAGGAAGAATTTTATTGCTTTTTTGTAAAATCTCTTTTGTGGCGATCTTGGAACTCATGGCCCTTGTCACAGCACATGCTGGATACAATTCTTGATCTTCTTCTTGATTTTCAGTTAAACAAGGTTCATGAGTAACGATGGGCTCGGCTATCACCTTCCCACCAGCTAAGTCATTGCCTAGCAGCAACGAGATGCCGTCCAATGGTAATGTTGGTCGGACACCCACAACCACAGGTCCGGAGACTAAGTCTGATTTTAGGTTGATGAGATGTAAAGGTACATCTATGCATCCCAGCTCTACACCTCGTAACAGGATGTTGCTCCCAGTAGCAGTAGATTCAGACAAGGGAAGTATACCCTCAAGTAGCAAGGACTGTGAAGCACCTGTATCTCGTAAGATTTTGATTGGTTGTAGACTGGAAAAATCACCTGGCAGTGATACGAATCCTTCCGATATGAAAGGCATGAAGTCTTGTATGACATCAGTATTTTCTGATGTAGAATTTTGGACCTTGGTAGGTAAACTCTTGTTGGAGTCTTGAGAACATTCGGCTAGGGTAGAGGAAGTAAAACTCTGGGTAGAGTCGTCAAAACTTGCACACAAGTCCTCAGTAAAACGCCCTCTGGAGGTAGACCTCTTCTTGGAGCAAAAGGATCTTGGCGACAAGCTCATAAAACTCGCAGTCGAAGCAGGAACTTGGCTGGAGTCAGTAAAACTAGCCTTATTGTTCATAATGGAACTCTTTGATGAGTCGTGACAAACCTCTTTGAAGTTTGTATGGACATCTGGAGAGCAAAAACTCTTGAATTTTGAAAATGTGTTTCCAGATGTATGACGAGACGTACAAGCGGAGACTTTGTGTTGTGTACCAGGATGTGTGGTCTTCTCAGTTTTCTTCTTGAGTTTCCAGCAATCATCCCTCGTATGTCCTTCTTTTTTACAGTAGGCACATGTGTCTTTTGCACCAATTTCTTTCGTACCGGGCTTGAATGGTTTTTGTGGAGGTTTACTGTAAGTTGATACAGCTGTCTTATTGTGCCTGTCATTTTTGGTGTCAGATGGATTCTTGGAAAGTTGATGTGAGATGGTGAAGTCGTCGGCTAACACTGCTGCCGTATGTGCGTCACCTTCGCCACGGTCTGCAATATGTATTCGCACCTCAGTACGAACACAGTTCTTGAACTCCTCCATCAGAATGAGGTTCTTGAATTTCTTGAAGTCTGTCTCGGTGTTGGTTGCGTGCAGCCACTTGTCCAGGAGCCGTTCCTTTTCCCGGAGGAACTCAACATGAGTCTGGCCATCACGTTTCCACAGTTCCCTAAACTTTTTACGGTATGCTTCGGGGACACATTCATAAGCCTTAAGTATTAATGATTTTACTAGGTTATAGTCCCCGCGCTGTTCCGCATTCAGGGACACAAAGACTTCAGATGCCCTTCCGGTCAAGGCTGGTTGAAGTAAGGTGGACCACATAGTTTCAGGAATTTTAAAATTTTGGGCAGTTATCTCAAACTGCGCAAAATATTGGTCAACCTCTTTTTCTGTAAATTTAGGGATTACTTTTGCAAATTTAATTGCATCGCAACCCTGACCGGCTGGAGCCGTGAGTCTATTTTCCATTGCTCCTAAATTGGCCGTTATTTCCATTTGTTTTAACTTTATTGTTAGCTCTCTATCTTTTTCTTCTTTCTCTCTCTGAGCTTTTAGCTCCAGCTGTTTAAGCTCTCGTTCTTTTTCTTCTTTCTCTCTCTGAGCTTCAAGCTCCAGCTGTTTAAGCTCACGTTCTTTATCTAGCTCCAGCTGTTTAAGCTCACGTTCTTTTTCTCTCTGGGCATCTAGTTCCATTTGTTTGAGCTTTAGTTGGAGCTCCATACTTGGATCAGTCGGTTGTGTGACTGAGGCAAGTTCATCTTCAGATAACATGTCTTCATCCACAAAGTGAACGATGATCATGTCTCGTATGGTCTTTTTTACGGCCGAATGAGCTACATTTATTTCTAGAGCTTTAGCAATGGAAAATAGCTCCTTCCTAGAACATTTGTCTAATGCCTCTACTGATGGGTTTTCAATATCAAAATCCATTTTGACACAGGCAAAATATAACAATGATTTTTTTATAAAAATTTAAGCTTAGTGCACACACTAATGAAAAAATTGTAACCAGCTCTGTTGTTGGTGTCGTAAAATGGTATCGTGAACTCAAATTAGTTTGAGTGTATTAAGGTAAACAGTTTGTCAAAATCCACAGAAAAAACGCTCAATTTATTATTGGTGTATTAAAAACTATGGATTAAAATTATCCTCGGAAAATCCCACAATTTGTTAAAATTGGGGTCTAATGAGAATAAAATATGGATTCGGTTATCGCGGACGATGCCCCCAATTTGTTAGAATTGGGGTCTTGAGAAAAATAATAATATAGAGTCCGCTATATCCGGGACGAGCAACCCAATTTGTTACGCACTGACTTGTATTGGGAGAAATTAATCTCCTATTTTAATTTTAATTGGCTCGTTGTAAACAGTGCCTAACAAAGGACGATACCATATAATCAACAATATTAAAGATACGACCCAAAACAGTTTCTAGTTACAATTAATTAAGATTTATTATGTCTTAAGATAATTACAAAATAAAATAAAATAAAATTACAATCTTCAACTTACAGTATGGCAGATGTCGTACCGGTACACAGTTAATACAATTAGAAATAATGATGCCAATAAATAATGCGAAATAAACACATATAAGTAGGAGCACACAAATACACAACAGAATAAAACACGCCTCGTAATGTTAAGAAAATCTATCGGAAATCTTCCTCTCTCGTCGTGCCTGTCAATCCCTTATATAGGTGGGTCTACCGACGCCCAAGCCCTGCCTTCGAGACATTTCGAGAAAAATCCCAATCATTCTACCAAATACTATTTGGAACAGATTAATTATTTTTATTCGTTGGCGGCGTAAACAATTTACTTCAAAGGCCTAAGCCACACCCCTTTGTGAACACAGCGTCTCATGCGGGGTCAATCAGAGGGCACGCACGAGAAAATATGATGTAAACAAGCTCTCTATAACATTCTGCTTCTATTTGTTTTGGTTGCTGATGAAGACTCTAAGCCGAAATGTCCAAATCTTTTTCTGTCTATTTATTCAAGTTTAGCATACCTTGTTCTTATGTCTCCAAACCACTTGGTGGAAACTTTCTGGTACTTACTCTGTCCTTATTATGTGTCGCAGCCCATCCCCCTTTTTTCCATAGGTAAGATTTTCTTTTCTAAATGATGCTGGTTATACTCTAGATGATCTATTATCTTAATTAATTGGCCTATTTAATCTAGTTTAGAATTGTTAACTTAAAAATTATTAATTACACATGATAATAAAATTTAACTATTAACTATTTAATGGTTTAACTGCTTTAAAGACTTAGGGGGGGGGGGGGGAAAAAAACAGTGTTTTTTTTTGTTTTTGTTTTTTGCATCCTGTGGAAGCTGGTTTCCACTTCCCTTAAGGCCAGCAAGTAGATCGGAAAGCAAATGGTTTAACTGCTTTAAAGACTTAGGGGGGGGGGGGAGAAAAAAACAGTGTTTTTTTTTGTTTTTGTTTTTTGCATCCTGTGGAAGCTGGTTTCCACTTCCCTTAAGGCCAGCAAGTTAAAGAGACATTCGAAAAAGAACCATTCATGCTCAAAAAGCAAAGATGTCGACTCCATTAAAAGCCAAGCCGAACGATTAAACAAATCCAGCCTGGAAGACACGGGAATGTTTTCGCACTGCATTAAGGCTGGTCACATGCGGTTTTAAAGGAAAATGGCTGCCACAAAGAAATCTCACAGCATCGGATAACAGTTGATAGTCGTAACTTGCTGCAAAGATATCGTATCGAATATGCTGGGGAGTTCTGAACTTGAGAAGCTAAACATGTTTTCCTGTCAAACGATACTGTAAGGAGACGATTAGCTGCTATGTCTGATTGCATACTGTCGTGGTTGGTCTCGAAGATTTAGAATTCGAATTTCAAATTCTTTGCGATCCAGCTTGATGAAACAATGGACGTCGCAAATATAGATCAAATTTGCGACCATATGTACGTGACAAGCAAGTGACAGATATTTTTTTGCGAGACTCTCAGCACCAGAACAACTGCAAAATGAATATTTGATAAAGGGGACAGATACTCTGAGGCCCAATATCAAATGGGAATATGTCATTGGCGTGTGTACTAATGGCGCTCCATCTCTGCTTGGTGGTCTTTTGGTTTTCAAACTTTAGTATAAAAAATATTGGTGCATTGTTCTTTGCCAAAGTGAAGACCATGCCTGATGAACTGAAAAATGTTCTCATTGAAGTGATTACATCAGTGAACTTCATTAAAGGAAATGCACTCAAGTCTCGTGTGTTTTCTGCCATGAGTCATGAAAAGAAAGTCATTCCAAATTTCAGACACTCTTGTTGCTCTCTCCCGTGATGTGGTTTTCCTAAGGGAACGGTTTGAAGATTGTTTTCATACTACAGCCTTATATAGCCAACCATTGCAGTATCTGGGATATGCAGACGATACAGCGCTACTGGGCAGAGACAGTAATGGCGTAATTAAAGTAGCATTCAGGGAGCTTGAAAATGCCTCAGGCAAAGCTGGTCTTGATGTAATTGAACCAAAGACAAAATATATGTTGATGTCACGAAATTCCCACGCTGATGACAACATGAATATAAACAACCAAAAATTTGAGAGAGTAGCTATATTCAAATATCTAGGGGGAACTATAAACGAGAACAATGAAAAAATGTCAGAGGTCGGAGGTGAAAGGAAAGATTTCAACAGGCAACCGTTCCAGTTTCAGCCTAAAAAGCTACTGGGAAGAAAAAGCCTCTCAAGGGGAACAATGAAGACAATCTACACCACTATCATGAGACCAGTAGTAACTTACGCTAGTTAGACTTGGACCCTTAATAGAAAAGCTGAGAACCTTCTATTTACATGGGAGAGGAAAATCCTCCGAAAAATATACGGCCCATTGATGGAAAATGATATCTGGAAAATTCGTTCAAACCAAGAGCTCTGCCAATTGTAAAATGATCCAACCACATTCGCAACAATTTTAAAAAGGCAGACTGCGCCGGGCAGGACATATAGACAGGATGCCGGAATGTAGAGCAGCAAACGTGATCTACAGGCATAAAACTTGGGGCAGACGACTCACCGGTCGTCCAAGGCAGAGATGGATCGACGATATAGAGAAGGATTTACACCAGTTAAGGGTTCGCGCATGGAGGCAGAAAGCCATGGATCGTTCCGGAGGGAAGGATGTGGTGGAGCAGGCCAGGGCCCTACTTGGGGTGTGGCGCCACTGATGGTGATGAAGAAATCCAGCAATTGTTTGCAAGATGCTAAAGCCATACATTATCAGCTAACTCTCTGGGGTTAGTTTTCTTATATTCTTATAATTTTTGGTCGTCATATTTGACCCTAATCCATCAACAATTGGGCTGTTAGTTGAAACCTATATGTGGCCAACCGGATGGCCACATGTGGCCCACAACTTTTAATAATGTGACCTACGCGCATGCATCATTTCTCCGAAATAAACTTGTTCGTTCAAAATTTAATTTACAACGAAATCGATTTTAACAATTTTAGGATTCAACAAATAAATTGTTAATGCTATTTTTCAGATCATCATGTCCATTTAGAATTGATAAAACAATCTAAACTGCATTAATTGGGTGTTTTTTTTAAAAATATATTAATATAGGATGTAAGGACATGCTCAAGCCCGTCGACAGAAAATTTGGGCAGAGCTGTCACGGGCCCCCCGAGGTCTGAGCCTCTAAACTATCTTTAGGCTTTATGAGAATTTTAAAAAAAATTGACAGATCGTATACTTTGTAATGTTGTACACTTAAATAAGGTATGATTTTATTCAGTTGGTATTGAAAAAATTGTATTTTAAATTTATGTTTTAATGGTAGCCTATAATAGTCAATTCAGTTGTTTTCAAAAATAAACTTTTCTCGCTTTGGCTGAAGCAAAATCGTTAATAATATCATCGTAGTTCAATAATTTTGCCAGACCATGTTCGATTGCCAGATTTGCAAGACCATTCAATCTGTCTTGCTTCATAACTGATCGCCTAACACTTTTAATTAGCTTGAGCTAGCTGAAAGTTCTTTCAGCTTCCGCAGCAGTGACTGGAATCGTACAGAAAATCCGGATGGGAATCACAATATTTGGGAATAAAAATTCCAACTTGAACTGGTAAAGTTTATTCAGCAGTTCAATGGGATGAAGGTTTTCACTTTGTATGTTAGCGGAATAAATTGACTTTAGATGTTTTACTTCTTCAATTAAATCACTGCTTACATCTTTGTAATATTATTTACAGAAATTAGAACATTTCTTCTCCAGATCAGTTTCCTCTATTTCCCGAAACAACCACAGACAATTGAAAGAATTGTTAATATCCCTTGCCAATTGAAAACGTTGTGTTAAACCAGCTATAACACTATCAAGAAGTTTGTAGAAAACGTTTACTTTAAAATCGTCATCCTCTTCATGTGCACTCTCTTCTGCCAGTGGTTGCATATCTTGACTTTCAAATCGTCCTCCTTTTCATGTGCACTCTCTTCTGCCAGTGGTTGCACATCTTGACTTTCAAATCGTCCTCCTTTTCATGTGCACTCTCTTCTGCCAGTGGTTGCATATCTTGACTTTCAAATCGTCCTCCTTTTCATGTGCACTCTCTTCTGCCAGTGGTTGCATATCTTGACTTTCCTCAAAACAAACTCTTCGTCGTTTTTTTGTTGTTGTTTTTTTTCTGGAAGTTCTGTTTCACATGGCAAGTCAGACGACATAGCTGCTGCTGTTGTTTTGGCTTTTGCTAGCAATAAATCCCATTTATCACGTAGATCATTCAGCTCTACAAGGAGACTGTCAATGTTTTCCACTTCCACATCAAGTCTTGCTTCTCTAGCTTGAATAACTTTATTTCGATTGTCTATGGCAACCAAGATTTTGAGCCATATTGTAGCCATTAAAACACACTTGAATGATTTCATATAATGCTCAATTCCTTTGCAATTCAGTCTTACATTCTGATGACAAATTTAGTTCTTTACACTTAATAATTGCCTATTTGATAATTGGCAGATGCTTTGCAATAGGTTTCGCACTTTCCACACGTGCAGACCATCTAGTTTGAGAAAGATTATGCAGTGAGGATCCAGTTAATGTTTGTAGAATTTCCCATCGTTGAGGACTGTGCGCAAAAAAATTATACAATTTTTTAACTATTCCAAAAAAAGTAATAACGTCATTACAACATTCGGTCGCATGCATAAAGCATAAATTTAAACTATGCGCGCCACAATTTGAAAATTTTGCTAGAGGATAAGAGTGCGCAATGATTGCCTGTGCTCCTTTAAACTTTCCTGCCATATTTGATCCGTTGTCGTATCCCTGACCTCGACAATCATCTAAAGGCATTTTGTTTTTCTCCAGTTCATATTTGATCATATCTGCAATATCCTGTCCAGTTTTTTTGTTATAATCAACAATTGCGAGAAAACGTTCTTTGACAACAAAGGTTGAATTGCAGTATAGTACATATCTCAGAACAAAAGTACTTTGTTCTGTATGAGAACAATCTGGCGTAGCATCTACCATAATTGAAAAATAATTTGATCTTTCTCTTTCTGCCAAAATTTCTTGAACAAATTTTGAGCTGCATGCTTCGATAAAGTCATTTTGAGAATCTGCTGAGAGATAATGGACCTGAAGGCGTTGACCAATTTTTTGAGATTTTTGAACTTTAGAAACATGCTCTTCTAGAAGCGGATCAAACTGAGCTAACAGTTCTATAATTCCAAGAAAATTTCCATTATCATGGTCATCAATTTTGCTCGAAGAACCTCTGAAAGCAAGTCCTCTTTCACCCAAAAATAAAACCACTGATAAAATTCGTTTGAATAAATCTCTCCAGTATTTCACTTTTGCAGAAATTTCTTTATCAATATGAGACTCTACATTCTTTCCAAGGAGAAATCTTCTTTCTGAATCTCGCCACTGTATATAACATTCTTTATGACTGTCACTTTTCTCATGAGCCGGTACTTTATCATACAACTTACGCCACGTTTGTTGTTTTGACCATCCTTGATCACTTGACAAAATTGATCTGCAGGATACTGCAACTTCACTAAATAATCTGCATGGAAAACAAAACAGGGATTCTTTTTCTTTACTCCAAACTAACCAATCCCTTTCACAAACGTCTCCATTTTATCTGGACACCTTTAAAATGCACTTTGGAAATGCTCTTTGTCCATCGCCCGGGAAATTGTCCGGATGTCTAGGTGGACGGTTTCGTATCACGGTTTCTATAGTTTGTGTGAGTATTGGCCCGAATGGCAAAGTGCCTACATCAAATCCTAATCTTTCAACTGTTTCTATATTTTCCGGATTTTCATCATTTGTACTTACACTCTCATCTTTTGGAATTACGATGCTAACGCTATCTTCATTTTCATCAAATCGGAACGGTTCCGATTCTGGCCCGACCGTACTGGAAATTCCGGACCGTTCATGTAAGTCTAATTCATTAGAATCAACCAAGATAGGAAAGTTTACACCTGGCTCTGAATTGTCCTTTTCTTTTGCGATTCCAAATTGAAATAATGTACGCCTGCCGATTTTATCGTTTTTCAATGTATTAGCTTTTTCTTTTCGTTTTTGTGCTCCAGATTTGTGTTTATATTCCATCATTACAAAAAATTATTATTATTTTATGTTTGTTTACTTTATAATAGTTTAGCACATTTAGCAGAAGTTAATTTCAAACGGAAGTGAGCCAGTGTGGGCGTGTTCAAAATAGAGACCGGCACGGGCCGAATTTATCAAGCCCCGTCTCTCTGGTCGTGTCACGTGTGACTCGTGTTCAAAAATTGATGTTTATTTCAGCAGAATAAAGTACTAAGACGACGGATTGACGGAATTGCATAAAAATGATAAAATGGTCAATAAGTACGGCAATATTCAGATGCTTGAAGTTTAATCTGATTGTTATTAAGTTTAGTTAAGTTATATTTACAAAAGCATAAGTAATACATTTTTTATAGCTGATCATAATATTTTCAAAAGTTGATTGCGGGCCCTGGCCGGGCCCCTAAAACTCGCCGAGCCCCTGGGCATTTGCCCCACCTGCCCCCCTCATCTCGGCGGGCCTGGACATGCTACCAGTGAAAGGTAAACTATCTGTCTCTCTCTCTCTCTCTCTCTCTCTCTCTCTCTCTCACACTTTCTTTTTCCTCCTTTTATTTCTATGCATTTTCTATCAAAATGAGACTCAAACATACACGTTATAATTATTTTTCAACCAGCGAGCAGCGTCACACATAGAGATAAGCCCTTAATGGCCAGGGACTTAATGCCTTATTAACTATTCTATCACATAAGTAAACATCTCTGCGTGGTCGTATGTAAATTTCTGGATCAATAAACATAGGAAGGATAACCTTTTGTCAGATCCGACGACGATAAACAATTTTTTCCCCGACTTTCACCCTAACCCCACATGCGTGAACGCTCGTAACCTTATAAGGTTATCGAGTGGGATTGTTTACAGAAGCGGATAAAATAAAGATGAGATTGATGTAATACATAATTGTAATAAATATGACCAATCACTGAGTCAGCTCGGGTGTCACGTGGCAAGGGACATAAGAATGCTACAAATGTAAAATTTAAATTTTAAAAATAAAAGTATAGATGATGAAAAAAATGATTTGTTTTGAATGTCCTTTCGTGAGTTCATGGCTAGATGAAGTAATTAATCTTATTATGTAGGCTGAATGACATTTACATTTAAATGTAATATTTGCAAACCGACAAGCCAGAGTTCTTCGAGTTTCTAAATAATTTTATATGAAGAAGGCGTATGTGTTGAAAATATTTAATTGCAAAGTTACTTCACAAGGAAGATAATCAAACGAGTAGAGGACACTCTCAAGGTTAGTTAAACGTTTAATGTAAGAGAACAGCATGAAGTCCTGAGTTCTTGTAACATGGAGCACGAGAAAGACAGCATAAAAACGTGACGTCATTACACAACAATGTGGTGTGCGAAACTATGCGTAATTAACATTCAGTATTTTGTCACTTTAAAAAAACACCTTCACAAAATACTAAATAAAATTAATTCACTGGTTTCACACCAATCATGTCTCTGATTATCTTTGTGGATTGTACTCAAATATAACAGTGGCCACATTTTGGTTACATCACAAATCACATGTAAGTGGTCTCGGCCAAAGCGCCTCATGTGCTGCACTTGAAAGCGCCAAATATTCAACTTCTGCTGGCGACAATGCCACACATGCTTGTTTTTTACTTCTCCAATGTGTAGGTCCACTACCCATATGGAACACATGGCCAGATGTAGACTTTCGATCATCAATGTTACCTGCCCAATCCGCATCACAATAGCCAACACATTCTGTACATCCGCGGTTGTGAGTCACAATTCCATAATTCGACGCACCTTTATGTATCTTAGAATTCGTTTTACCGCCGTCCATTGTTGTTATGATTGATGAGCACAGACTTTGACTATAATATCCACAGCGTAAGTAATATAAGGTCTGGTCCAATTAAACAGATACAGAGGACTAGCCACCGTTGATTGGTAAAGTCCCTGATCAAATTAATGACCTTCTTCTTTTCTTAACTTCACACCTGGATCAGTTGGAGTTGATACAGGTTCAGAATTTAGCATTCCAAAGCTCATCAATAACTTTGCTTGTATAACCTAGCTGTCCTAGCCAGATACCATCCTCCTCTTGCGTGAACATTACACCCAAAAAAGATTTAAATTCAAAAAGATCTTTTGCGTCAAATTTTGACGAAGTAGCTTTTTGACGATTGCACGAAATTTTGTGTTACTAGCAGCTAGTAAGATGTGATAGGCAGCAATGATGTCCATCTCTCCTTCTGTAGCTGTATACATACATGGTTCATTTGATGACTGCCTGAGCCCAACATCTTTCAGGTAGCCAGCCAACATCCTTACGGCATTTATAATGAAGTCAAACTTCTTATGACACATATAGTAGTGTCAACCTTTAGGATTTATCTTCTTTGAAGATCAGTACACTCTGTCAGATCCCTGTCACTTTTCTCCAAAGCTAGGGCGTACTGTGTCATGATTTTCATGTTAAAAACTGTTGCGACTTTTGTGTAGCCCTCTAGAGCCGCAAAGCCTTCTTTTTTCACTAAAAAATTAATCATTACCCCAACTAGACAAGAAGACAGGTTCACTCTCATTATGAGTTTTGTTATCTCCCTTTTATGACCAGTCGTATTTGTGTTGGATGCTGACATAAAGACGATCATTTTGACCAAGGGAAATAAAATGGGATACGGTCTCCTCGACTAGTTGTGACAGAGTTACGTGTCTTTGGTGTTGTTACGTACCATTAAATTGCTTATAAATTTTAATCTGTATTTAAATTCGCTCGTAGGATAAACAATACAAAATAAATGACCGAAACCAGTATACAAAGAAACAGATACCAAAGCAAATGGAACTAACAATAGTAAGTTAATAATATCGTAAAGTCGTATTTGCATTGGCTCAAGACGTCAATACGCTCAGTTTAAACAAGGGGAAAAAAAAAGGATATTGTCCTCTTGTAAACAACATTTTCCCAATCAAGGGAGGGTGGGTTTGTCCCTGCGCTGTACATTTAATCTTAGCCAAAACGTTCTTCTCTTATTGTTCTGTCTTTCGATTTAAGCTTCCTCATACCTTGTTATACTATTTCCTTAAAAATTAGATGTTAGAGAATGTTTCTTTTGGAGTGAAACAATGGTAAATCTTCTGTGCAGAGTGGCTTTTTAATATTTTTGTACTATTGTGTAGAATTGTGTTGCGTTGAACTCACGTATCGCGTTATTTTGATATTCTGTACTTTTATTTCAGTATAATACTTATAGACGTGTAGTTGAAATATTTAAACGCCATGAATCAAAGCAGAAAGAGAAAATTAGAGATAGAGTACAGAATTTTTAATCCTGAATGGACAAATAAATACTTATTTACAGTACAGAGTTCAAGGACAAACTACTTGTGCCTCGTTTGTCGTGACACAGTGGCTGCGCCGAGAGGGTATAATCTTCGACGGAATTTTGAATCTAAACATCCTAATTTGTCAAAATTGGAGCAAAATGAAAAATCCATTAAAGCAGCGAATGTATCAAAAACTCTTACTGGAGAGCACACATTTTTCAAGAAAAAGAGCAGTGAAAATGAAACCTTACCAAGATAAGCTTTTTCTATTTCAAGGGAAATTGTTACTGCTGAGAAATCATTTACTGAAGGCGAATTTGTGAAGAAGTGCATGCTGATTGCCACGTCTGAGTAATGTCCGGAAAAAACAGTGCTATTTCAAAAAATCAGTTTATCGCGAATGACAGTGCAAAGAAGCATACCTGATATTTCCACCAATCTTCATGAACAATTAATGCAGAAAGCTTGTGAATTTTCTTTTTTATTCTCTAGCCATGGACGAAAGCACAGATTTAAAAAGACACCGCCCAACTTCTCATTTTCATTAGAGGTGTTGACAAACACAGTGAAATTACCGAGGAACTCGCTGGAATGTGCTCCATGTCAGGTCGCACAACCGGAAAAAATATCTTCATGAAGTGATAAAGTGCTTGAAAGATAAGTTGGGATTAGATTTTATAAAATTAGTGGCCATTTGTACCGATGGTTCCCGGAATATGACGGATATTAATAAAGGAGCAGTTGCGCTTCTTGAAAAATTTATCTCAAGGCATATTACATAATAATATTGCATTATACATGTGCAGGCCTTGTGTAGCCAATTGTTACATTTAGAACATGTTAAGTCGGTAGTTGTCAAAAGAGTCAACCACATAAGATCAAGAGGACTTAAACAAAGGGTTTTTCAAGCTTTTATTGAAGATATAGACGCCGACTGCAGTGTCGTAATATACCATGCAAAAGTGAGATGGTTAAGCCGAGCGAAAGTGCTTCAGCGATTCGTTGCTTTGAAAAGGGATATATCTAATTCCTAGAAGACGAAGCAAATGAATTCCCTGAGCTTGAAGATGAGTCCTGGAATTATGACCTCTTCTTCTTTTGTGATAGTACAACACATCTAAATTGCCTTAACGTTCAACTTCAAGGTAAGCAACAACTTGTATTTGAAATGTTTGCTGTTTGCCGCAGTAAAAGCTTTTAACCTGAAAATGAAAATTTTCAAAACCCAGTTACTAAATGGTGAAATGAGCCACTTCTCCACTTGTGAACAGCATATTCCTCAGGACAAGTACGTCGAGTTGGGAAAACAATTTGCTAATGAAATTAATCTTTTAATAGAAGAATTTGATAAAAGACTCACTCTTTCTAAAGAAGAAGATATTCAGTTTAAACTAATTTAAGATCCATTTTCTGTGAATCCCGAAGAGATCAAATGCCTGCAGTTTCCGGTGCGACACGCGTTTGCAATGACTATCTACAAAGCACAGGGACAATCGCTACAAGTTTGCGGACTAAATTAGGAAAACCCATGCTTCTCCCATGGACAGATGTATGTGGCCTGCTCTCGCGTCGGAAAACCTTCTGATTTATTCGTGTATATACCAGATGGAAAAACAAGAAAAACTTCGTGTATTTAAAAGCTCTTGAAGAAACATAATCAAAATGCAAACACTTTCTTTCTTTGAGTGGCATTGCAATGCATGCCGGGTACTCGCTATAGTACTTAATAAAAACATGTTCTTCATGTAAGTCGACACCTTATTTCACGCCATGGTACTAACTATTATATAAAAACTGTTGTATTTCATGCTTGTACTTATATGTTTTCGCTAGCAATTAGAGAGATTTGAGCCAGTATCAGGCTCAAGCAAAGGAACATGGTGTTCTTCCCAGGCTCAGTACGCATGACGGCAAAAAGGAAATACGTGGCTAAAGGCAGAACGAGGCGGAGAACAGACGCTCCTATACACAGTAATGTCAAATCTATAATGGACGTAGAATGACTGTGTTTTTTATTCAAGATCTCGTAGAGCAATTCTTTACAAACATAAAGGAAACCTTTTTTTATTACTTGCCATCTTGTTAAGATCCTTGAAATCTGAGATATTGAGTTTTGTGCCGTTCAGGACTAACGTTACTTTCATGTAAAGTGATCCACTAACCATATAGATGCTATAATATGTCTCATTAAATTGAACAAACCCACAGGTCAAGAATTGTTTTATATTTATAAATGAGTAATCCACTGAAATTTTGTTACAAGAAGTTCCTATAGTTGGTCCTTAAGAATTGGAGCACCATTATCAATTTAAAAGAAAAACAAAAAACAATAGACCTGTATCTAACTTATCATTCTTATCCAAAGACATTAAAAAACTAGTTCTAAAACAACTTTTTGCTTTCTTAAACGACCACTCTCTTCTCAGTCGTAATCGGTCGACCTATCGACCTTTCCATAGCACTTTGACAGCTCTCTTGAGTCACCAATGACCTCTTGCTCGCATTTGACAGCTGTGAAATCTCCATCCTGATCCTCTTAGACCTTACAAAACCCTTGAAAATTACTTTGGAATTTTGTGATCGGTTTTGGCTTGGTTTAGGTCAAACATCTCCGATAGAACGCAGGCGGTCGCTGTCAATGACTGTCTCTCCGTCAGTGTTGACTTAGTGTACGGAGTACCACAGGGCTCTGTTTTGGGCCCGGTTCTATTCACAATGTATACCAGGCCACTGCTCCTCCTGCTCGGGAAGCATGCTGAGGAGAGCCAGTCATTCGCAAATATGACATGCAGCTTTACAAGCACACCCATCCCTCTCTTGTCGATTCTGCTATCCGGACTTTGCAAGAGAGCATTGATGATGTCAAGACATGGATGACACTCAACAAGTTGAAGCTAAGCGATGAAAAAATGGAAGTACTACTTATTCACACTCACAAATCATCCTCTAACTCAACTCTCCCCACTTCATTCCAAGTAGGTCACTCTGACATACAGTTTACATTCTCCGCTAGGAATGTTGGTTATATTTTGTCTAACAACATGTCTCTTGATAATCATATCTCTCACATTTGTCGCTCTGCATAGACCACTATTTGCCAGATCAGCTCTACCTGCCAATATCGCACAGTTAGCGCAATAAAAACCCTAGTCTGTGCTCTAGTTCTCGTCATGACTATTGTAACTCTATTCTATCAGGTTCACCAAAACTATTCATAGAAAAATTACAAAAGGTTCAGAACTCAGCTACTAGGCTAATTCTAAAGGAAAACAAAAGCGTGATCACGTCACACCACTACTTCATTCACTTTATTGGCTCCCTGTACAAGCACGGATTGACTACAAACTCTCTGTTCTCTGCCACAACTTTTCCTCGAATTCCTCCCCTTCCTATCTAACTGAACTTCTCTCTGTCTATTCACCCCTTCGACAGCTTCGCTCCTCCGCAGACGCGTGTATTCTTTCTGTCTCCAGACATACGGTGAATGATCGTTCTCTTTCTGTGCCCCCAAACAATTTAATTCTCATTCGCAATAAACCGACCACCACAACCTTCAAAACTGCACTCAAAACACATCTTTTAAAACTCTACTATCCTGACTGACTCCCACCTCTGACTGAAAAACGTTGCTGCTGTGTGTCGTCCATGGCTTGACATGTCAATAGTTTTAACTATACATTTGTTTTGTTTGATTTAATTAATGTATTTTAATTGATTTAATATTTATGTGTTTTCTTTGTTATGTTTTTTTAAATTGTATGTACAGCGTGGTGAGCCGAGCCCTAGGCTGGGCTACCACGCTATATAAAACCACTTACAATAAAAAAAAATAATAATCTCAAAACAAATAAAACAGTTTATTTTTTTTTTAAATGTTTTTTTTTTTAATTTGTCATTACTTATTTTATTGTATATTAAATTATTTTCTTATTTTTTGACATAAGAGACGAAACAAGTTTTCTATTTGTTTGTTTTTTACTGTTACATTTTTTGTCCTTACTGTTACATTTATGGTCCTTACTGTTACATGTATGGTCCTTACTGTTACATTTACAATCCTTACTGTTACATTTATGGTCCTTACTGTTACATTTTGGTCCTTACTGTTACAATTATGGTCCTTACCGTTACATTTATGGTCCTTACCGTTACATTTATGGTCCTTACTGTTACATTTTCGGTCCTTACTTTTATATTTATGGTCCTTACTGTTACATTTATGGTCCTTACTGTTACATTTATAGTCCTTACTGTTACATTTATGGTCTTTACTGTTAGATTTTGGTCCTTACTGTTACAATTATGGTCCTTACCGTTACAATTATGGTCCTTACTGTTACATTTATGGTCATTACTGTTACATTTTTGGTCCTTACTTTTACATTTATGATACTTACTGTTACAATTTTGGTCCTTACTGTTACATGTATTGTCCGTATTGTTACATTTGTGCATGCGGCTCTTTTGATGTCAAGATGCGGCTCTCCAGTTCCATGCGCAAATATTAATAATTAAATTAAATTTAATTAAATAAAAAAGTTAGTGGCTCTTTAAAAACTGGTAAATTTTGTAAATTGTAACTTTTAGCTCTTCCGTCTCAAAAGGTTGCTCTAACCAGTTTCAGTCGCGAGGTGCACGCTTGTAGCATTAAATGTCACTGACAATATTTTTATCTCAAACCAATTCAATGCCAAAAAATGTTGGTTAAGTTTCTGTTACGCACTGCTGTCTATTGTAAGAAATTAATCTCTTTTTTTAAAAAAAACCTATGGCTCGTTCTAAACAGTGCATAACAAGGGACGAAACCATATGGGAAAAACACCAGTAAAAATACGACACTCAAAAAGTACTAATTACAATTAATAAGATTTATTTAAGTATTAATATAAGTACAAAACAAAAGAAATATAATAAAAAATTCACCAACTTACAGAGTATGGTACTAAACAATAGAAATATAATTAAAAATTCACCAACTTACAGAGTATGGTATGTCTTTTACCGGTACACAGTTCGTACAATGTGTCACAAAAATAATGTACAATGATGTATGCGAATAAACACATATGAGTACACATAGAATACTGCACTTGTCTCTTGAAGTGAAAAATATCTCTCCTTTCTCCAAAAATGAATCCCGCTTTTATATTATATCCTACTGAAAGGTCTCAAATTGCTTAACACATTTTTACCTGTCTAGTTCACACCCGAACTTTCCACAAAATTCTGTTAGAACAAATTCATTATTTTCAGTTGGTAGGGGTAGTAAACAAAGGCCAAGATCAAAGGGAATAAGCCACGCCTAATTCAAACGCAGCCTAATTTGGGGTTAGACAGCGTTCACGGCACGGGGAAAGTGACGTAAACACGTCTTCTACATAACAGTGTCCAATTCAATTTTAATATAGTGTTGAACACGAAGAGCGTAGTATTTTTAAACCAACTGGGAGGAAACAATTAAATGAAACAATAAATTTAGAAGAGAAGTTTATTTTCCCGCCAAAGATTATCAATCAAATTCCTGTACTTATAGATTCAAAGAAGGTTAACTTGATTATATAAATGTCATACTATCTAGTTGTCAGAACCTATACTGAATTATATATAAATTTACTTGGCCACGGAGTTTTTCAAGCGTTGTACGTGCTCCTCTGAAAACTCAGAACTTTATTATTCAACAAAGGTCACTAGTGGGATCTTTGGGCGAAACATATCTGTAACATTAAGAATTCCAGAAGAATCATGAGTACTTTAAACATTTTTCAAACGCGTCAACTTTTCGTCCTTATAAATGAATTTAAATGGGGGGAAATACTTTAATGTCAGGTTTTGTATACATTTGAAATAAACTTCGTAACCTTATAATGACGTTGTTGACATTGAAAATTTCACACAACTTAAGCTACATATTTTATTTTTTAATTAAACGTTACTATGCAACAATGAGAATGATGTCATCAGACAGTTAAAGTAAGATAAATAATCATATTTTTATTTAGATTGCACAAATAAAGTCTGTCATTCTCTTGTTTGACATGTTTTACGCATATTTATTATAAGATCACATTAAAACATCAACTACTCTCGTATATCTCTCCAAGCTTACTTCTTACATCTAAACAACGTTTAAACTAGGTAATTTTACGTTATATATATAAAAAAGGGTAAAATTCAAACTAAATTGCAGAAGAGCAAATTAGTCCAATTCATGACTGATGTAGATTAATTGGAGATACTAATTTTTTTTTTTTTGCCGGAGATCGAAATGGAGCTTGAGCCTGAGCAAAAAACAATTTTGTCCGAAGCGGAGCTATTCGGAGCTCGGCCAAAAGAGATGTTTTCTTTTATCAACTATGATTACACTATTTCAGTAGCAAGTAAAATACCACCAGGATGGTGCGAGAATTAACACTTTTGACGCACTTGGTGGTAAAGGATTGAGGCAACATACATTAAGTGTACTTGACAATAAGGATTACAATCTAAATATAAGGTCTTATAAACCGAAAGTTTGGCAAACTAATTCGCCAAAAGAGCCGAAAGTCAGCAGCAGAAAGATATAGAACATGTTGAGAGACAAATTTCTTTTTAGGACACTGTCAAAAAACCAAGTTTTTCGTAGTCAAAACCGATTTGTGGCCGACTTGGTCGATCCGCTTTCATGTCACTAAAGTGCCGAAAAGTGAGACTTATGTAAAACTAATGGATTTATTTTTCAGTTCAATAAAACAGTTGGAACTATTTTTTTCTTCCTGACTTAAAATATGAGTTTGATAGGCGTTGAGTTCTAGAATAATGTGACTTTAAAAATTATTTTGATTGGTGCAGTTGGTTAGGTAGAATGTTATATATAGCCTAGTATAGTTTATTTTTAAACTTCAAAATAGAGTTATTTTTGTCCCCCACAACTTATCGGCTAGGAGGACCATGACATTGACGTCAACCTGTACCTGTGTTGTGAACCTTCTTCCCTGCCCTTCCCTTTCCTGCCTGTTGAAAATTTTGTTAACATTCGAATGCATTCCACTCAGAATGTCATTAGGTGACACATTTTCTAGGCTTTCTGTACTAGAGCGTTCGGATTTAATTCCTATACAAATCCCGACAGGATTCTTAGCAGATATAAGTAGCGAGACTTAGATAGACGTACGAGACGTTATATTATTGTGTTTATAAATTAATTTTTGTTTTTAGAATAAAGTATCTATTTTCCTTTTGATGTAAGTAATACCGTTTTTTCCTTCTGTACTCAAATTTTCATTTTTATAGAAATGTAATTATATAATAAAAATAAAAGTTATTATAACTAGCTGTGGTCTCGTCTTATTTGCATACTGTTAGATCAGTTTTTTGTGACGCATGGTTTCTTCTACAAGCCAACTATTAACGGAGATTAAACTTTAGAAATCTTAACGGAAGGTAAGATATGTCTTGACCAGAGGGTAGACCACAAAGCAGAGCCAAGCTTTGATAATTTGGACACATTTGTTTATTTATTGATAGGTAATTATTGCTATAACCTTTAGTTCATTTTTTAATATGTATCTTACATATTTTTCATTAAAATATTAGATATGGATTTCTCGTGTAATGATTAGCTACAGCTAAACGGAACTTAACCATCCAACCTCCTTGCGACATGTATAGTGAAGCCAACATCCTAATGACATGTATAGTGAAGACAACCTCCTTACGAGATGTATAGTGAAGACAACCTCCTTACGACATGTAAAGTGAAGACAACCTCCTTACGACATGTATAGTGAAGCCAACATCCTTACGACATGTAAAGTGAAGACAACCTCCTTACGACATGTATAATGAAGCCAACATCCTTACGACATGTAAAGTGAAGACAACCTCCTTACGACATGTAGTGAAGACAACCTCCTTACGACATGTAAAGTGAAGCCAACATCCTTACGACATGTAGTGAAGACAACCTCCTTACGACATGTAGTGAAGACAACCTCCTTACGACATGCATAGTGAAGCCAACATCCTTGCGACTTGTAAAGTGAAGACAACCTCCTTACGACATGTATGGTGAAGCCAACATCCTTACGACTTGTAAAGTGAAGACAACCTCCTTACGACATGTATAGTGAAGCCAACATCCTTACGACTTGTAAAGTGAAGACAACCTCCTTACGACATGTATAGTGAAGACAACCTCCTAACGACATGTAAAGTGAAGGCAACCTCCTAACGACATGTAAAGTGAAGACAACCTCCTAACGACATGTATAGTGAAGACAACCTCCTAACGACATGTAAAGTGAAGGCAACCTCCTAACGACATGTAAAGTGAAGGCAACCTCCTAACGACATGTAAAGTGAAGACAACCTCCTAACGACATGTATAGTGAAGACAACCTCCTAACGACATGTCCATTTTTTACAATATCTATATTATTTAAGTGGGGGTTGGTTTTTTGTTTGTGTTCTTGTAAACGCACCCGGAACTCCCCTTTGATACGGATTTTTTAAGGAAACTCTTGACAGTTTTATGTTTGTTCCATGTGTTCTTGAAACGCGCTGTCCGTCGTAGCAGGTCGGGGAAAATAATTAAAATGGTGCATGCGGGCTGTTTCGTGAAGATAGAGGTGGCCAAAGCTTCGCTCGCCCCGGGCGGCACAAACTCTAGCTATTACCTGACCTGTCTTAGATGGTCCAAAAGGCCTAACACATGAAAATTACGACGCCTGTTCAAATTTCTGAACCTGATCTTGAGAAGCAAAGTGAAACATCAAATATTAGTGACCTAAGAGAACATATGTATACAATTTTCATTAAGGGGTAATCCATCAATTACGTCACGCTATTTTGGCTGAATTTGGACTCGAACTCCTCCATCGTTCCCAATTTGTCACATAATTTAGACACCCTCTTTTAATGTGCTGTCAAGTGACATAACACCCCGCCCAGATGTCTGACGTCATATTGGATGATCCTTGAACTATTCAGAAAATGTGAGTAGCGACAAATTTTTGTTCACAAAAAAAAGCGATGGCATCCTCTTGGGTGTATTACGTTTCAGATCAGTCTCTAAATAGTGTCACAAGGTATTTTTAGAGTTGGTATGAAGTCAAACAATGAAAAGGATGTTTTGGACAAACGTCTTTTTCAGCAGACAGAAAAAAAAAGGAAGAAAAACAAATTATTTGACGTTGAAAAACTTCGGTGATCCCTAATTCAATGAAGTTTGCTGTCTTGAGTGCTTACATATAGCATTGAAGCTTGCTGACTTAAGTGTTCCAAGACAGCATTGAAGCTTGCTGTCTTGAGTGTTCGCAGATAGCAATGAAGCTTGCTCAGTCGCTGTGTCTCTCTGAAACAAACGTCCTTTAATTTTTTTTCCGTCTTTTCATTTTAAGCCTAAACATATCTTAATCCACTATTTACTTGACAAGGATTGAACTCGATCCCAACATATAGGATCAGTCTACTCTGTCGATTCCCTGGTACTCTTAGCAAAAGCCATGACGTATAGCGTAAGGATTTTCTTGTTGCAGATGAAAGAGAGAAAGATGAACACACCCTGAAGTCCATTGAGACAGATAGAAACAAACCTGCAATACAGATTTATAATTCAAGCGAAGATTTAACATGTACTTTTATAATTGTGAGCTACATGGATATTGCCTTTAATGGCGACTTATTGGTGATTAATCTTTTTATAGGTACATTGGATGTGGGACATCAAAATTTTTGCGACGGGAATAGCTTTAAAAATAGATCTCAGAAATTTCTTAGAAATGTCTTAGGAATGTCTTAGAAAAGATTTGGAATGTCCGAGGAGAGCCTTAGAAATTTCTTAGAAATGTTGTAGGAATATCTTGAAAGATAATACATATATATTTGTACTACTTTATTTTCTATAATAAAATTGTTTCAATATTGTATATTTAAATTTTACACAAAATAATTCAGCCTTCACAAACTTAATGTATCAATTATATAAAACTTAATGTATTAATTATATAAAACTTATTGTATCAATTATATAAAACTTCACATATCAATTATATAAAACTTAATGTATCAATTATATAAAACTTAATGTATCAATTATATAAAACTTAATGTATCAATTATATAAAACTTAATGTATCAATTATATAAAACTTAAGGTATCAATTATATAAAACTTAATGTATCAATTATATAAAACTTATTGTATCAATTATATAAAACTTCACATATCAATTATATAAAACTTAATGTATCAATTATATAAAACTTAATGTATCAATTATATAAAACTTAATGTATCAATTATATAAAACTTAATTTATCAATTATATAAAACTTAATGTATCAATTATATAAAACTTAAGGTATCAATTATATAAAACTTAATGTATCAATTATATAAACTTATTGTATCAATTATATAAGACTTCACATATCAATTATATAAAACTTAATGTATCAATTATATAAAACTTAATGTATGAATTATATAAAACTTAATGTATCAATTATATAAAACTTAATGTATCAATTATATAAAACTTAATGTATCAATTATATAAAACTTAATGTATCAATTATATAAAACTTAATGTATCAATTATATAAAACTTATTGTATCAATTATATAAAACTTCACATATCAATTATATAAAACTTCACATATCAATTATATAAAACATAATGTATCAATTATATAAAATTCAATGAATGATGTAAAAAAAATGATTTCATCAAAATAAATACCGCAGAAAATCCAAATGGGTTACTTCTCCGACCACTGCCATTGTCCAGAAACCTCCTGTCAGTGATGACAGCTTGACGTACACCAGCAAATTCCTTGAGTCGGATGATGTCACGTGATGTTGTAGATGACGAATTCTCTCAATGTTTAAGACAGTCAGTGTGAAGAGCACCACGTTGCATCCAACGACAAGAGTCATCGGCCCTAACACGGCGAATCCTAAGTTGGGAAACAAGTATTCGAACTGGACACTGGTCAAGTCAAAAATCTTGGTAAGCGACTTTTACATTGTCTTAAAGGCCGTCGTTTATTCCTAAAATGAATTGAACAACCCATTCAACAAAAATTTTTACGTTTAAATCCTGTATAAAATATAACATCGAGCAATGGGCTACGATGTTAAAGCGTGTGGGTCAGTAGAATATTAATGTAGTTAAGTGGCGCCGGGGGGGGAGCACTAATTTGCGCCTGGAGGGGAGAACTAATTGGAATTCTATTAAAGGGAGCTGGTTCCAGAACGTGGGCCCATAGAAGCAGAAGGAGCGTTCACCGATGGTCTTAGTTTTGGTTCTTGGGATTGAGAGGGTTCTATTATCAATGGAAGAGCGTAGTTGTCTGGTGGGGATGTAAGGAAGCAACAGTTGTGTCAAAATTTTAACTCCACCCGCATTGCTCGACATTACATTTTATAAAGGATTAATATGAACAACTATGGTTTTAGGTGCTGTTTATTATATAAAGAATAAGGAATCACTTTCAGTGCCGTTGGCAGGTACTTTTAGTTGGATGAAATCAATGTTCAATTTCCTTATTTGCTCCCCTTGGGAAAAAAAAAGAAAAACTGATTTTTCAGGGTTTGGGTTGAAGGGTGAGCTGAAAATTTAAAAAGATGTGTTGTCGTCACCAACGAGTCTGTGTGGCGAGTTTCAACTTAGGGGTTGACTGGAAGTGAGTTAAATTAGTCGTGCCAAATATTAATTGCCAGCCGACTACCCAACCAGACAGCCATGAACAAAAGCGAAGTTAATATAAAGGTTTAAAAAGTGTTTAAATTTTTTTTTTAAACCAGCACTTGCAGAAGTGAACTTACCAACCATCAGAGGTTTGTCCAAGTAGCAGAAATTCTCACCGTATCCAATTTTCTTTCCCTGGGTCAAAAGGAGCGTAGTTGCGACCACAGCCAACGCGACTAAGACCGGCATTAAAAGGGAGACAACAAAACGTTTAATGAGGTTTCGTCCGACTTCATGTCTAGTCATTGGAGAGTTACGTGTCCTTGATGCAAACACACGAAACATGTTGAAGCTACAGATGAAACTCCAGGAAAACATCCACAGCCACGTTAAATGAGTGGCTACACCAACGGCTTTACACAGGAGACCTGGGGATGGACTGGTAAAGAACGTAACACTCAATTTACATTTGCTTAATTGGTTGATGTTTGGATAATTGTAATTAGCCAAAATGATACAAATGTGTATCAAGGTAATTAAAATAGTATTTGTCTGTTTGAATTCTTGACTTATTTCATTAAATTATTGTCCTTATATAATACACAAAATTCTAGTAAAGGCCATAATAACATTGAGAATATGTGAATACATTTCAACTACGTTTTTTTTTATTATTGTTGCTCAGTTAAAAAAAAAAAGTTCATGTTACTTTTGACAGGTTATTTCATGGAAGGAGACTTATTATTATTGAACCACTTAGCCATTCATGCTTGTACTTACATTTTGGAACTGACAATGAGAGAGATCTGAGCCAGTATCAGGCTCAGGCATAGGAACATTGTATACTTCCCAGGCTCATTACGCAAGACCGGAAACAGGAAATACGTGGCTAAAGTAAGAAAGAGGCAGAGAATAGACGCTCCTAAACACAATAATGTCAAAATATATTGAACGTAGACTGACATGGACGAAGAAAGAACAAAGTGTTGTTTATTGAAGATCTTGTCTAGAAAGTCTTTACAAACACAAAGGTGACCATCTCCATTAATAACCATCTTGTTAAGATCCTTGAAATCTGTGATATTGAGTTTTGTGCCGTACAGGTCTAACGTTACTTGTATGTGAATGGATCCATGATCTATATGGATGTTATAATATGTCTCATTAATTTGTACATAGCTACAGGTCAACAATTTTGTTATACTTATAAATGTGTAATCGCCTGAAGTTTTGTTGACAAAGGAGTCTAGGAACGTCTTCACATAAATTTTCTCATCCTCTGTAATTGAGCTAGAAGTAATTGGCCTCGACTCGAATTCATCATTGATTCTAAAAGGATAGTACTCATCGCTGTGATGAACGACAAACTTGATTTCATCAAACACAAACAAAGGGTGAAATTTCATATCTCCGGACCCATTGATAAAAAGTTCAATATTTTCATCCAAAAATAAATCAACAATTTTCTTCTCAAATGAATCCCTTTGGTAATTGGTTCCAGCCAATATTGCACAATCAATCCATAATGCGACGACATTTGGAATCTTTGGATCACCTTCCTCTTTCAGTGTCTTCAAACTTGTTGTGAGACTGCTGATACTAATCTTGTAGCAACTAGTGAGGTTGAGATCAGTTTCAAACTGGAAAAAAGTATTTGAAAATGGTGTAGATAATGAATGCAAGTTGTTGGTTAGAAAAAGTGGAAATAAAATAATTTGATATAACTTTATATCGTTTCCAATAATTTATGGGTGTGAGATTACATGAACATATTGACAGTGGCGTAGCTAGGGATGATGTAAACGCATGGTGCCCCCCCCCCCTCACAAGACTTTTGCGGCTGATTTCTTCTTGTTAAAATAAATCCACAGTAAAACGATGCCAAGAGAAAAAAAATATTTGAAGGCAAGGAGGTATATGTATTTCGGAACCGTAAAAAAGTTAAATTACAGTGATTTTTAAAAACGCACGGTGCCCCCCCCCCCTCACAAGACTTTTGCGGCTGATTTCTTCTTGTTAAAATAAATCCACAGTAAAACGATGCCAAGAGAAAAAAAATATTTGAAGGTCAGGAGGTATATGTATTTCGGAACCGTAAAAACGTTAAGTTACAGTTATTTTTACGAATTGGTAACATGTTTACAAAATGTATGGGTAATAGATTATCCTTTTATAAAATTCGGTTAGACCGAGCAGTGTGTGCTCTATAAATATGCTATGTTTCAATGTGGTGTCACCCCCTGTGATGGTGTCACCCGGTGCGGTCTTCACCCCCCCCCCCCGCCCCCCTCAGCAACACCACTACATTTCGATTTTAAAAATCCAATTTCTCTCATGAAATTGAAGGAAAATGTTTTAAAAATTTGAATAGATGCTGGTTATTTTTATAGTGACCTGGGGCTGGTATTATTTTTTCTCCTTTTTGAAAGGAAAAATGATCTGGTATTTTCGATCAGTCTGCAGAGACCCCTCCCCCTTTCTAGGGTGAGCTCTGTTTAATTTCCTGTTTAAGGCATGTTTGGAAATGAAAACATTTAGCCATAGTGCATGTGTGTGTCCGTATGTGTGTCCATATGTGTGTCCGTATGTGCAGTGGCGTAGCGAGGGTGTTTGGCGCCCGGGGACAAGATTCGCGCCCGGGTACAAGATCCATTTTAAAGCGCCCCCTTTTCTTTTTTTCAACTCTAAAACCCATTATTTTTACCAATAATATAATATCAAATCACATTTTGGCGCCCCTAACTAGCTTGCGCCCGGGGAATCTGTCCCCCCTGCCCCCCCATCGCTACGCCTCTGCGTATGTGTGTTCGAATGTGTGTCCGTATGTGTGCCCGTATGTGTGTTTGTGAGCAGAAAAAAAATCAAGCTAGAAATGTTAAAAGAGAATAAAGTTATAAATCGAACCTGCATTCTAAAGAAATGTTCAACCATTTTGAGATCTCCTGTCGGAGCATATTGTTGAGGTAGCAACAAGATTCTGAGTCTGTAGAACAATCCTCGTATATTTGTTAACTTTGTAGAACATAATCCGTTCAGAAGGTATTTTCCTGGTGCACACCATAGGGTTACGCAATGGCCCTGTCAGAAGATGGTTTTATGTCAAAATATAGTGTGCTTTTTAAATGGATTTTATATTTAAAGTAATAAAGTTCACATATTGATGAGAAACTGAAAGAGACCACAAAGTGAGCATTTTATGGAAAACAAGACTAGCCTATTGAAATACAAGTGCTTTCATGTAAATATATACAAAGGAAGCAAGTCTGTGTAAGTGTACCAAGGCTCTTCTGAATATTTAGGAGGATTTTCAATAGGCCCAAACTTATGTTGGCTGGTTTGGTAGAGCCCCCCCCCCCCTTCAAATGTGGCAAAATATCGGCTATGGGTAAATCCCTCTTCCAATGGCCACAAGCAACACAAGGCTCTTCTGAATATTTAGGAGGATTTTCAATAGGCCCAAACTTATGTTGGCTGGTTTGGTAGAGCCCCCCCCCCCCCTTCAAATGTGGCAAAATATCGTCTATGGGTAAATCCCTCTTCCAATGGCCACAGACAACATTATCAGATCAGAGCGAAAACTGCGTTGTCACTCTCGTTTCAAATAACTGGACAAAATGGTTTGAAATGAAGGTATACTTTAATTATTTATATGATGTGTTAAGACATAATGCACAATAAACCAACTAGTAACAATAGTGTTCAGGGTAACAAATCTTTCTTCTCACGCACAATAATAGCATGCAACCACCTGAACGATGCCACTGTAGACTCGACATCGGTCGAAAGCTTCAAGGCTGCCCTGGCATCAGCTAGGGCAGTGGTTCTCAACCTTTCTAGTGCTCGACCCCTTAATACAGTTTCTCGAGTCGTGGCGACCCCCAGCCACACAATTATTTTTGTTGCTAATTCAAAATTTTACTACTGTAACACTCTTCTTACAGGCATTCTTCAACACCACATAGACAAACTTCAGAAGGTACAGAACTCAGCTTGCAGACTCATTTTTAAATCAAAGAAACATGAGCACATTCAACCACACATGCGGCAACTCCACTGGCTTCCAATATCCTCTCGCATCAATTACAAGTTTGCCAATCTATGCTTCAACTCGTTCACTGACCCTCAATTTCCTGTCTATCTCTCTGAACTGTTGCTTCCTTACATACCCACTAGACAACTACGCTCTTCCATTGATAATAGAATCCTCTCAATCCCAAGAACCAAAACTAAGACCATCGGTGAACGCTCCTTCTACTTCCATGCGCCCACGTTCTGGAACCAGCTCCCCTTCCATATCCGTCATTGTGAAACCTCGTCCACTTTTAAAAAGTCCCTTAAAACCCATCTGTTTAGGTCCGCCTATGACCTGTGATGCACCCTCCTTGCCATGCCTCATTTTCTGTTCCTGTAGTATAGGCCAAAACGTGTCAAAGTGTCCTCGTTTTATAGCCATTTTCATTGTTTCTGTAGTATAGTAGTTACTATCCTAGTGTCTTATTTTTATTTTACTTAGTTTACATGTTTTTAATAATTGTAAAGCGCTTAGAGCTTTAAGGTAAACGCTCTATAAAAAAATGCCTAAATAAATATGGGTTTTCAGATGGTCTTAGGTGACCCCTGGAAAAGGGTCTCGCGACCCCCAAAGAGGTCGCGACCCACAGGTTGAGAACCGACGAGCTAGGGGCTGTTACAATAGCAACATCATATCCCCAACCGTTGCAAAGATGCCAGTACATGGATGCAGCAACGAAACATTACCAGAATCAGAACCATAACAATTTTCCGCACCACTATATCGCAGCTCCGGAAATGCGCCATAGCACATTCACGACTGAGCAAAAGCGGTGCGACACATGGGGGAAGTCCCTAAAGAAGACATCATTGCTCAATGTTAAAATTACTAACCCAGACACGTGAAATAAACATGCGATAAAAGGTGCTATTTCGTACATTGCTTTTCACTCTAAATATTAAATTGCTGTTCACAGTCGATGCCGAATTGATAAAAACTAAGATATGGTGCGATCATCTAAGGACCCATACTTAAAGCAAGACGTTGACAAGAAGGAGCAAATTCAACGCAACGCAGTGCGTTTCATCGCACGTGACTACAAATCAACCACTCCTGGCTTCTTCGCTGGCCTCTTAAAAAGATTTGACATTCCTTCCCTCAAAGATAGATGAGAAGAGCTCCGCCTAATATTCTTATTTAAAGTGGTCATAGGGCTAGGGCCGACCATCCCAGCAAACACATATTTCACCCCGCAGAAGCCAAGTCGGTTAATCAAAGCCAAACGCTCCGTAAACACTGATTTCACCTCCAACAACCCCATAGACAATTACACCCGGAACAAAAGCAAATGCTTCACCGTGCCTCGGTGTAACACAGTGCAATATAAACAATCTTTCTTTCCACGAACAATAATCGCTTGGCACCACCTGGACAATGCCGCAGTGGACTCGACATAAGTCGAAAGCTTCAAGGCTGCCCTGGCATCGGCTAGGAGCCGTTATAGGATAGACACATCGCTTACCAATTTTTGTACAAATGCCAGTATATGGATGCAGCAACAAAAACTACCAGAACCAGAAGACTGTAAGGTGTTTGGAATCAACATCAGTCTAAAGAAAAGAAATGTCGACACGGATGAAACACAGATCCTGTCAACATTTGCTATTTACTATTTAGTGACAGCATATGTTCCACTGTTAATTAGAAGCGCCTTTGCTGTTTAGGCTATGTAAGGAGATGGAGAAATGCTTTATTCCAAAGATCTTTCTGTACAGAGAGTTAGCAAAGCTCGAAAGAATTATTAGACGCCCACTTCACTATCAGGACGCATTGAAAAGAAACATGAGGAAATCCAACATCAAAATAAGCGAATGGAAGCTCACGGCTTATAGCCTTGTGACCAACAGCAGTGTATTTTTAAAACATGCTGAAAATGCTCAAAAAGAAATCCTTGCAACAAAACGGACAATTTTGAGTCAAACGGAAACCAGAAGTCACGGAACTCCTTGGATAATTACAGCCGAGGCTCACTGCCATTTAAATATTGAACGCTTTAAAATTGCGTCAAATTTTTATATGAATGCACTATTTTGTGCGTGGTTTTAATTTTATTTTTTAAGGAAAAACTAAGAATTTTATCAAATAGTAATTTGGAAGATTTACTAGGCTTCATACAAAATCGCATCAAATGTATCAACGAAAATTTGACGTGAATTGGACCGTCCGATCTGAGCCTCAGTGTCAATGAAATCTCCATCGCTGCTTGAAGACGGATCGATGACAAAGTTCAAAGTTCGACTTTGGAAAATATCCACACCCTGCCCTGTCCAATTGACGTCCCTGCTTACAGCATTGAGTATTTCCCGTCAGTTTCGCGATCCCAAATTGTGTCGGGTACTCACTCAAAGCGGTATCCTATCCGGATATTTGATCGCTTTTAGAAACGGGATTCCATCACGTTTGGGATCCAAAAGTAGTTGGGATTACAAATAGCAATGAATCACATGGGTTTGAGGTCCCATCGGGAAAGTAATCCCATTGGGATCGAGATTTCATCGTTTTCGGGATTCAAATGGTGTCGGGATACCAAAGTGAAAGTGATCACAACAGGATTGGAATCCCAATGGGAAAAGGGGTCACAAGGGGATAGCTAACTGGATTTCAAAGAGCTCAGGTTTTTGTAAGGTTCGGGATTTAATCGGGATCAGGATCACATCGGGAAATCAACGGTATCCCATCGGTTTCGGTGATATGGATCCCGATACTGGAACAAAATATTTTTAAAAGAACAGGATATGGAGCCACCGGGGGTCGGTTCCAAACGGTAAATGGGATCGTTTAGGGATCGTTTAGGGATCGTCTTTCCTAACTTTCTTTTGAGAGGAGAAAGTTAAAAATTGTTTAATATGCTTTCTTAGAAATTGGTTTGGTTTTGTTTTGTTTTTTTTACAGGCCCCTTAATTCCCATGTTGGCTAAAAGGCTGTAGAAGTTGTTAGCTCCAAATGAACGCTCGGGCCAAGCTGGGTATAGTGACAAGATAATATATAGATACATCTGTTTGTGTGCGCAAGTCCCAGCGACGTTGCTGTTTTACTATGGCTTAAAACGTGTACTCTGTTATTCAATGTGAAATTTGTTAGATTAAAAATTATAAATATACAAGTGCAATAGTTTTGAACTTTTCAAACAATCAGACCCTTTGCAGGGGAATGCTTTTTATGGGCATCAGGTCCTGGTTTAGTGACGTGCTCTCAGACCATGTAATTGTGTGGGGTTTTTTTAAGCATCGTCAAAATATTTACTCACACTAGATAAAGTCCACTCACTGTCGGTACAGTTGTGTTGGTTCTTGACCGTTTCTGTTCTTATGATGTTGGTACCCTCATGGAAGTTTAACAGTAACGACAATGCCGGCACATCTATGATTATTCCCTTATTTATGCAATCAGAGTAGTCAGGATACACATTCTGCGGAGTTATGAAACGATACGAGTGAAACAAAAACAAAATGATTTTCAATAACTCTTTACATTGTTATATTAGAAACGTGCTCGGAGTGTAAGGTTGGACACAAATTATTGGTCCGATAGAGCATCCGTCAAAGCTGTCTGATTTAATCCAGCACTCACCCAATGACAAATGGAACAGAAAATGTTTTTGAAAGTTTTCGAATTATACGTTTTCACTAGAAAGCTTAAGTCATCCAAAGTTTGACAAGCATTCACTACGTCAGCATCGTACGCCCATTGAGAGCTGGTGTTATGACAACTCTCAATAACTGGACCCCTGTGAAAAAAAAAATAAATTCCTGACACAATTAAAATCATATGATGATGTTATACAAAAAGCGGCATTTTCTTTATCATATTGATAACAGGAAGATAAGAATCGAAATTACATTTTCGATAATGGAGGTAATATTGCCAGACTAATTAAAGATTAACTGAACATGCCTTAGTCTTTTATCAACTAAACATTTTACAATACTTTCCAACGCACGTACTGCCTTCAAAATAATTTTAACGTATGTTACTTAATCGGGATTTGATGAAATGTATCCTTTTTTTTAAAGAAACATCATTGGATTTTAAGAAATTGGTGTATTCCATATATATATATATATATATATATATATATATATATATATATAGATAGATAGATAGAGAGATAGATAGATAGATAGATAGATAGATAGATAGATAGATAGATAGAGATATAGATAGATAGATAGATAGATAGATAGATA
>CAXITT010000018.1:214008-257672 GCA_964033795.1 Lymnaea stagnalis
GATGGATGGATGGATGGATGGATGGATGGATGGATGGATGGATGGATGGATGGATGGATGGATGGATGGATGGATGGATGGATGGATGGATGGATGGATGGATGGATGGATGGATGGATTAGATAGATAGATAGATTAGATAGACAGACAGACAGACAGAAAGACAGACAGAAAGACAGACAGAAAGACAGAAAGACAGACAGACAGAAAGACAGACAGACAGACAGACAGACATATATTTTTCTTACATTTTAACCCCCAAAAAATTATACATTTTAAAAATATCAGTTACTTTAACGGTTTTTGATATATTGGAAACTTCATTAACAAAAATATACCCGACTGTTTTGGCTCGTTCCTAGACAAAATGCACTGAAAATTTGAAACCTCACAGAATTCTTATACTGAACGATAATCTGTTCATCTTAGATAAACCCACTAGCACTACACCTTGACCATAACTGCATATTATGAAAGTTTTATCATAATAAAGATCTCCTTTATTCTAAAGAACTGCTTTACTCATAATTTCTTCTTTAAAAAAAATCACTGGGGTTTGAGATCTTTTACTTTTAAGAGATTTTTCAAAGTGCACCTTTATGTGAATGTAAAGGACTTGGTTAAAATTATGTATATACAAAATAATGCATTTGTAACGGCTGTGATTGAGTCAAGCCATTTAAAAATTAAATGATTTTATCGTTGACTATCTTAAAATTGATTATTTTTAAAATTACAGCTTTTGATATTCAAGGATTTGTGTCAAACGTTCCAGGAATAATATTAAACAATAGGTTAAACCATATCAAATTGTGATGCAATCAATGGTTTCATGTGTATTTTTCAATTTGCTTTGCTAAATGCAAACAAGTCATACTTCCCTTTAGATAGTAGAAAAATCAAATGCAGTTAAGTTCAGTCAATACAAATAAAGGATAAGTAAAAATGGGGGATTTAAAGGTGTACGAAAAATAATTAGAATCAACTCTAAGTTTCTTGCTGTTTCTGATTTTTTATTTTATTTCTTAAACAAGTTTTGTAACGAATTTGGCATATCAGATTTATCCGACATAATTTGATTTTAAGGTATATATCGAACTTTTAAAGAAAAAGTTTTCAAGTCTGTTTAAACTTATCTTTAATACTTAAAAATATCACCCGATGTTACCGAGAAAATAATTGCAGGCATTTTGCGGTAAATTCTACCTGCTATTGCAAAAACTCATCACAATTTCTTATTTTTTTTTAAAGTATCTTTCTTACAATCATAAAAAAATTAAAGTATTTTTCTTCTATATATTGTAAGATAAGATAAGATTCTTTTATTGATCCAAATAAATGGAAATGTTTTTTGATTACATTATACATTTTCAGCTAAAAAATAAAACAATTTGAACACAAGACATTTATAATAAATTATTTCAAACAGCCATTCAGTGAGTTCTCTTAGCGAATTCGGGGACTTATTAGATCTCATTCAGATGTGTGACTTCAGGGGAAGCATGCCGTTAAATTCGTACAGATTGGGGAACAAAAGAATTTTTATATCTTTCAGTCCTCGCCCTGATGGAAAGAATTCGTCCCGAACGGCCTGATCCTAAGTATCTGTGATGAAGAGGGTGTGATGTATCATCCAAAATGTGTTTATTTTTGCAAAAACATCTTTCTTCAAATAGTTCTTCAAGTAAAGGATGTTTAATTTGTGTTATGTTTCTAGCTTTCTTGATTAGTCGGTTTATGCGGTGTTTAATATCAGACGTTGAATTCCCACACCAGCAGGTAATACTGAAATTAAGCAGTTTTCCAACAGTTGAACTGTAGAATAAGTTAACGACTTGCTTGTTTACACCGAAATTGTACAGTTTTTTGAAGTAGACCAGTCTTACAGTATTTGGCCGTGCTCATGCCATGTTAGCTTATTATTAATGGTGACACCTAAGTACTTGTATGCCTCCACTTTCTCCACATTTTGATTTTTTATGTTGAGATCTGTAATCTGGTGTTTCCCCCTCCTGAAATCAACAACCATTTCTTTAGTTTTTGAGACCTTCAACTGGAGAAAATTTTCATCGCACTAATTGATAAAGCTCGTAACTAAGTTGCGGTATATGCCTTCTCCTTCAGATATTAAACCAACAATGGTGGTATCATCAGCAAGTTTTAAGATTGGAACGGTGTCGCTTTAGCTTTGAATATCATGTGTATATATGGTATGCAGAGAGAACGCAGCCTTGTGGTGCCCCCGGTGCTTATTTCTCTGGTTAGAGACACTTGGTTATTTACTTTGACAATGTGGTCAATGTAACAGACCATGCTTGCACACGAAACCATTGAGTCAGAGAGGTGGCATAATTAGAATAGTGAACTATGTTAACGTGTATTTTTCACGGGAAAAGAGAGTAAATTATTTTTTAGCAAAGCGGAAGCTTCCACGTTTTGTTGAGTGATCATGAGCAGTATCTCGAATGTCGTAGTTAAGTGAGGACGTGGTTGTTTTTCTGAGAGGTGAATTTTCTATACCATGGAATATAATATATATATATATATATATATATATGTGAAATAATTGCATTGTTGATGTTATTAACTGGATATTTATGCAAGGAATCTTCTTAATATTATTATTGTAAAAGATGACGTAATAAAGTACTGAGAGTTTAATTGGAAATTAATATACTTCTTTGTGTGACTGGCTAAGTGAGTGAAGGAATGGAAGAAGTATTGCTCTACACAAGCCGGCATCCTGAATCATTAATATAGAAGCAGTTAACCATGCTACTGACACAACACCCTAATAAATAGCATGTCAGAAGTAATGTGTTACAGTCAATTTGTTAAAAAGTTCAGTATCAAAGCCTGAATATTTAAATTGACACCTAACGAGGAAAGTTTCTTTATCATAAGGTGTGGTTTGATATTGTTAAATACTGATGAGAAGTCTAAGAAAAGCACTCTTGCATATGTTTTAGAACTGGCTAGGTGATGGTAAAGTCTCTCCAACAATAGTAAGATTGCATCCTCCGCACTTCTGGCAGACTTATAAGCAAATTGGTGGGGGTCAAGTTTTTGCTGTACTTCATTCAAAATTTCTTTCAGAATTATTTTCTCAAAACATTTCATGACAATAGAGGTAAGTGCAACAGGTCGTCAGTCGTTGTTGAACGTTACCTTAATTTTCTTTGGAATTGTTATGATTTCTGAAGTTTTCCAAATTGCTGGTATTGTGCGAGTTACATAAGATTTATTAAATATGTAATAAAAAATGTAGGAGAGCTGCTCTGAACATAGTTTAATGAGCCGACCACTTAATTTGTCTGGTCCCGAGGCTTTAGCTGCGTCCACTTGGTTAAATAATGGCATCACTCTCTGTTCGGTGAACAATAAATTACCATCCTGTGTACTACTGCCATCTTGAAATAAATTCGTCATCTCATTATATGCCTACCTTACCCATTTTCGCGCCTTAATCTACTTACCTAATCTGAATGTTCACTAACTAAATCATTATTGTCACTAAAGGAGTTTATTAACGGCTCATTTCTACGCTAGAGAAATACTTTAGATGCCATTTGACTTTTAATTGTTAAATGGTAGGCTTACCTTACCACTTGTCGTGCCCTAAACTAAATCCGCATCAAAATGTACACACCCTATTTCCTACCCCGATATCTATGCATGTAAGAAGGTTAATGATGTATAAAATTTAGTCCTTTATTCTGAGGCGTATCTTGTGCTGCCTTGGGCAACCAGAAAGTTTCGAATCTCCACATTGGAAAATTAATAAAATCATTCACGTGATTGTAGACCCCTACGTATAAAAAAACACCCATTTTTGCACTTCATAAGATGTTGGTTTCATACTTGGAAGAGTAATAAGTGCATTAGAGAATGGTATTTGGTTATGGAGTTTCGCTGCACTATTTGACTTAATCGGCAATTTTTTATTACAAGTATATTGAAAGGTTACGTTGTTGTTTTTTTTTGCCGTTATAAATATGATAAAAAATTATTTTTGGGATGGAAAACAATGAAAAACTTATTAAATGTTTAAAAATACAAAGCTAAAATTGTTTGATTTGTATTAATAATTTAAAAGCAATCAATTATACTTTTTAATTTTACTTTAGAAGGGGAAATACAGCATCTGTTTTGTCACGCGCCATTAAACAAAATCAAAGAACTCGTAGCTTTGGCTAAAATAGGTAATTCGCGCTATGACGTCATTTGCGTGTTTAATTAGAACTAATAAATTTTAATTTTATTTCGCAATATTTTCGACGTACTAAAAACGCATTAAAAACAACAGATGTTTGGGTTTCCCGATAAACGGATTACGATGTAATTCTTTGATCATACTTGTTTTATTAAAAAATATTTTCATAACTTTTAAACTCGCATATAATGCTTAAAAAATAGTTCATTTATTGTTATTTTAAATGTATGTGTAATTTATAATAATAATATTTAAAGCTAAAATAAAAGCTTATACATTTTAATTTTTTTGCGCCTTTAAATTGATTAGATTTCCTTAAAATATTAGAAAATCCCTTTTATTGTTTTTAAGAATCCTAACGTATTAACATCGCTTCGTCCCTTTGGCGTTATGTTCAGCCTAACTCAGTGGTCAGCCAACTCACTTGTCAGGAATGCCAATAATCAGCAGCAGGACGATTACAAAAATTTTGAGAGCCAAACTTCTTTTCAAGAACCTATCAAGAACCATGTTTTTCGGCGTCCAAACCGATTTCTGGCCGACCGGCCGAGCCACACTTAGGGTGCCAAAGAGCCGCATGTGGCTCGCCAGTCGTGATTTTCTGACCAGTGGCCTAGCTCATTCTTAGATATATTGTACCCTAAATGATTTAGCTTTTCGGGAAGCTCAAAGTTGTTTTACAATTCATAATTTGTCCAAGATTTCATTGATTATTGTAAAAACATAATTTGACAATGAATTATTGTTTTTGAAAAAAATTGTCGATGATGTCAATGATGTGTTGTTAAATACTTTTAATCTGTCGACGTCTTGCTGTTAAATTATCACACTTAGTCTACGATTTGTTTTTAAAATATCATAATTTGTCGAGGATTCCAATATTTTGCAGGTTTGGTTGGTAATTTTATTTTTCATTCAAAATACTAACCTTAGTAAATATTCATCGCACTTCAACCGTGTAACATTATTAGTTTGCAGTCTAAGTACTCGACAGGTATCGGATGATAGTGCCGCTCTAAGGATCATGTCCCTGTTGGTCAGCGTGTACAGTTCCATAAAGTGGCTACATCTGATTTCATGGTCAAGCTGGAAACAATTCTGAAAGCAATGGCATAGCGTGACGTGTCCCGTGTTTAGAGCTGATTTATTATGAATAACGCCACGCTGCGAATAGCTATTTGCCATTTCTTAAAATATGTCATGTCATTATTTTTTTTTTAGATTCGTCATCAAAATTATTCTTACAAATACGCATCCTAAGTTTCAAACATTAGATTCATTTTATGTTGCATTTATATCTTGATTAACAAGCCGTGCTGTTTTGTGGAACAGTCTATAATCTGTGGCAGTTGTTACATCGAATTGATGAAAATAACAAAAATAAAATATTTTTGCAGTGGCCTGCCTTCTAACGTCTAAATTTTAGATTCATTTTTATACGACATGACCTAAGCTTTTATTAATTTAAGTTGAGTAAAAAAATTAACTAAAAAAAAAAATCAGATTCCAAAAGTTAGATAAGTGCTTATCCTATTGCTGAAGTGTGCTGGGGTTGGGGGGGGGCATTAGAAAAAGACCAACTATAAATGAAATAGTATCATCTAAGTTAGTCACATAGCAAAAGAAGAAACTCACCTGTTCCGCACCGTTGCACTGAGCGCAGTAAACGTTTTTGTAGATCACATCATTGACAGAGTCGACGGCCTGTGCATACAGGTCAAAGGTCGTGTTGCTGTCTGGCACATTCATCTCACAAAGTCTTACAGTCTCGAGGTTTCCCATAAAACTTTCTGGACAGGAACTTACAACTAAATAGTCCACATCTAGATTCGACCCATTAAAGCTACATCCAACTTTAGGTACATTTCCTTGTCTAAACGAAGATGTGACATTAAGTAAGTTCCTGTAGCTACTGGGTGCTAACGGCTCATCTGAAATGCTCACACCTTTATTTCTATATTTATAATTTAAAATTTCTCTTTGGATCAAATACGGTGGATGATTGGATTCTGAGACATCCGGGCAGCATATTCCATAAATTTCACATTGGGGTCTCATACAACTACACTTGATGCATGTTAGATCAGCGCATTTACCTTTAATATCATCAACAGTCGCACGTTGACTTGTATTGCAACTGTTTGGACAAATGCTGTGTTGGTAATCTAAAGCCGTCAAGGCTGTCTTGTTCCAAGTGTAAGTCACCGTTTGAGATGATGCATAACGATATAGGATAAACCAGGAAAAAAGGACTGATGAGAACGGAAAAATGATTAATAAACTCATGGTTTACTCAATCTCAGTAACTGCAGTGAGGAGGTAACTCTATTGAGTCCCTTAAAAAAAACCGTCTTATACTATGTCATCATTTGTTGGCTCTTCAATTTGTACAGCCGATTTTTCTGATGGTTTGGTCTTAAATTTGAGTCCCAGAAATGTGATTGGCTAGAAGACAAAGGTCGAGGATTTTGTTTGTTACCATCTGAGTTGTCATCTGAGAGAGAACTTTTAGAATGGTTTTGCCGCCACTCCTATCAATTATTAATTCCAAGAATAACGCAATAAATATCGGCATTTGTGTAACGTCTTTGAAAAAGGGTTTTGACAACACTTCAGAAACCACTCTGAAGACCAGATGGGCTTCGTAGCAAGTTTATGTTTTGGATAAGTATTGGATACGTATTATTTTTATGATGGATCTGAGAAAATGTGGTCCGTCACGTCTTCTCTCCACAAAAAGCCACAGCCAAAATTTTGATACAACATGGCAGATTTCGAAATCCATTTAAAAATTTGATTTTAAAAAATTTGAAACATTTTCTACTTCGTGTGTGTTGTGGGAGTATGTTAAAAACTGTCTATATGATGTTGACACTCAACGCCGACGATGACAATGTCAAAGATTTGTTAATGTCTGTGTCTGGCTACATCGTATCAGGTTTGTGCCGCGCTTGTAGTTGTCTGCGACGAAATAAATCAATAATTAAAGCATATAATATTACATTTTACTAGTGGTGTTCAGTGGTATTGTCAAAAAGTGGTATCTTTCATTTATTATTGACGTGTTTGAGAAAATTTAACTGCGCATGTGTTGGTTCTGTCAAAAATCTTGTAGAGTTTGTGAAAGGTTAACTGTTTATGTTTTGATTCTGTCAAAATGCTAAAAGAGTTTGTAAAAAGTAAATTGCGCATGTGTTGGTTCTGTTAAAATGATAGTAGCGTTTGTGAAAAGTTATTTGCGCATGTGTTGGTTCTGTCAAAAATCTAGTAGAGTTTGTGAAATTTTAACTGCTCATGTTTTGGTTCTGCCAAAATGCTAGTAAAGTTTGTGAAATGTTAACTGCTCATATGTTAGTTCTGTCAAAGTTTTTTTTTTTTTTTACACAAACTAAGAATATTATGCAGTTGATCGATTCTTCGGTGATATATCAATTGCTTTGTACAATAAAAAGGCATATTAGCATACAACACTTAGTCTGGGCCGTGGGGAGATAGATCTTCCTGCCGCATGCTCAGAGCACATCTGTTTGGTTCCCATTGAATTTCAAAATAACTTTATGAACAAATGTATCCCAATAAATTCAGCCTTTAGGGGCCCCATGCATGCAGGACCCTGAGGGATATACGTGGAAGCCCCTGCACGGCCCTGATTTTTGCCTTTTTTAAATAAAGTAAACGGACATCGAAATGCAAGGTTTTTTTTTATTTTTAAATTGTGTACTGTTTGAAAACATTAGCAGCATTTTTAGGTACATATTTGTTTAGGACAATGTATAATTTATATGACTAACATAAACAGCTCTGACAAGAGCCAGCTTCAACAAAACCTCAATCGGTTAGCTGAGTGGGAGATGAGCTGGGACATGGAATTGCATCCTGTCAAGTGCCAACCCCTGTCAGTCTCCAGAAGCAGGACCCCTCTAAACCACTCTTACGAACTCAATGGCCATATTCTTGAGCCAGTTTCCTCCGTAAAGTATCTGGGTGTTACCATTCAAAGAGAGGTCCGCTGGGACGAGCACATTAACAGCCTGTGCAACCGGGCAAACAAGACCCTGTGGTTCCTAAGGCGCAATCTTACGATAGGCAACTCAAGCGTGAAAGAAAAAGCCTATAAAGCCTTTGTCAGGCCTATTTTAGAGTACGCTTCTACAATCTGGGACCAATTTACCCAGAAAAGCATCGACAGGTTGGAGGCGGTCCAGGGACGGGCAGCACGCTTTGTCCTAAACCGCTACAGAAGCACCTCGAGTGTTGGCAGCATGCTAAAAACATTGGGCTGGTCAACATTGGAAGAACGACGACGACTTTCCAGGCTCTTCATGTTGTACAAGGTCAAAAATGGGCTGGTCCACTGCTCCGGAATCAAACAGAAACCCGTTCATCTTCCCCCTAGACAGTGACGAGGCCACGACTTACAGTTCCGGCTGGTAAAAAAAAGAACTCAGTACAGGAGCTCCTTATTCCTGCCGAAGACAATAGGGGACTGGAACAAGCTTCCAAAAGCAACAGTTGAGGCGGCTACACTAGACACATTTGTGTCTATTGCCTCCTGTATTCCAACCCCCAGTTCGTAACACCACTGCTGAGTAGCCCTTGCAATCAGTGAAGTATCCCATTGAAACTCATGCACAGTAACATCGCAAACCCCTCTGAAACATAGGAGCCAGAATGATCAATTCATTGATCGTGGGCCCTCAAAATAAAGAAGAAGAAGAAATATTGAATATAGCTCATTCATCTGATGAATTATGAAGGTGAATTTCTTTTTTTTTAAATTTATACACGTATTACTGACCAGAGCATTGGATTACGGTCATTGACCCAGATGAGAAACTTATATTTTAAAAATACCAAGCAGAGATCAGCGGAACAATCAATTATGAAAACCAAGGAAAGTTTAAATTACCATACGTCACATTAGTGTTCCTCTTCGTGTCCCACGCCAATAGAAGGGGAGAGAAGGCAGAATGAGGTAACAGCTTTACGTTGGTTGGAAACAGGATTCTTGTTTACAAGGGGTTAATGTTTACAAGGGGTTAATGTTTACAAGGGGTTAATGTTTACAAGGGGTTAATGTTTACAAGGGGTAAATGTTTACATGGGGTTAATGTTTACAAGGGGTTAATGTTTACAAGGGGTTAATGTTTACAAGGGGTTAATGTTTACAAGGGGTTAATGTTTACAAGGGGTTAATGTTTACAAAGGGTTAATGTTTTGTTTACAAAGGGTTAATGTTTACAAGGGGTTAATTTTTTGTTTACAAAGGGTTAATGTTTACAAGGGGTTAATGTTTACAAGGGGTTAATTTTTAGTTAACGTCACGTGAACGACTTTTACATTTCCACTTTACGTTAACAAATTGTAGTTTTTAGAACGCTACGAATTTAAAATAATAAACACTAAAAGGAGCTTTCAAATGTGCAGATTTGAGTTATTTTCGGGTTATTCATCCCAAATATTAATCTAGCTAGTCAGAAATGCCATTGGCATCCACTATATAAAGCTCGGCATGACTATGTTTGTTTAATTGTTTATAGACATGTCGATCAATTACAAGAAAACCAAACCATGGATCTAATCAAATTGAAATGGGTTATTTCCACTGACCCATAGATGGTTTCTGGAACGATTGGTCATGATCCCCGTCTTATAAAAGTTGTAATTTAAAGAAAAATAGAAAATGAAGAAAATAAAGAACTAAAATATATAATAGTTTAAATGGCTTTCAGGAACTTTCAAAGACAAGTTATTTTTTATGTATGCATTTTTAATAAGCCTATATTGAGAACAGTGCACTTTCAAACATTTCTTATATTGAAAAAAAAGTTTTTGGTGCAATTTTTGATAGTGGCATGCATTTAAGAAAGCTTTATTATATGTGATTTCAAAAAAATAGACATTAAAATTATGACACTATTTGGGGTCGGGCAAAAAGGGTTCTTTGGGTTACCCAGGGTTTTACAGTCATTGGGTGGTCAGATATAATTTTTACTATCAATTTTATATAATAGTAGACCCGTGTGTGGAAGGGAGAATCATTTGTTATTTAGCCCCTAGCAGTATTTAGTAAAACTACGTTCCAAAATTGGTTGCTGCCTTTTAAGCAATGTCTCAAAGACATTATTTATTTGTTTTCGAGATTTCAGTCCATAGTAGATTTCTCTTTTAAATTAAATTTTTCTACAAGCATAAGTTTATTAAATTCAAAATGTTTTATGATAAAATCTTCTACGTAATTGTTATATCTGCACAAAACTTGGTAAAAAGTTATTTAATTATCTATCTTTAAAAAAAAACAACATGGATATCAAAATTTTAAAAAATACTTATTTTTTTTTTGTTGAGGTGTAATCTTCGTCAACCAATTTTTAAAAAAAAAATGAAATTGTCTGCTCTTTGTTTCTTATATGTGCTTTATTTGTAAAAGCAAACTTAATGGATAGATTTTGTCGAAACTTGATACTAATGCACTTACAAAATATATATTTAAAAACTTGAGGGTTTTGAAATATTCACAGATGTCAGGGTCTGGGATATTAATTTCAATTTCAATACACGTACCTATTACACTTTTAACCGATTTTAATGTGATTATTTTAAATGTTCACCTGGCTATTCATCTGATGATGTATTTGGGGTCCCTATGCTAGAGATACTTACAAGTCACATATTCGAACGCGTCCCCATCGAGGTCCTAATTTTATCTTTATTTGAAATCTATAGTGTTACGACATTTTATTTGAGATATTTGCGTCTTCTCCGAGACGATGGAGTAACTTAGGCACTTAGCATACTAGGCCGATCCTGGAATGGCAGTCTGGGCCACATTTCTCGCAGCCGAACTCTGACTTTAGGTTAACTTTGGCCTGACGTAATTCTCTTGTTGTTACAGTGGGCCTCGTTTCGCGCATCTACTGCCTTTCAATAATCCTTTATACTAACGTCACTTTTGTTCGTATGATTTTCATTTCTCTCTGTGTATGTCCATCCTGATCCTCTTAGACCTCAGTGTGGCCTTTGACACTGTTGACCATGTAATCCTTTTCAAAACCCTTGAAAATTACTTTGGAATTTCTGGTTCAGTTTTGGCTTGGTTTAGGTCCTACCTCTCTGATAGAACGCAGGCGGTCTCTGTCGATGGCTGTCTCTCAGGCAGTGCTGATTTGGTGTATGGAGTACCACAGGGGTCCGTTTTAGGCCCGATTCTATTCACATTGTATACCACACCACTGCTCCTCTTGCTTGGGAGGCATGCTGTTGAGAGCCAGTCATTTGCAGATGACACGCAGCTATAGAAGCATACCCATCCTTCTCTTGTTGAATCCGCTGTCCAGACTTTGCGGGGGTGCATTGATGATGTCAAGTCATGGATGACACTCAGCAAGTTGAAGATCAATGATGACAAAACGGAAGCATTCCTCATCCACAATCACACGTCATCCTCTACCTCAACTCTTCCTACCTCATTTCAAGTAGGTAACTCTGGCGTACGGTTCACACCCTCTGCTAGGAATCTTGGTTATATTCTTTCTAACAACATGTCTCTCGATAAACAAATATCTCACATTTGTCGTTCAGCATACACCACTATCCGTCAGATCAGCTCCATACGCCACTACCTCACAGTTAGCACTACAAAAACTCTAGTCTGTGCTCTTGTTCTCTCTCATCTTGACTATTGCAACTCTCTTCTGTCAGGTTCACCAAAACACTGCATAGAAAAACTGCAGAAAGTTCAAAACTCAGCTGCTAGGCTAGTTTTAAAGGCAAGAAAACATGATCACGTCACTCCACTACTCCATTCCCTTCATTGGCTACCTATACAGGCACGCATCGACTACAAGTTGTCTGTTCTCTGTCACAACTTTCTTGGATTTCTGCCCTTCCTATCTAACCGAACTTCTTTCTGTCTATTCACCCCTTCGACAGCTTCGCTCCTCTGCAGGCACGCGTATTCTGTCCGTTCCCAAGACACACACTAAAACAAATGGTGAACGATCTTTCTCTTTCTGCGCCCCCAAACAATGGAATTCTTTGCCACTAAACATACGCAATATACCAACCACCCAGGCCTTCAAAACTGCACTCAAAACACATCTTTTTAAATTATACTACCCTGACTGATTCCCCTCCTCTGACCGATAAATGATCTTGCTGGCTGCCGTCAATGGTTTGCCTTGTAAAAGTTATGTGGTGGGGTGGGTGAATATACATTGCTGTTCTTTATTTCATAAATGTATTTTATTTTAATGTCGTGATTATGTCTCTTTTGATAAAATTTTTATGTACAGCGCGGTGAGCACAGCCCTAGGCTGGGGTACCGCGCTATATAAGACGTCTTATTATTATTATTATTATTATTATTATTATGTGGGAAACAATTTTCGTACGGCTAATGCACCCACTTCTCGTCAAACTATCGACCTGAAGCTTGACACAAAGACTCGTTATCTATGACAACGCATTCTTTAAAACTAACAGGGGTTAAAGATGCAAAGTAACTTAGCTTTCCTTGTCCTAGAATTTATCCACAGTCATATATTGGCTTCTGATGTGATCGTTCAACTATAAACATGATATTCTCATTACGCCATTTGCATGAGAAGTGACGTGAATAGAATACACCTCTTTTACATTGCATTCGTAGACATCAAGGCATTTGGATGGGCCATGTTCAGTTTCTTGCATAACATGTAAGTTGTCCACCACGATTGCTCGCAATCATACATTCTTTTTGATGACAACATGCACAGCACAAACACCTTTAACAGCACGGTATAGAACCATTTCAAGTCAGCAACGGAGTGAAACAAGGCTTCGTAGTTGCACCAACTCTCTTTACATCTTCTTCTCAATGCTTCTTCGGTTTACCGTCAGGGACTGTGAAGACGGAGTGAAAATTCATACCAGACCTGATGGTAGGCTGTTCAAAATTCGCCCGCCTTTGTGCAAATGCCGAGGTAAAAATGAGGCTTATTCGCGCAGTGCTGTTCGCAGACGATGCTGCTTTAACATCACACACAGAAGCAGGTCTGCAGCAGTTAAGTTAATCATTTCTACCACGCATGCAAAGAGTTTCGATTATCCATTAGTCTACAAAAACGATTTCCTTGATGCCAGAAACGCATTCCCATCCAAACATAGCTATTGAGGACCATAAATCTGTCAGTCGTCAAGAATTTAATATCTAACGAAAGGTTGTTCAAAATATTATATTTCTAACGAATTTCCCAGGAAAGATAATTAAATCAGCAGATACAACCATCAAGGTCAGTTCAACGTTTTGCATGGATGAAAAAACAACAACAATAAGGGCGACAACACAGCAATGCAACCGTGTCGTCAACAACAACAAGTGTGGCTTGAGAGACAATTCATGAATTCTATAGTTTGTCATTTTTATTAGAGGTGAACATTGGCATCGCAAAAGTAGCAGCAACTTTGACTACATTGAACAAGCGTGTGTAGAATAATCCTAACCTAACAGGCATTTGTGCTCAGTGCGCTCCTACACGGCAGTGAAGTAGGCCTACCATTCGTGAACAAAAATTCAACAGCTTATACCAAAGAAAGGACACAGTGGCATAAAGTTCAATCTCAGTTTGTTTGTTTTTTGTTTTGGTGCACAAAAAGGAATATCTTTCCGTAAGAAAGCTTTGCTCATTACATGAGAACATTGTGTTGACGGCCCTGTGACAGTTGATACCTACGAAGGCGACGCCTTTGAAAAACATATAATCATTGCGCACAAAATTCGTGAAATATCATGCCAGTGGTAATTACATAACAAATCGGGAATCTATTGTGTTGCTGGCTTAAATTCCGACCGGCTATCATGTTTATATTAACAATGCAATATTAACGCACTGTCATTTGTAAAATAAGATTGGTAAGTTTATCCTCTGCTTCGTGACATTTCTATGACAGGTAAAATTCAATTTTAGAATAGCTGCATAAAAGACAACTGGTGGAACGAATAAAATGTTTAGGTATCATTGCGTCATTTGAAAGACACGGATGAAATAAAATTTTAAAAATTGTAATAAAAAGGTATTACGATAAAAGAGGAATCCGTTATCTATTCTTGATACGTAAAGTGTTTTAAAAACGTATATTTGTACGATGCGTATTTCACGGAAATGTATAAAATAATGAAAAAGTACATTCGCATGGAATATTATACCCTTGACATTTCAGCAGGCAAACCATACAGTTGAGTTTGTTTGTCTTTTTTACCTGTCCATTCAAATTACATGAAAATAATATGACATGAAGAATGCATTTCTGCTTTCCAATAATTAGAGCAGTCAAAATTTTAACACTCATTAACATAGCCCTAGTCCACAAAAGCAATGTTGCCTCTGGCGATTCAACTGCTGTTAAAACAACTGCAACGGCACCGAAAGCTCTTTCGGGGCACTTGAAAGATGACTACGCCAGGAATAAGAGGTCACGTGACCAGATGGAAATTCTCCAGAACTATTGCCCCAACAAGTGCAATGGAAGTCAGCTTGTGTCTTTGAAACTTCCAGAAGATGGCTGTCCAAGCTTGCGCTGCACTCCGTGCAGTTGTGTCAGACCAGCGTGTGAAATGTATGGGCTCTGTTGTCCTGACGTCTCAGATGACCCTCCGCTGAGTGAGTCAGGGGTCAGTTTATCGCCGTTGGATTCAGTGGTCCATCATCATGACGCGACCAGTGGAAATAGGCCATGGGAAACACCAGGAGATAGGGAATATCCTACATTGGGATGTGACAACAGTTCTGATATCAATCATTTCGTCTTTATACGCTCATGCCCAAGAAGACATTTTGCAGTGAGTAATGAGACTCACTGCGAGGAGAATGTTCCGATAGATGATATGACAGTTGAAATAATGACACGGGCAGCGGATGTGTTGACGGGTGTTGTGTATAGGAATAAGTATTGTGCTGAATGCAATGGAGTAAAACAGGTGGGTATCCTATAAAAATATTATTTTTAACACCAATTAAAAAACTATATATACGTATTTAAAACCCACCTGTTTAGGTCCGCCTGTGACCTGTGATGCACCCTCCTCGCCCTGCCTCATTTTCTGTCTCGGGTTGATCCTGTAGTATAGGCCAAAACGTGCCAAAGTGTCCTCGTTTTATAGCCATTTTAATTGTTTCTATATTATAGTAGTTACTATCCTAGTTTCTCTGGTTTTTCATTTTTATTTTATTTACTTTACATGTTTTTAATAATTGTAAGGCGCTTAGAGCTTTAAGGTAAGCGCTATATAAAAATGCCTAAATAAATAACTAAATAAATTTACTCAAGCATTTGTAAACATGCCTTTCCAAAATACCCTAACCTTTATTTCAATACAAAGTTAAATTTTGATATTTAGAAGAAGTTCTATCTATAATTTACATTTCAGATATTGATGTTTCAACCAATGTTAATGTGCAGGAACTACATGTCTATTTATCAAGCCACAAATCCTGACGAAATGCTCAGACTTGCATTAAAACCAGGATCTGGCTGTAGGCACATCCAACACGCTCCAAATAATATAAGCCTTATAACTTGTAAAAGCGAGTTATTTAATTTGTGAGTAGATTTTGTTGAACTTTTTAAAACGTTTGAAACAGTCGCGTGATTAGGATTGTATAAGCCAGCACGTTCTTATATTCGTCAACTAAAATTACACTGAATGATTGTAAAAACATTCGTTACATTAGGCAAACCAGCACCTAATTGTCGTTCTTAGATTAATGAGATGATATTCAAATGCATGACTATAAAATCCTTATAGCAGTTAGTGTTTAAGTGAGTGCCAGTGGATAACAGCAAAATCTTAGAGACGCCATTGATTATGGTTATTAATGAATTGCTGGCAAAAGAAAATAATCATCTTTAATTGCATTAATTTCTATTCATTAACAAATTATGTTTAAATTGAATGAAAAAAAAATCATCTAATCAGTGAAATTAAGAGATGAAATATTCATTGTGACTAGATGACACAACTCAGACCAGCATAAGTTAAATTTTAAATAAAAATTTCATGTTAAAAATTTTATCACATCGATTTCCAACAGTTATTTTTACAATAACATTTTGTTTTCATTATAGAAAGACACAAACACATTTAGGATTGAAATATCTTTTTGCAGTATAACATTGTGAATTATCGTTAAATGAACTATTTATAGCAACTATATCATCAAGTTTATTTTCCAGAAGAGTTTTGAACAGCTGTAACCGAGGCGTCAACTCCACTTCATGGAACTATGATGCGGATGTAGAGAGTGCTTGCCGTGAAATGACCAGTCCAGTTTATCAACTTTATAGCGCCAAACTTAACATCAACACGCAAAATATTTTCTGTGCAATCTGTAATGGGGTTAGTTATCATTTAACGTATCACTTCGCTATCTAACAGTTTCCTCATCTTATAAGTTTCCAAGACAACGCATAATAGTTGATTGAAGTGATGTACATTTCAAAGATATAAATCATTACAGCTTAATGTTTAAACTTATCATACATGCTCGTGAATTAAAATGGTAAAAAGGATAAGAACTAATTCCAATTTTTTCTATTTAATTTGGTAAGTTTAAAACAGATTACAACGTTAAAGATTTTCGAATTTAAGTATTCTGATTTACGCCATAATTAAGTGTATTTTAAATTATAGGTTTGAAAATATAATGTATCTGCTTTGTTTGCACGCTGCATGGGATGTGTTCTTCACAGTCATAAAAAGGCAGTCAATTTGTTTGTTTTTTTGTTGTTGTTGACATTTGCGTCTTCTGCAGTAATATAACTTAACGTAACAAAGTGCTAGATCAGGTCCTGAAGAGACTGAACAACGTAGGTTTGACGGAGTTAACTATAACAATAATGTTAGCTGTAACGAAGATGAAATGAAATCCAACCAATGTAGCTCTCTTTACTGATAATTAAGGCGAGATGTGATTCATGACTACGTGACTACAGACCCATGCAGGTCACTCGTGACAAGAGAGAGGGGAGAGTTAGTTTGAATTAATAACTTCAACAATTTTTTTACGATTGCACACAAGCATCTTATGACGTGATAATTGATGGTTGTCCACAAAAGCTCAGATGACGTGATAATCGATGGTTTCCACAAAAGCTCAGATGACGTGATAATCGATGGTTGTCAACACAAGCTCAGATGACGTGACAATCGATGGTTGTCCCCACAAGCTCAGATGACCTGACAATTGAAGGTTGTCCACACTAGCTCAGAAGACGCGACAATTGATGGTTGTCCACACAAGCTCAGATGACGTGATAATCGATGGTTTCCACAAACGCTCAGATGACCTGATAATCGATGGTTGTCAACACAAGCTCAGATGACGTGACAATCGATGGTTGTCCCCACAATCTCAGATGACGTGACAATTGAAGGTTGTCCACACTAACTCAGAAGACGCGACAATTGATGGTTGTCCACACAAGCTCAGATGACGTGACAATCGATAGTTTCCCCACAAGCTCAGATGACGCGATAATCGATGGTTGTCCCCACAAGCTCAGATGACGCGACAATCAATGGATGTCCACACAAGCTCAGATGACCCTACAATCGATTGCTGTCCACGCAAGCTCAGTTGACGTGACAATTGATGGTTGTCCACACAAGCTCAGATGACGTGAAAATCGATGGTTGTCCCCACAAGATCAGATGACCTGACAATTGAAGGTTGTCCACACTAGCTCAGAAGACGCGACAATTGATGCTTGTCCACACTAGCTCAGATGACGTGATAATCGATGGTTTCCACACAAGCTCAGATGACGTGACAATCGATGGTTGTCCCCACAAGATCAGATGACGTGACAATCGATGGTTGTCCCCACAAGCTCAGATGACCTGACAATTGAAGGTTGTCCACACTAGCTCAAAAGACGCGACAATTTATGGTTGTCCACACAATCTCAGATGACGTGACAATCGATGGTTTCCCCACAAGCTCAGATGACGCGATAATCGATGGTTGTCCCCACAAGCTCCGATGACGCGACAATCAATGGATGTCCACACAAGCTCAGATGACCCTACAATCGATTGCTGTCCACGCAAGCTCAGTTGATGTGACAATTGATGGCTGTCCACACAAGCTCAGATGACCTGACAATCGATTGTTGTCCACACAAGCTCAGATGACGTGACTTTCGATGGTTGTCCCCACAAGATCAGATGACATGACAATCGATGGTTGTCCACACAAGCTCAGATGACGCGATAATCGATGGTTGTCCACACAAGCTCAGATGACGTGACAATCGATGGTTGTCCACACAAGCTCAGATGACGCGACAATCGATGGTTGTCCACACAAGCTCAGATGACGTGACAATCGATGGTTGTCCACATAAGCTCAGATTTGGACATTTTTGTCCCTCCTCTTCACGTTAACAGCATTTAAATGAGTTTCAAGTTTTGTTTATTAATTTTGAAAACTAAATATTTGTTGACAATGTTTTCCCTTAAATTCTCAACCAAATTTTATGTTCACAATGAGCAGAGATAGTACTAATTTATCGCTTAACTCATTCCCGACGGTTGCGACTAAATGCGTCTTTTCGGGATTCGCCGGATGCGTCCAAATGCGTCCCGGCGCATAGCGACACACCTCTCTCATATCTATTTAAAAATAGCAATGAAATCTCGCATCCCTCGAGACTTCCGGCGATGGCGTGGTTCAGCGTGATTTTAATTTAAAAACCGGAAGTTTTTATCTTGTTTCGCTTTAAAACTACGTGTGCTTTAGTACGGCGCGTCTTTATGTAGCATGTGTTCGTCCGAGGTGCCGAAAATCGATTTTTTGGTCATTGTTCATTATTTTTTCCCCGCTAATGTTATATTTATATTAAACCTTATTAATTTTTTGTTGCATTTGTTCTTAATTCATTAACATTAAATAATATTTAGTAGCTTAAATACATTTTTAAAAAAATGTAAACAATTTCCAAACGGGGTTACTTCCCTTTCTCAGGCAAATAAATTAAATACGGAAGTAGCATTGCAGGAGGGAATGAGTTAATATGTATGTTTACATAAAGATGTCAAATTTCTATAAGATAACATTTAAGATTCTTTTATTGATTAAAAAAAGGAAATGATTTTTACTACATCGTACATATTCTTTTCGGCACATAAACGAATTCAATATATTAAAGTTATAATAATTTAAACAGAAGACATAAAAATTATTTGCATGACGTAAAAATCAGTCATTATATATACAATTAACGTGATACCATGCAGTTAATAAAGAATTTACGTGCATTTATGAATGATGATAGTAAATTATAAATTATACATTTCATGCTGATTTAAAAATCACTAAATTCAATATAAAAAAAAAATTATGAAATGCAATTTAAAAAAAAACATACATACGAACTGAGCTTTGGTTATTTGCAACCTCGCAACATTGGGGTTCACGTAACGTCACTTGTGAGGGGGAGGTGTCACGGTCAACAAGAGTGTCATATTGTGATATTTGTGTTGCTATGCGAGCAAAATAGAATGTTTTTCCCTTTTAATAATTAATATATAATAATAATATTTACACAGTTATCTTATTAAAAAAAACATGTCATGACACTTATTGTTATTAAGGAAAAATACATTTAATTGAACTATTTATAGCTTTCCACAATTACAACAGCTACGTAGATCTAATATTTATGTAAATAAATATATTGAAATGAATGAAATAGTCCCAGTTAGCCATGTTTTATTAACTTGACACGTTATTCCCACAATGAGACAACTACCACGCCCGGAATATTTCTGTATCTTTTTTGACGCACTGGAAATTTTCTCAGCTCTGTTTCCACGTCATCAAGATAAAAACAAAATTGAAATAGCATCGCGTTATTGTCACACGCGTCATAGTTTTATTTACATTAAAGAACTGCATTCAAGCCTACTAAATGAATGAAATAGCAAAACGAGGTATGTGTAAGCTTGACTTAGAGAACCGGACAAAAAAATAAGGACGTTTCGGCATAAGGCCTTCTTCAGCTTTGTGATATTTTTATTTCTACCGTTAGCTGAAGAAGTCTTTATGCCGAAACTTCCTTATCTTTTTGTCCTGTTCTCTAATTCAAGCTTCCATATACCTCGTTTTGCTATTTCCTTCATAGTTTTAGACAGCGTCTTTGAAAAAGTCAAAGGAAACTCTGTGAAGCATCGTCATTGAAACTTAATGAACACAATAATCATTGTCGTAATTCATCAGGCAGAACCAACTTACGGGCAATGTGTCTATGAAGTACCAGATACCATCCCACCTTTCTTTCTTCTAATCAACTACATGGTCAAATGGAAAATCGCAACGCCAAAAAATGCATGGAGCCGACTATGTTCTGGAGGGGTCTTTGATTCACCCTTCAATGTACGTATTCATAAATCATAAGTATATGAATATAGATAATGTATGTTATTAATGTGTTAAATTTATTGTTTTCAAGAATGAATAAATTGATTTTTTTTTAAATTGTCATATGAAAGCTTTGTGCTCTGTATTGTTGTTTCACAGGCAGGTTTAAGTGTTATGGCTGTTTAAAAAAAAATATTAGTGTACATTACATGTATCAAAGTAAAAAGACGTAAATGTCCGGTAAAATATTCAACTTTCAAATCTTGTGTTTTTAAACCAGGTAATTTTGAGATACGCTTCTATCTTTATTTAAATTGACAGTTTCCCCAAATCTAATTCTTTTGATATGATTTTTTTTTTCAATATATTTTTTGATCACTAACAGAGCAAGTGTATTCCTTTAAAGTGTTCATCGGGGAAACTTTTGGAAAATGGAAAATGCATTACAGCAATGTCCACAGTAACGGGACTAAAATATAGCCTACAATTCTGGCTGGTTCCATATTTAGAAGAACAGAATGGGTCCACAATCAACAACACATTTACAGATATCGAAGGCCTCAAATCAAAGGTTTGTGAAATGCCATCATACATGACGGGTTCTTTTCTAGTATTTGAAATGAAAAGTTCACATTGTTAATCGGAAGTCTTTTAGCGATAATCGTAAATAACGTGCTACAACGTTAAAATATGTTTGCTTATATCGACACTGACTTCAAATTAGGGGCGAAACATGCCACCTGACTCCGTAATACCAAATCTGACCCCCCCCCCCCCAAAAAAAAAAAAAAGGGATGAAATAGACAAGCCACGCAACTCAGATTGTTTGATAAATCAATTACTCTTTTAAGTATTTCATCTTTGATTAAATTGCATGACATCTATAAACGAGTCAATAAAAAACAAAGGAGGACTCTTTTATAGTTATCTCCACTTGCATTCCGGCTTCTAGGGCTCGGAAGTTCCACAACGTTTAGCCTTCAAAGTGTACACATTAAATACTTCTATACGGTGTAAAATTTAAATACATGTACTTTTGATATAAGCTGAAAAAGGTACATTTTTAAAGAATGGAATTCAATTTTTTCTTCTTGTATTTAATCCACACTTGTTACATAGTCTTTAATCTATAGACCGATATACTTTCATGATTTATCTGAAGACCGAATTTTTGGTTAACTAACTTTTTTGTCAAAATCTTTAAACGTAGAATCTGCCAAAATTAAACCAGTAATAGCTCACTGTTGTTATTAAGGTTATATCTTAGATGGTTCACTTTCGTCTGAAAGTAGACTCACCTTTTTGAATTCAGCTGATAGTCTAAAAATGAATAAGGTCATTGAATGTTCCGCCCCAAAACTCGTGTTCTATTGATATGAAAATTATCACCCATTTTAGTGTCAATTAAATGCATTAAAGATCATTGGGAATGATATTATTTAGAATAACACATTTTATCATTTCCATGTAAATTCGCCGGCAGGTGTCGCATCTGATCAATGCAGCCAGCCAAAGGTATTCAGTGGAAATAATTTCCATTGAAGACAATTCAAAATCAGCTCCTAATGATGAGATGGGAGTGCCACTGGCATTTTGGATTGACTGTAAATTCCAGGGGAACACCAACACACCAAGAGAGGAGATTGAAGAATTTATTGTGGAGAAATTAATTCTCAACAAATTTCGTTTGGATTTAGCCGACACCACTAATATAAATTTCAAGCCGTATCTGATGGTGGCCAAATTAGATATAAATGACTACTGTAGAAGTAGTTATTTTACTAGTAAAAACTTAACTTGTAATACCGTCCTCTCATTCCCTGATATACAATTGCTCATGGAGACGAAGACCACAGAAACCTTCATACCTTTAAGGCCTACATTGACTTGCTGTTATGTAAGTTTCAATAAGTCGCAGTACGATGTCAGGACAGTTGACTCTGAAGTACCACCACGTGTCACGGTGACATTAGCACTGAGCAAGGTCACGGTCGAGTTTACTGAGGTCGCCGAACTCAACAGGATCGAGATAACTCTTGATGGCGTGCTGAATGTTTGCAGTGAGTTATTTAACTTTAAGACACAATCCGTGGACAGCGCTGACGTCACCTTGGATTCTCGCGCGCGAGCTTATCACCACATCAATCCTCAGTACATTTTGACAATTATTTTCATGGCCGCATCCATGTTTTGTCTACTGCTGACCCTGATCACCTACTTACGCTTTAAAATTTTGAGAACCATGGCTGGAAAAAACAACATGTTTTTAAGCTTCAGTCTTCTTTTGGCCCAGACAATGCTTTTGATTGCAGCTCATATGTAAGTAACCTGCTTAGTATTTCTTTAGATTGTATGCTCAGTCTTAGAGCTGTTCTCGCTTTGCTCATTCCTTTTAACATCGAGTGCATAGAACACTTGTATTTTTTTTTAATTACTATTCTGACTATTTTACTGACCCACTGATGTATAATAAAAAGTAAGCAAAAAAAATAAATAAATTAAAACAAAACTGAAAAGTTGAAAAAACACACACGTCTATATGAATCATACTTTAAAATATACTCATAATGGGAACTAATTTACAATGGTTTGTTTGGAAATATTATCCGAATGTGAAATTACTAAATCATTCCATGTAACATTCTTTGAAGTCCTAGGCCCGCCCATCTTTGCACCGTGGTCGCGATAGCAACCCATTTTCTGTGGCTGTGGTTGTTCTCGTGGACGTTCCTGTGCAGCTTCAAGATGGTCCGGGTGTTCACGTCATGGGTGCAGATCTCAAACAGACCATCAGGTTCACGAGATGTGCATATCTTGCGGAGATTCCTGTGCTCCTTGCTGCTCCTTGCTGCTCCTTGCTGCTCCCTGCCTGTGTCGTTTCCATCGTGACAACGGCATCATTCTATTCTACAAGTGGACGAGAACTTGGTTATGGGGCATACGTCTGTTATCTGAACTCCCCTTAGCTCGTTGGTAAGTTTTCAAATAGTGCCGAAAGTTCTAAGCAACGTTGCATCTTATATTAACGATGCTATTACAATTTTAAATGTCTAAGTTAGAATAAAACAGTTTTAAACATAAAAAAAGGTTATGAAGTAGTGACAGGTAATTTATGTTGAAACTGGACTCCAACTGTGAACCAACAATAAAGATTGATCGCTCTAAATAACCAGTTAGATTAAAGATTTATTTATTGAAGAAATGTAGTTAAAAATAAATATTTTTTAGCTAAACGAACATAAAATTTTGCAATTTATTTTAAGTTATTGTTCTTGCGATGCTAATAAAATAGTATGGTAAGACATGTTTCTAATTCTCTTCAAGTCAAATTAAAAATTTCATTAGATCGTTTTCAAATCAATTTGTTTAAATACCAAACCTCAACAGGTGTAGCCTTCATTTGCCCCCTCCTTGTGATTATATGTTCCAATATCGTCTGCTTCCTTATCACGGTGTACAAGATCCGTTCACTTCGCATGCAGCAGACATCTGACGCCATCAAGCAGGAGAGCTACAAGAACCTGTTTGTATACGTGAAACTCTCCTCCATAACGGGAGCACTTTGGGTGGTAGCTGTTGTTGGTGAAGCCATTGACAGCAATGTCTTAAGGTAGTCACATAGAGTCAAATAATAATTGGTGAAGCTATTGATAGTGATGTCTTAAGGAAGTCAAATAGAGTCAAATAATTTGTGAAGCTATTGATAGTGATGTCTTAAGGAAGTCAAATAGAGTCAAATAATTGGTAAAGCTATTGATAGTGATATCTTAATGTAGCCGAGTGGATGACGTTTAGCTTACAGTTTTATAAATAAGATCAAAATCAAAATGAAACAATCAGGTCTGGAGGACTATAGCTTTTTAATTAATGCTCTCCTATGATGAAAACAAGAAAAAGGACACTATGAACTATGGAGAAGAAGCCTATGAAGAAAAAGGCTTCTATGAAGAAAAAGGACAATATCTGAAAATAAACAAATAGTACAGGTCAACAATGTCCTGACTAACATAGCTAAAAATAAACATGTTACATAACCACGTAATTACAGGTGGCGACAACATATACTTAATTAGAAAGCATGATAAATGATACGTACGTAGTATTGTTTTATACACATGGCAAAGATAATTATCTTGTACTACGAATGTTTTAACTATAAAAGAAACCACATGCAGTGTTTAATTTGAAACACGTGCACAGTGTTAATGCTACACACAGAACCAGAGTGCGATGTGAGGGCTAACATAAACCAGAGTGCGATGTGAGGGCTAACATAAACTTTAAAGATCTTGAAGTTATTATAGTATGCCATCCAGGTATGGTGTCTATGTAAGAAGCACCCATAGCAGGACAGTACATACAATGGTATTGAAGTTATTATAGTATGCCATCCAGGTATGGTGTCTATGTAAGAAGCACCCATAGCAGGACAGTACATACAATGGTATAAAGTATGACCACCGTTGGCTTGATACTTGTATCTGCCCATCGCTGTGTCTTGTTAAGACAACAGCAGATTGCAGAATGAATCATTATATGGAATATGATCCTCACACATGCACCATTTCCTATGTGAGAATTTAGCACACGGCAGGAAAGTTATCCTATTACACATATTTGACGGACACTCGCTGGTTGTATACTGTTGTATCAATAGCTTATTTTATAAGCGCACTGCAGTATGTGTACCCAGAACGATATGCAGTTGTTTGTTACGCTCACACACCCTGGTCACTGGTATCTAATTTATTAATCCTATTAAAGAATTTATTTACCGGTTGTATGTTAACCTTTAAAATAACATGAGCATAAGTCTACACGCTGTAGGTTATTCTACACTCTATCCTGGCTATAAGTCTGAACAGAAATCTTCTAATGCTAACACTCAACAAGTTCCTACTAACCACAATGAAATAAAATGGCGTATTTGCCTCTACTTACAGAGCGTTCCAATGGGCCGCACTGAACAAAGGCACACTGCAGGGATGCTGACCAATCTCGAATGACCCCCCCAATTTAGTGTGCTCCCCCTTTTAAAGCCTTGCGCGGACATATGAGAGAGCCCCTCCGTCAGACTTAACCAAGTCGGTCTAAGTTTTGCCTTCTGGCCAGTTTTCCTGGGATAAAATGCCTAACTCTGGTGACTAATCCCGAGTAATAATTAAAATCTCTGACCAAAGCCCTAACGACTTATATGTGATCTGTGCAGTTTTATCTCAGCTATCTAAGATACTATTTTATATTTTTATTAGTTAAATAGTTCTTGAGATATTTTAACTAGAAGGGGTGGGGACCACTATAAATGAAGGCGAAAACTCCTTTAATGACTAAATGTTAAAATATTCTCCAACGATGGAAACTTGTAAATATGCTAAGGTATAGTGAATAAAATCCCCTTTCTAACTAGATATAATTTATAACTTAATACGCTAGGGTTCCCGAGAAATAAATTATTGATTTTCTAACTAAAGCGCACATCGTGGTATTCTATTATTCCCCCCTATGGGCAGGAGAAGCCGGCCGTATAGAGACCGCCGGGTGGGGTGAAAGGGATACCTGAGTTCAACATTCCGATCCAGTGCTAGGCGAGGTCACACCGCGCGACCTCGCGTTGGGCGCCAAACATGGTTGTACTAATAATATGCTAAGGTATAGTGAATAAAATCCCCTTTCTAACTAGATATAATTTATAACTTAATACGCTAGGGTTCCCGAGAAATAAATTATTGATTTTCTAACTAAAGCGCACATCGTGGTATTCTATTATTCCCCCCTATGGGCAGGAGAAGCCGGCCGTATAGAGACCGCCGGGTGGGGTGAAAGGGATACCTGAGTTCAACATTCCGATCCAGTGCTAGGCGAGGTCACACCGCGCGACCTCGCGTTGGGCGCCAAACATGGTTGTACTAATAACGGTTGTCTCAAAATAACGGGCTAACGGGGCATACACTGCCACATTAAGGGTGACCAGACATATGCGCACAAGACAATTGCGCACACGACAAACGCGCACAGACAATCCCGCAATGACCCAAATGCGTACAGGACAAACGCGAACACCGATAGTTGCGCACACGGACAATGGCGCACACCGACAAATGCGGACACCGACAATCGCCCACAGTGACAAATGCGAACGGCTATATAAGCGCACACCGACAAATGCGCAAATAGCAAGTTATGCATCGCCAATTTAAAGATGATAATGAATTTAGTCTTAGTTGGTTTTCAGCCAAAATACATCATGTTTTTAAAGCTAACAATATAGTAATAATCATAATAAATGTAATAATAATTGTATGCATATTTTTAAAAAAAATTAACTTTTAAATGTATAGACTAATAGTATAGTAATAAAATTTTCGTTCTAGTAGTACTGCTACGTCATGATTTTTAAGAGATGTCATTTAAAAAAATTTAATTGGATATTTAAGTCTTAATCAGCATGTTAAACCATCGTAGTATGATGGAAGCTCGTAAAATGAGTATTAAACAAATAACAGCAGTACTACTACTTAAGCATATAGTTGAAAATAAGACGTATACTTATACATTATACTAAAAATAATTGTGTTTTTTTTTAATAAAAGAAAGAGGAATATTAGTCTTAAAATAAGAGTTGGCATTGCACGTTTCTAAAGGCAAAGTAAGTTTTAAAACATGCATTCATGCAACCGATTTGAAAAATTTTTATTAGAACAAACTCATACAAATTTTCGTTCTTCCGTCCGGAATTCGGGCGTGGAATGGGTTGCCTGAAGAAACCAGGAAAGCCAACACTTTATCAACATTTAAAACTCTAATAAGAATGCAGGACTAAACACAAACCATAGATAAGCGTAGGACGCAATAATCTTCTGTATAGAAGGAGCGTCTGAAACAGATAAGAAGAAGAAGATAGTTTCAAAATTGTAATGAAAAGAAAGAAAAATGGTTGAATTATCTTCAAAATGTAAATGTACATTTAAACTTTTCAAAATAAAACACATAACAGTTAAATGTTTCTAAAAAATTTGAATTTTTAAAAGAGAAAAAATAAAGAAATGTATACATGAGGCATACACATATGAAATTATTATTAAATCTTGTTACACACAACAATTTGACAGGTTCACTACTTAATAACTCTTTGATTGACAAAAAAAAATTTTAAAAGAGAAAAAATAAAGAAATGTATACATGAGGCATACACATATGAAATTATTATTAAATCTTGTTACACACAACAATTTGACAGGTTCACTACTTAATAACTCTTTGATTGACAAAAAAAATTAACTTAGATATACACTTTCTTTGGCCATTTAAACTACTGACAGATATGATTCAGTATGGTAGTACATGTAATTATTATAGCCATTATGGCTAGGGAGATACACTAAAATATCAAAACTATTTGTAAACTTTCGTCACAATGTTTAATGAAAATACTGCCTTTCATTTTCACACTTTCCATAAAGCAAGTCACTTAAAAATATATTGAGTTATTGTTAAAAAATACTTTTCATCTGAACATTTGAGAAGTATTCAATAACAAATAAAAAGCTAATAAATTTTAAATCTAGTGCTACAAACTCTTCACATTGTCATTTAATTGACTTATTGGCAAAGAGTCCTTAAAAATCATTCCCCCCCCCCCAAACATATGTGTTTGTCTAGAGTCTACTATACTAATACTTAACTATTACAGAATTAATGAGGAAGCACTAGAGCTTACTTAATAGCAACAGGTATAAAAAAAAAAATTTGAACTGAAAGAATATTGCTGGACATTATAATAATATATAGAATATAGAGTAGTAATGACCTTTAACTTGAAGTTTGCGTATTGTTCTAATGGTAGTTTAAATCCTAATTGCAAAGTTATGTGTTATAAAATATCAACAGTAATTTCATCATTCAATTAGGACTTCCTTCTACACTATAAATAACCAAGATTATGTACCTAATAAATCTGCGGGTTGAAAGAGGGGTTGGAATAAAACTACGTGTTAATCACTAATCAATTTTTTTCAAATCGGTTGCATGAATGCATGTTTTAAAACGTACTTTGCCTTTAGAAACGTGCAATGCCAACTCTTATTTTAAGACTAATATTCCTCTTTCTTTTATTAAAAAAAAAACACAATTATTTTTAGTATAATGTATAAGTATACGTCTTATTTTCAACTATATGCTTAAGTAGTAGTACTGCTGTTATTTGTTTAATAATCATTTTACGAGCTTCCATCATACTACGATGGTTTAACATGCTGATTAAGACTTAAATATCCAATTAAAATTTTTGAAATGACATCTCTTAAAAATTATGACGTAGCAGTACTACTAGAACGAACATTTTATTACTATACTATTAGTCTATACATTTAAAAGTTAATTTTTTTAAAAATATGCATACAATTATTATTACATTTATTATGATTATTAATATATTGTTAGCTTTAAACATGATGTATTTTGGCTGAAAACCAACTAAGACTAAATCCATTATCATCTTTAAATTGGCGATGCATAACTTGCTATTTGCGCATTTGTCGGTGTGCGCTTATATAGCCGTTCGCATTTGTCACTGTGCGGGATTGTCGGTGTCCGCATTTGTCGGTGTGCGCCATTGTCCGTGTGCGCAACTATCGGTGTTCGCGTTTGTCCTGTGCGCATTTGTGTCATTGCGGGATTGTCTGTGCGCGTTTGTCGTGTGCGCAATTGTCTTGTGCGCGTTTGTCACGGAACCCACATTAAGGTAGTCAAATAGAGTCAAATAATTGGTAAAGCTATTAATAGTGATGTCTTAAGTTAGTCAAAAAATTACTGAAGCTATTGACAGTAATGTCTTAAGGTAGTAAAATATAATCAAGTTATGGGTGAAGCCACTGACAGTAATGACTTAAGTTAGTCAAATATAGTCAAGAGTTTCCTATTTTACTGAAGCAGAAAATAACTTATTTACACATTTTTTTAATAGTATTTGAAATAGGTTTTTAAATGAAAAAATAATTGATGGGTTCATTGAAAAATAATTTAGATATTCTTGGTAATCCTAAGAACAATTTATTCCAGTGATAAAGGCGAGACAGATTTGTTGATGTGGCAATTGTTTTCATTGAATTTTCAATATAAAAGTGAATCTATTTATATTTAATTTACAAAAGGTTCATATTATTATTTTTAAGAACAATCTTTGTGAAAAAATTGTACATTTGTTGTTTGTAATAAAATACAAGAAATGTTACTGCTTTTGAATTTTCTATTATTCAACGTCACCAGATTCATCTCAATTATCCTAAACGGACTACAGGGCGTGTTCATCTTTCTGTCCTTCACCTTCAACAGGAGAGTTCTCTCTTTGTATTGTACACAATGTTTCAAAGAGCGGACCTTGATTCTGCCGAGTCCAACAGTTCCGTCCAGCAACACTGACGTCTCCCTAACCGAAACAGCACTTCAATAAAGCCATCTGGAATTTCCAAAGGTCTAATGAAATAATTTATTATGATTGTTTCTCCCATTAGCATTTGTACAGTTTCCATTAACAGAATGAACAAACCATGCTTCAGTGAATGATACAGCTATCAAATATGAATCACACTATATGCACATTTCTTGTTTAGGGCGTGTATTAGAACCATCGTTTTAATGCACTTTTGTGTATTACTAATTTTAGTGCAGTTTATGGCGCAGATGTAATAAAACCAAAAGTGCGATTTTTTTTTGTTGTGGATCGCTCTTCTGGTGATGGGAAAACATAAATAAATATTTGGTGCTTCAATAAGCTCTTTTATGGACTTGCGTACATGTTTTTGTATAACAAGCTTTTGATAAATTTCAACATAAAATAATATAAGACTAACGAGAAGTAAGAATATCTTAGTATTTAGTGTCAAAAAATAAGTACGCTTAAAAATTGTTAAATAATTCTTGATTATGTAGAATGTTTCCCATTCTAGTCACTTGCTGTGTTGTTAAACAAAAATATTTCAGCTAAGGGAACATCTTACCATGTTACAAGCAGCGCAAAATATATTGGCATACGTTTTACCCACTTATATGATATGATATACCTGGGTGGTCAGCTCGGAGCAAGTGTTGCTTAGTACCTAATCAGTCATCGCGTCGTTGAAACACGTATGGATTGCATTCTCACCGACCAGAAGATCAAGTTGAACAGGTGGCCATTAAATTGTAAATAGCAAGTAGACAATGTCATTATTGTTCCCCAATCTGTGAGACTTTCCCAGTGTGCTTCCCCAGAGGTCACAAAATCTAAAGGAGAACTCAATAAGCCCCTGTTATGATTAAGGGAGTTCACTGAGTGGCTGTTTCGTGCACTAAACACATACCTTAATGTAGATGTCTAGTGCTTAAATTTTTTTACGTTGGAAAATGTCGACTTTATTCAAATATGTATTGATTTTTGTGCTGAAAAGGTATTTATACAATGTAATCAAACAACATTTCCATTTCTTTGGCTAAATAAAAGAATCTCATTTTATCTTATCAAGTTTTATGTATAATTGAAATGTGTGGTCATTAAGTTTTCAGTTTAAATGAAATGTGTGGTCATTATGTTTTATGTATCTAGTAGTTTCATTTTAAGAAAGCTCATAGTTTCTTTTATTAAGCCAGATCATAGTTTCTTTCATTATGACATCTATTAGTTTATATCATTGTGGCAGATCATAGTTTCTTTCATTAAGACAGCTCGAATTTTTTTTTCATTATGAGAGCTCAAAGTTTCTCTTTTAAGACAGTTCATAGTTTTTCATAAAGACAGCTCATAGTTTCCTTCATTTAGACAGCTCATAGTTTCTTTCATTAAGACATCTCATAGTTTCTGTTTTAAGACAGCTCATAGTTTCTTTTTTTAAGACAGCTTATAAATTCTCTTATTAAGACAACTTGTAGTTTCTTTCTTTCGGACAGCTCGTAGTTTCTTTTATTAAGATAGCTCGCAGTTTATTTCGTTACGACAGCTCATATTTTATTTCATTAAGACAGCTCATAACTCTTTTATTAAACAGCTTGAATCTGTTTTTCATTTTGACAGCTCAAATTTTCTTTTTTTTAAGACAGCTTGTAATTTCTTTTATTGAAACACCTCATCGTTTCCTTTAGACAACTCGTTGTTTCTTTCCTTAAGACAGCTCGTTGTTTCTTTCCTTAAGACAGCTCGTTGTTTCTTTCCTTAAGACAGCTCGTTGTTTCTTTCCTTAAGACAGCTCGTTGTTTCTTTCCTTAAGACAGCTCGTTGTTTCTTTCCTTAAGACAACTCGTTGTTTCTTTCCTTAAGACAGCTCGTTGTTTCTTTCCTTAAGACAGCTCGTTGTTTCTTTCCTTAAGACAGCTCGTTGTTTCTTTCCTTAAGACAGCTCGTTGTTTCTTTCCTTAAGACAGCTCGTTGTTTCTTTACTTAAGACAGCTCGTTGTTTCTTTCCTTAAGACAGTTCCTATTTTTATGATAGAACAAGATTGATTGTGTTTCTTGCGGTTGTTCATTTCCTTGTTCAGAATTCATGTAAAACTTGACAAGTATTGAAGTCAAATGAGATTATTACCAAGACTAGATATAGCTCCTCCCTCTCCCCCCCCCTCCGAAAAAATAGCTACAGCAATGCGTGAACTTCCCATCTACTAAAGTTATTTGACAAAATAGGAATTCAAGTAACCCACATTTAAGAATCCCAATTCTTGCTACACCCCTTTCCCCATGTTGCGTCACTGCACAATTTGTATTTCCCGCCCATGAGCTATATTAAATATTTCTTCTTCTTCTTTATTTTGAGGGCCCACGATCAATGAATTGATCATTCTGGCTCCTATGTTTCAGAGGGGTTCGCGATGTTACTGTGCATGGGTTTCAATGGGATACTTCACCGATTGCAAGGGCGACTCGGCAGTGGTGTTACGAACTGGGGGTTGGAATACAGGAGGCAATAGACACAAATGTTTCGAGTGTAGCCGCCTCAACTGTTGCTTTTGGAAGCTTGTTCCAGTCCCCTATTGTCTTCGGCAGGAATGAGGAGCTCCTGTACTGAGTTCTTGTTTCTACCAGCCGGAACTGTCTGTCGTGGCCTCGTCGCTGTCTAGGGGGGAAGATGAACGAGCTTCTGTTTGATTCCGGAGCAGTGGACCAGCCCATTTTTGACCTTGTACAACATGAAGAGCCTGGATAGTCGTCGTCGTTCTTCCAATGTTGACCAGCCCGGTTTTTTGAGCATGCTGCCAACACTTGAGGTGTTTCTGTAGCGTTCATGACAAAGCGTGCTGCCCGTCGCTGGACCGCCTCATCATTTCTGATGACTTAGTGACCTTTAAATCGAATATTTTTTACATCATACTTCAATTGAGACGATATTCCGAAAAGAATATGTTACATACTAAACGCAGTTGGTTATTTAAAAATTAAAATATATATCATTTTGCGTATTTATCGGGAATTATATTTAGCGCCCTAGTGAACTCATTATTTAACCACCAGAATAAATAACTCGATGTTCGAGGGAAAATAATGGTAGGTCCTTTGTGATAATTTCTAACTGCTATTGCAAGAACTCATCCCTTTAAAAATGTAATGATATTTACGTTTCTACTATCATTAAGTTTTGAGAAGTGTTTATCTGCTATTTATGATACGCGTCCCCTACACCCTTTCACGCTCGTAAACTACTTTTCCCCCTCTAAACCTGACCTTAAATTACTCAGTCTAAATTATCACTAATTATATAATTTTTGTCACTAAAGAAGTTAATTGAGGGACAATTACTACGCTAGAGAAATGCTTTAGATTTACTCCTTTTCGTGCCCTTGAATTATAACTTTTAAAATTTTTTTACATTATCAGAAAATCGTAAAACAAAGAATTTTTTTTATCTAAGAAGAATCTCGCAACTGTTTTTCCCGCTTATATCATATTTGACTGTCTTTTCACAAAAATTAAATTGTTAATCTTATAAAAATACAAACCTCTTTAATGTTAGCAAAGTAACAACACAAATATATTTTCTTTAAAAAAAAAAGAAAATATTAACCCATATTCATTTGTAAAAATTTAATTTTCAGGTGTGTAAAATGATTGGGATTTGATTTTCATGGATATACATAAATAAAAGTTCCCAAGATTTGTTAATGTCATTTATTTTCTTAATTTGGTAAATATGTTTATTTGTAATAAGAGAATTTAACATATCTTTTTCACAAATGTAATAGCATAGGATTTCAATATATTGTCATCCACGTAAAAATGTACATATTATTTTTTCCTATCTCCGATATTTATATACCGGTACCCAAGAAGGTTAATTATTAATCACATTAATTCCTTTATTTTGGGAGTATCTTGTATTGCCTTGGACAAAATGAACAGACTAATATTTGTAAATAGAGAATGTAACATCTTATTTTTTCACAAATGTACTACCATAGGATTTAACTTTGTTGTCATCTACTTAAAAATGTACACATCTTATTTCCTACCTCCAACATGTATTTACCCACCAAAATTAATTTATTATCTAATTCATTCCTTTATTTTGAGACTTATCTTGTGCTGCCTTGGAAAAAATGAACATACCCATATTTGCAAAAAGAGAATGTGGTGTCTCTTTTATTTCAAATGTAATTCCATAAGATTTAAATATATTGTCATCCACTTAAAAATGTACACATCCTATTTCCTACCTCCGATATGAATGTACCCAAGAGTGTTAATTATTTATCAAATTCATTCCTTTATTTTGAGACTTATCTTGTGCTGCCTGGGGCAAAGTGACCAACCCCTCCCCCACCCAGATTTAAATAAATTTAGAAAATCTTCCACCGGATTGTAGTCCCTTCCATACCCAAACTAACATATTTTGCACTTCATATTGGTATGAGGTATAAGTGGATTAGTGAATGCTATTTAGCTATGGAGTTGCGCTGCACTGATTGACTTAAACTGCATTTTATTATTAGAATTATATTTAAAGGTTAGTTTTATTACGTTATAAATTTATCAAAAATATAATTTTTTGGAATCAAAACAGGCAAAACTTTTTAAATGTAAAAATATACGAAGCAAAAATGTGTGTGTGTTTTATTAACAATTTAAAAAGCAATCAATTTTAATTATTAATTTTACTTTTCAGAAGGTAAAATACATTATAAGTTTTGTAACGTGCGGTTATTACATTTAAAGAAACCTAAGAGTTTTGGCAAAATAATCTTTCGCCTAAAAATAACTATGATTGTTTTTAGGAATCCAAACGTACTTATCATATCTCTCTTTTGGCGTTATGTGACCCTAGCTCATTCTTATATATATATACTATCTGTCAAACATATACAATTATTTGTAATATACTCTCAATACCAAATACGCTGAATAGGAAGCAGCCAGTAATGGAAGTAGACCACGTGTCACACCGGAAGCGTAATATATATCAGAGATTAACACTTGTTGTACATTGTTGTTGTATTTTAATTTCCGCTTTTGATTGCTTAGATACGACTTATTTTTTACTTTATTTTTTTTTTAAAGATACCACCAATTTGCTGTGTCTCTTAATTCGTCTATAACTTTGCTGTTGTTACTGGTGTTCTGCTGCAAACAAAATCAACTGATTAGCTTTTCTCTAATTGATTGCAAAGCTGATCCTTGAGATTTAAGCTTGTCAAGTATTTGAGGAAAGTTGAATAAACGTAGTTCGTTTGGGTGCAGAACAGTGTATTCGTGTTGTTTCTTTTTTTTTCTTTTTTTTTTTTGTGACAAGAATGACGCTATTTTCCGTTGAACTATAAATTACAAATGTGGTTTTCATTGACACGTTTTAGCATTGCAATCACTTAGCGTGACATCATGTTCATCGCGTTTCTTGTTCCCGTGCCATAACGTCAAGCGCCGAATGATCTGAATACTTAACACTAACTGAAAAGCATTGATTAGAAAAAGGTTTTCGAGAGAGTGAAAAGTGCATTAAAACTAAATTAAAAAATGTAAGCATTTTAAATCATGAAGGATTTCGGTCTGGAAATCATGTGAGTCAAATAGGTTTTAAACTGAAAAGTAAGGGGAAAAAAAGTGTTCTCCAATAGATATTGATACTCATGAGTTGTAGGTCAGACAACGATCCAATTATATCTTCGAAGCCATTTTTTTTTTCATCTGCCGGAGTAAGCTACATAAATGGCAATCGTCTTTTCTTTCTTACACTTTGAAGCAATACATTATCGTCAAATTTAATGAGATGCAACAAAAATCTTGATAAAAACACCATAGCCAGCTCCCCTTTTCCTTTTTTAATTATTATAATTATTATTATTATTATTTATTTATTTATTTTGGTTTGGAAGAGTGGGGGGGGGCGTTTGAGTGTATCATCCCCTATGGAACAAATTTTTAATTTATGTAACATCTGAAGTTCTTAATTAAATCATTTCTATTGACAACCTTACAACCCCCCCCCCCCAAAAAAAAAAACAACTCTTCCCCTCGCCCCGTGAGCCTTTATGTAGTAACTCTCCCTTTCTCTAGGTACCATGGACATTTCAGCCATTATTGTGTCGCCAACGCCACCGATTTATCTTTACCCAATATTGAAAGCTGCACCTTGTCCCTCCTTAACTTGTCCCTCCTTAACTTCCCCCCTTACTTGCCCCTCCTTAACTTGCCCCTTCTTAACTTGCCCCTCCTTAACTTGCCCCTCCTTAAACTAGTCTCACTTCACTCTCAAGGAAATAAACGGATGTCATACTTTATTGAATATCTGATTTAGTATCGACACCTTTCAAAATGTCGAATACCTACAACGAAAAAGAGGATTATTATTTTTTTTTAAATAATATATGATCATCAAAAATATATTATCTTGTCAAAAGTTATTGAAAAATTAAAGTATCCACATCTTCAAGAGAGTCACTTTTATTATTATTATTTTTTTTAAATAAAAGAGCTGCATTTGTTTTTATCCATCGTTCCTGTGAGCTGCTTAAGTGGTCGGTCGGAGTGCATGTTTTAACACCTTGACCCTGTCCCCAGCTCCCCTGAAGCTTTGAGGTGAGTCGATGCTGGTCGTCTCCGTGTGGCTGGTGTGGCTGAGCTGCGTGGACCGCCTGAAGCTTTTCGTGTCTCCGCGTAAGCGGGGCACATATAAATAGAGGACTCGCTTGTTGCACACGTAGGATAAGAAGATGAAAGCCCCTTGAAGCCCATTCAACAGGATGGAAATGAATCTGGATATAATGATATCGAAATATTTATAAATAATAAAGTCCAGAAATAAATTTAATACAATTCAATTCAAACATTTCGTAGGGCGGATTTTAAATGTTTATTTGACATACTTAGATGCTTATCTTTCGAAATTGCCAAAGAGATATGTTTGACAAGGAAAGCATCCCGGGTAGCTATATTTATTTACCTTAAGGCATCACTCTCTAGTGCCTCAGCCATGATAGCCATAGCCCAGAATGCTCCTGTCACGGACGACAACTTGAGGTAAACGCAAAGGTTTTGGCGATCTTCCTTCTTAAAAGTATCCGAAGAGTTCAGCTTCCTGACTCTTTCAATGTGGACCACCACTATGGTGAAAAATACGGCGTTACAGACCAGGACGATAGCGAGTGGTGTGACGACAGAAAGTCCTAGTGGGGACAAAAACATCAAACAGCGTCATTGATATGTCTTTAAGACGGCAGCACCACTGTTAGCGTGATAGCTGCAAAATTTTACGATTGGTTACATACATCGGCATTAGAAAAATAAACTCTTAAAGATATATAAATTTTAAAATTATAGCTGGTTGTGGATTATGTATACAAAATATGTTTTTAAAAATAGTTTGTAATATATATTTTAATTTTCTAATTACAAGGTGTCAACTGAAAGAGTGACGTTAAGGAGTCAAGCATTTTACTCAAATATTATATAAAACAAGACTATTTCACAATATTTTTTATAATATAAATTTAATGCATTTAATATATCGTTAAATTTAGACTTAATTTAATTTCCGCAAAACACGTATTTAAATGTATTATTTCAGATGCGAAATAAACGAGTTCTAAAAGTGATATGGCCAAGCAAGGACCTGATTTCCTATATAACCAATAAATTACAATTGTAGGCGACTATATATGAAAATAGGACATGCATACACTTAATATATGAACAGTTATATTTCATCGCAATAAAGGTTTTTTATTTTAAAAAAGCTGAATGTAAATAATGTAATGGATGATTAATATAATAGGCTGTTAAAAGAGTTCAAAAATTCCGATTTTTTAAAAAGTTTTTATTCAACGCACCAATGAGTAGAGTTGAATTTTAAATAGCAGGTGACCTGACCATAGCCACTATTTTGATCAGGTGACGTCATCACTGGATGACATAACCACCGTGGTGACCACAAGAAGGGGGGAAAACTAAAGATGATAACAACTTCTTGATCAGCTCGGCGGTGTGACCACGTGACGTGGAGGATGAGCAGCAGGTCTTGGCGGTGAACACTCTGAACATGTGGAAGCAGCAGATGAACGCCCACGTGAACATCCACAGCCAAGAGAAATGGGTCAGCATACCTACTGCTGTGCAGACGTGGCTTGGACCTGAGCTACATAAGTACACAAAGAGAATATCAACTACTTGAAATATTTCTCATGGTTGTACTTTAATTATACTAGGATGACTAATAATATCATGATAATTTTAAAATATTGATTTATATCAAATATACTTAAAACATTTATACAACTTTCTCATGCAAATGTTAAAAATTGATGCAAATAAACTAGTTTACAACAATGAATCTAAAGTCTGAATTAATATGTTTACATATAAAAAAGTATAATGTCATTATATACAGAAAGTCTGTAACAATTTATTTATTTATTTATTTAGGCATTTTTATAGAGCGCTTATCATAAAGCTCTAAGCGCTTTACAGTTATTAAAACATGTAAACTAAGTAAATACAAATGAGACACTAGGATAGTAACTACTATTCTATAGAAACAATGAAAATGGCTATAAAAAGAGGACACTTTGACACTTCAGGATTAAACCGAAACAGAAAATTAGGTAGGGCAAGGATGAGCAATTATGTTGTGAACGTGTAAATATTTGAAGCACTTTCAGACAGTGACACTGGACCAACTAACTGGTGTTTAGATTAATGAGACACAATTTGTGTCAAACAGTTTTGTTAAGATTAATGAGACACAATTTGTGATGAGACACAATTTGTGTCAAACAGTTTTGTTAACATTAATGAGACACAATTTGTGTCAAACAGTTTTGTTAACATTAATGAGACATAATTTGTGTCTAACAGTTTTGTTAACATTAATGAGACTCAATTTGTGTCTAACAGTTTATGTAAGCTTTCATTATCATTAGACAAAACACAAATTGAAAACTTTGAGATAACGCCTTCTTCAGAACAACACAACAACAAATAACATCAATGTAAATTAAATGTCACACAATATGTTTATGTCCTTCTTATATCTGTTAAAATTTAAGAAAAAAAAAAACAAAGATTGGACACAAATCCAATGCGAAAACAAAGATAAGAAGAAAGGAAAGTAAGTGGGTGGACGTGTATAGATTGTATCCTTGTATCCCATCCTCTGACAAGGCCACTAAGCTGTCAGATGTGTGAAGTGGGTGGACGTGTATAGATTGTATCCTTGTATCCCATCCTCTGACAAGGCCATTAAGCTGTCAAATGTGTGGAACCTCTCAAGACTTAAACAATATTAGAAAGTGACAATGACTAAAATAAGGCAACTGGAAATAAACTGGTGACGTCCATCACTTGCGCGTACCCCTGGTAATACTGTGCCTCGTCAGAAAGAAAGTAGATTGAGAAAAAGTCAGTCCAGTATTCTTGAAAGTGAAATTTTACGAGAAAAATAACTTCTAAAATGTAAATAAATAGTGGAACAAGATTTGTTAAGGCTTGAAAAATAAAAAAATAAAGGAAAATTATAAGAAATTTTGCTTGAACTTAGTCCCTTATATACTATCTCTAAAAATTTAACCTGAGAACATATTTAGTCATAAAAACATTCAAATGGATTGTAAATAATTAGCATCTCAGTCTAAAATTTAGTCCCTTATATACTATCTCTAAAAATTTAACCTGAGAACATATTTAGTCATAAAAACATTCAAATGGATTGTAAATAATTAGCATCTCAGTCTAAAATTTGTCAAACATTAAATGTTTTCCATCAAAGTTGAAAAAATCAGTCTCACTCTGAGGTTTTCAACTTACTAATTTACCCTCAAGATTGACACCTTGTCATAACATTTTGAAAAGAAATATAGCAGTTGAAACGGGGTTTATTTGGACATTTTGCCACGTACTTAAAATTGAAATAACATAGCAAAGATTTAAACATTAAAATCATAATCTATCTTTCCCATCTTTGCCTGTATTAAGAGAAATTTTTGTGGAAATTCGAAGAGCTTTCATTTGAATAAAATGGGTATTCTTAAGTGCAGTGCTGCTTATCTATCGCATTCCTCCTGTAGCTGCAGTTGCTATAAATATTGTCAGCAATGTAAACATTAATACGTTTAACTTAACAAAAAAATGTATGTCAATTAATAACCCAGGCCCCAACGCCTCTCGAGGCAAGTCCTACAACCCAACCCCCTATTGAGGCATCCCACAGCTCAACCCCCTATTGAGGCATCCCACAGCTCAACCCCCTATTGAGGCATCCCACAGCTCAACCCCCTATTGAGGCATCCCACAGCTCAACCCCCTATTGAGGCATCCCACAGCTCAACCCCCTATTGAGGCATCCCACAGCTCANCATGCGGTTTAAGTAAAACAGAGTTAGACATGTGATTGAAGCATAGCAAGTCAGACAGGTGGAGCGCATCTTTTCTCTTCAACACTATGAACTATCACATTGAAAGGTCACTATTCACAACATAAATACATGTCCAAATATGAGCAGATCGAAGATGGCCGCTCCGATTCGATGTGATAGATCTTAAATAAATCTTCAACACTTTGCAAGAGCATCTCCCCCATTTGAAACCTAGCTCTCTACTTCACTACTTCCTTCCTGTATCTCTGCACTTGACATCAAAATCACCATCTAAATACTCACAATAACGAAACAATGCATTTGTATACAAATAGCGCTGGTACACATTTCATTTTGGTTGATTTATGAGGGTTAAATCAACTTTAAATTAGCTGGCAAAAAAAAGGGGTGGGGGGTATTTAGGTGAAAATACAGGTGTGTTGTAGTTTGTTTTTTTTTTTGTTTTTTTTTTCAAATTAAAAAAAAATTATTAGGTTTCAAAATGTAATACATTCTTTTAGTGACATATTCAACACTAAACAATTTCACTTCTGCTCGTCGCATTTAACTCCCTCGCCCGACACGAGACCGTCTCTTTGTACCTGCTGCTGAAGTGGTAGTAAATGAATATATTGAAGGCACCATTCGCTGTGGTGCACATCTTGACCACTGCGCCGATCGCGTCGTAGATGTTTCGTGACGTCACGAACAGCCCGGGAAGCCCGACCCTGATACAAGAGAAGACAATCTGCGGTAAACTGGTCGGAATGTAGAGGCAAGCCAGCATTAGAATCATCCTCACCACGCGCTTCTCCCGTTTCGGTAGACCTGGGTTGTTGGGGTCTGATTTGAAATGGTTAGCCGGTGAACCGTTGTGTACCATTCTCTGTTTATCACGCAGTTCCGTCGACTTTCGCAGACTCAAGTACATGAGCACGGCGCACGTAAAAACGCTAATCTGGCAGCAGACCGCCAGGGCGATACCAAACAAGAAATCATTGGCGAGTCCCAGGCTTAGGTGAAGATCGGTATAAACTAAAGTCAGTATCGTCGAGTTTCCATTCGTGTCGTTGGCGTAGGTCGATCTGAGCGTGGCATAGATCGGGATGTAGTTGACGAAAACGAACAACGTTGTAGTCGCGAGGATGACTTTGGACCTACGTGCGACGATTGACGTTTTAAACGACAGTGGAAAAGTCACGCAGATGCTTCTTTCGATGGTGATGTAGACGGTCAGAGCCGACGACAGGTCGATGAAGAAAGCTCTTATCCAGGCGAAGATCATCAGCAGCGACAGGACATCGATGTTGAGGTTTGCGAATGGCGTGAGCTTGCCGCTGTAGCTGGCCGTGAAGCCCAGGGCGCTCACGCTGGCCAGCACATCAGTAACAGACAGACACAGCAGCGTGACGTTGACCCTCTCGGACAGCCCCTGACGGGGGAACACGCAGGAGTTGATGAGGTTAGCCACAATGCTGAAACACGCCAGGCAAGAGGTGGCCACCACCACGAACCAAAGGTTGAAGGTGAACAGATTAATATCAGATAGACTGCCGGCGGGTAATCCATGTAGCGGGACGGTGGATGCGTCGTCGAGGTCGACTTGTGTGGAATTCATCAGAGTCAATGTCGGAAGACTAGAAGACAGAACGAGAAACATTATGACTAGATGTTAATTTTGTTACTAAGAACATTAAGCTCCCTTTCTAGAGAGCTCATGATAAAAACGGGACAAACTGGTAGAAATCGGGGGATGAGTTTGTATTAGTAAATACAAAGATATATTTTCGTGTAAATTAACGTAATAATCTTCATTAGTTTAGCCCATTTGCTAGAAATTGAACTATTTACTCCAGACCCACCAGGGGAGCTGAACGCTAGACCGACCATCGACTTATGTCCAAAATTTAAGTTCTATTTTATACCCACGAGAACATAAATATTTATTACAAATGGTCTAAATTTAGAGATACCATCTAGTCCACTGCTTTAGATCCCCTTGGACCTACAACTCGCAGAAATAAAGATTGGTTTGAAGATGAAAATGAGGCACAGTAATTACTAAACGATAAACATCAGGTGATGAGATCAGAACAACCCTGACGTCCCTGGCAATAAAAGTTGCTTTCGGCAAAATAAAACCAAAGTGTAAACGAAACTTTATGAAATCCTTGATTCATTACTCAGAAGGAAGGCTGGCTACAGTGATGTAGCGAATGACAGAGGTGGGGGGGAGGTGCCCCTGGTGCCAGACTAGTTAGGGGCGCTAAAATGGGCTTTTGTGGTATTTTATTGATGAAAAAATTGGGTTTCAGATTTGTAGTGGGGCTTATAGCTGAAGAGTTGTGCAATTCTTTTGCTGCCCTCTCGGATACTACATCTCAGATTTTTTTTGTTTCTTTTTTCTGTTGTTCGTTCGCTGACGTAGGCTTCCTGCCGACACGTTCGTTGTTGTGCTGCGTTCCTTTTTTCAGGCAAGGCCAAAAGAGATCTGCTCTATACTGATGTTTTCATTGAGTGAGGGTTGGTGGTTAAACAATATGGACGAACCAGACGTGTTTAATTCAGTTGGGGAGGATTCCAGCCATCTGGTCTATGTTGATGTGTTTAATTCAATTGGGTGGGGTTACAGCGATCTGTCTATGTTGATGTGTTTAATTCATTTGGGTGGGGGGTACAGCGATCTGTCTATGCTGATGTGTTTCAATCAATTGGGTGGGGGTACAGCGATCTGTCTACGCTGATATATTTTATTCAATTGGGTGGGGGTACGGCGATCTGTCTATGCTGATTTGTTTCATTCAATTGGGTGGGGGTACAACGATCTGTCTATGCTGACGTGTTGCATTCAATTGGGTGTGGGTTAGAGACCGACCGAATTTCGGCTTCGGCTTCGGTTTCGGCGCCGAAAGTGGCCATTTTATCACTTTCGGCCAAGTTTCGGTTTCGGCCGAAACTGAAAAGTTAACTTTCGGCTTTATTTCGGTTTCGGCCGAAAGAGAAAAGTTAACTTTCGGTTTTTCTTCGGTTTCGGCCGAAATTGACTTAGACTTTCGGCCACCGGCCGAAAGTAACTCTAGTTTTTGGTCATTTAATACTCAGCGAAAGCGATATTTAACAACACATTAAGCGTCATTTAAGAACAAATTAAGCGATCGTTGAGAACAAACTAAACGATATTTAACAACAAACTAAGGGACATTTAAGAGCAAACTAAACGATCTTTAAAACAAACTAAGCGATCTTTAAGA
>CAXITT010000018.1:258527-294189 GCA_964033795.1 Lymnaea stagnalis
CCTTTATAAATAACAATAAAATCATTAAGGGTTCTCAAGAACTAGGATTCACTTTCATCCGCCTACTCACTGTTGCATACAAAAATATATAAAAAATAATCAGAATTAGACAGTCGGTGTGATTCGACTGAAACCGTCGCGGAGAATCACGTTATAGATATGAGAATGAGGGAAACGGGCCGGCACATTTACACTAAACTTTTCCGTCATGTAGCGGGCCGAAAAATATCGTCTTGCGGGTCACAAATGGCTTGCGGGCCGCGAGTTTGAGACCCCTATTTTAGATGTTTATTTATTAATATTCACGATTATCTCATTTTTTATAAAAAGAATTTAAATATTTATACTTTCCCTCATCATTTTCGATGTATGCAGATGTATGCGAGATCGAATTTCAAAATAACTTAATATTACATTTTCGGTTTCGGCTTCGGCTTCGGTTTCGGCCGAAATTCATTTTTAATATTCGGCCTTTTTTCGGTTTCGGCCGAAAGTCATTTTTAAACCTTCGGCCTTTTTTCGGTTTCGGCCGAAAGTCATTATAAACTTTCGGCCTATTTTCGGCTTCGGCCGAAATCAGAAAATCACTTTCGGTCGGTCTCTAGTGTGGGTACAGGGATCTGTCTATGCTGACGTGTTTCATTCAATTGGGTGGGGGGTATAGCGATCTGTCTATGTCGATGTGTTTCATTCAATTGGGTGGGGGGTATAGCGATCTGTCTATGTCGATGTGTTTCATTCAATTGGGTGGGGGTTGTGATGATCTGGAGCTGGACTTTATAAAATTTCTTTCCCCTCAACTACGCCTTTGAATACCCTGCAATATAATCCCATTCCCTCCCTATGGTTTGCCCCGCAGTAGACTAACCCGAGTGGTTTCCCTTTGTGTGATGACATTTCTACTCAAGGCTGCTCATCCCAAAAAGCGTGAAATTTGTGTTCGCTCATCCTGGACTCTGAACCTTGAGAAATTATTACTGTCACCCCCCTCATTTCTGCCCTGGAGACAAGCGGAGTAGCGCCCCTTAGTTGTTATTGCATTTCTGTACCAGTTTGCTCACGCATAAGCGTGAATTTGGATTTCACTTCACCCAGAAAAACCTTGAGGGTAGGAGGTCAAACCCGCTACATCGAAAGTGATTGTCATTGGATGGAAAAGCATACAACATTTGAATCACCCAATTGAATCATCACCTAATCGCCACCGGACTCGAATAAATAGTCTAAACAAGCAACAGTCTGTCTTTTATGATCATGCTCAATTGACCATGAACGCCTGGAGGATCTGGACTTAGAACTTCTCTAGCGTGATTCATAACTGCAACCTAGGGCTTAGCAAGTACACGTCTTTTAAGATCTGATCACTCAATTGTGAACGCTTGAAGTAACTGGACTTAGTACTTCACTAGCGAGATACTTAACTGCGACTGCTACCTAGAGTAACAGTAAGTACGCAACCATGATTTTGGTATCATGTTATTGCCCATGTATTTATATTATTCGTTCGTGTTTGATCTTATTCTAATAATGCCTATATTCATCTATATTGATATTATGAATTCTATTATTGATTTTGCCGCGTGCTACGATCCGCCACCATTCCATCATGGGGATGGTAGGTGTTGCTCTAAAGTGCACATGTCTCTTTTAAAAAGAAGACAATACGAATATCATGTACCTATAATTTAAATGATTGTTAATGCTACCATGTCCCATACTTTATTAATTGAAATGTTTGCTTGGTCCAACATTGTCACGAAGCAAGATCTGCTTACGCCGACAATGATCAGACTTATAATCCCATCCACCATTTGGATGTATATGCACGAGCTATGTCGCCTTCCATACATCGATCTGAATTCGTTGCTAGTGGAACGGGACTTATCAGCTTATGGCTATTCGCTTGGATACTTATCCAATCTTGTATCTTTTTGCCCTTAGCCTGGTTTCCATTACTGGACCGACTTACCTTGAGCTGACGCTAGGGGATTGATCTACATCCTACACCAAACTACCTGTCAGCTACCAAAAGGACTTCGAGTTCCAGTGACTCTCGCTACCACGATTCATCGCGGGAGAGTCCTTTTCCCCTCGCAGACATTCCACGGAATCTACGACCGGGAACTCCGACTTCGCTACGCCCGGAACAGCTACGAAGGCCGGATCAGGGACACGCTTCTGGAACAGAAGGGACTCCCACACTGTGTGATCCACCGAGACCACCACAGAACCATAAAGGCTAAGTTTACCAAGATCGAGCATATAACTTGAGCAATATAACAGTAGTAATGATGATACCGTCTGTATGTTAGGGACACTTGCTTTGTGTTGATATACCTTTCTAATTGGATGAAATCTGTTTGATGTATATACATTGAGCACCACGAGTGTTTCACGTAGGAAGTTGTAAATATTATTGTGTAATAAATATTTGTAGTTAATTTCACCTTTAACTAAGACTTCGTTTCAGTCTATACTATATGTAGGCCCTATATAGATAGATGTTATGTCGGTGTGGTAATTTGGCTCAAATAACGTACCCCTAGACAGAGAGCCAAGAGATCTCATACGAGAGATACTCCACACATATATATATTAAAAGTCAAATCACCACAGGGGTACGGCGATCTGTCTATGCTGATATATTTTATTCAGTTTTGGGGGATGTAATCTGTTCCATTAAGAGCTTGATAAGAGAATTATATCAAATGTTGACCTTTTAACTTGTATAAAAATAACCCAGGCATTTATGGTAGTCACATGGGAGCAGATGTCTCACAGTGACCAGTTTTTTAATACCTTTGAAAAATAGAATTTGATCATGTAAATATTTCTCTTTGACTCCCCTGTGTTTGGTCAACAAATCTTAATGTAAAAACTTAATTTCAACACCATACATGGAGAAAGATATTTTGACACAACTTGCCACTTCATTGTGACTTAAAAAGTGTTGATCTCTGACCAGGCGGACCTTGTTTGGGGTAGTTTACTCAATTTTTAAGATCAATGAATTCAACAAATTCAACTTTTTAAAATAAAATTTATAAATTTTCAATACATATAATGTTTAACATTTTATGATCATTTCTTCTCAACAAAATCTTTATTCTCTAATTGTAAATACATGTGTGTAAATAAATGCAAAATCTTTTGAACACATTAACACTGGAAATGACAGTAATGTACAAGGATTATTATAGGTAATACTGGTTATAAAAGATCAAATCATGAAAATTTTGAAATTGTGAAATAAATTCTCAATAAATGCACTGAGTACTGTTTAAGCCAAGAAGATTGGAATGACAACAATGTAAATTAAAGTCTATTAGTAGACACCAGCCAACCTTGACCATTGACCACACAATTATTGAATTTATAATTGTACAAAAGGGGAGATAGTTCAAAGTATTAAACCTTTTTTTTTATTTTTTAGATCCATTATTCTATCAGCTAGCATTTCAGTAGTTGATTTGAGTATTTTTAAAGGTGTGTTTGGGTTATCTTACTTTGACATGTTCAGTTATCCCCCTTAAAACAAAATGATGAATGAAAAACACACCATGTGTTTCCTTAGCAACATAATGCTTCTTAAAATGGTAGGTTTAGTTTTATAGTTAAAACATTGGGAAAACCTTACTTTGGAAATCAAACCCATAAGGCCCTGTATGAGCCCAGTAGTTTCTGTGATATGCAAGTGTAATCTATTGATTGAAGGCAAAATGTTGTGCCCAAATGTTGTCTTGATTTTATTTATTTATCATTTATAGTATAGTTCTTTTGTAAAGATGAATTTATGAGCATTTTGTGCATTTAAAAAAGATAAATTATAAATGCATAAAAAGTTAAAAATCCATCCACACAAAAAAAATCAAGAAAGGCCATGTACAAATAGGTCAGCATTCAGTTCAGTCAGTCACAAATAAACATCGATCAAATGAAGGCCATGTACAAATAGGTCAGCATTCAGTTCAGTCAGTCACAAATAAACATCGATCAAATGACCCTAGGGACAATGTAGAAAATAAAACAAGCACTTTGTTTCTTTTGATTCAAAACTATTGGAACATAGTTGGAAATGAATTCAATTCTCTCCTCCTAACAAGTGTCATAAATAAACCATTTGATACAGATTTTATTCTTTAAAAAATATAAGAAATACCTCCAGCTCCAGAAGACATAAGATATAATTAGAAAAAAACAATTCTCTAATTTCGATTAATGGATACTATTTGGAATTTTTTTTACAATATTTTAAAAATACATAAATGATGCTTTAAATTGATAATTGATTCTTGTAAGTAATCAAAATTGACAAGGGAGGATTTATATTTGCAGAATTTAAATAAAATTACCTATGATTTCAAAATGATGTTTCTTGTCAACGCTCACTTGGAGGGATCAATGACAATTTTACAGGCTTCACCAGAGAAAAGAGTTTTAAAAGCTTCTTCAAACTGAGACATGGGAAACCTGTGAGAAATGACTGCCTTCACGTCGATCTTGCCATCAGCAACAAGAGCCTCTGACTGTTCCCATGTATGGAAGATGAGACGACCGTGGACTGTCTTCAGGGTCAAAGCCTTGAAAACTTGTACATAAAATTTTTTTAAATAAATTCATCAATGGCAAACCATGAATGGAGAAATAATTTTTTTTATTGTTGTGATTGGAAATTTTATGATCGGTGGATGAAAAAAACCACACTATTATTGAATTAAATTATCACCATCTTCAATTACCTTACTCTTTAAAAAGGTCATTTTTAAATGGTCTTAACTAAATTCTGTATTAAAGCAGCCTATTTTATCACAAGAGGAAGATACAAGTGCCTTATAAAAATCTTAATTAAAATTGTTGGTATTTTTGAGTTTTTTTAATTATATTTCCAATGACAAGGGCTCAAATTAAGATTGACTTTTAGAAAGATTTGAAATGATACACAATAAATGTTCTTAGCTTGCAAGAAAAATGTTTTCCTTTCTGATCGACTTACTTATGTCTTGCAGAACATTCTCTACATGTAAAGGTTGCTTAGGAAGGCCAACAAGACTGATGTAGCCGCCTTTTCGTAGGTAGGAAAAACTGGCGTTGACCATTGCACTGTTGCCACTGCATTCACAGACACGATCCATGCCGACTCCGGATGTGAATTCAGTTACAAACTGAAAATGTTTGAATGGAAAAAGAATACTCATGTCAATGTCATGCTAACACTTTCACCAAACAATAATTAATATCTAATTTATAACAACTGATATGGTCTAGATATCCTCATCTGAAAGCTTTTTAAGAGGAATTCATACAGGCTCTGAGGGATAGACAAACTAGTTCAGCCTACAAAAACTAAGAAGTTTCAAAAACAATTTTCAGGTAATGTGAGGATGCCTTCAATGTCTCTGCAGAACTGCTTCATTATCTTGCTGACCGACAGATATGAAGGTGGTCCTTCGTCAATGTTTCATTTCTGACTTGTTCTTAGTTTCTTTTCTTAATATTGTTATTTCACTTTGAACTGTCTGTTGTTTTGTTAAAGTTAAAGAGATTGTTGGTGGTAAACAAATCGTTTGATTGGTTGAATTATGGATGAATGACATATTCCATGAAAAAAAATTCTTGTAATACAGATCAGAATATATTTAAAGAGTTCTTGATAATTCTGATTTTACTGGGAAAGACTGAGCAATGAGATGCAGAGCATAAAGTATGAGCTGATGGGAAAGAAAAAGAAAGAGAAAGGCGTGGATGAAAGGAAACACACAGAGATATCCACCAAAAAATAGAGATAGCATGTCAAACAGAGAAACATGAACTGCAGGCTCACATTCAAAAAAAGGGTCAGGGTTTTTGTATAGAGTAGTGGGTTTCATAAAAGAAGTTTGCAGGGTTTCATAAACATACAGAAAGAAATGTATTAGATATTCACTTTCAGTGATCCCTCTCAAGACTCTTAAATAGAAGCGACCAGGGTTTTGGCTATCACGGCTCTTGTGTCTTGTACCAACACAAACTGCGAGGGTGAAATTGGAGAAAAAACTGATTCAGACTTATGGGACCTTGAGACCACATGGCATGAATGTCATCTTCTCACCAGTTAAAACTTTTCAGTGCCCCCCTCCTTGTTACAACCAATCCCAGTGGACTTACTTAGTCGCTCTTCCGTACCCTTTTGCCTGTATGAACTCTCTTACCTACTAATGTTCTGTTACATTCCTCTTGCTGCCCTCTTGTATACTAAATTGCAGAAGAGTTTATTTTTATTTTTATATTGTTTTTACTGTTGTTTTTTCACTGAAGAAGTATTCTTGAATTCTTGGTAACACTTTCATTGTTTTCTTGCATAATTTTTTTCAGGTTTTCCCATACTTTGTTTTACTTATTTCTTAGACATTCAGTGGCATGAAGAGGTCACAAAGAGAGAGGTCACAAAGAGAGAGGTCACCCAAGTTGGGAGCTGCGGACAGTGAGGAAATAAGGAAGGGGGAGCACAGAGAGTCACATTCAAAAGTTAAAGTTAGACATGTTTACTTGTTTCAGGTCGGTTCTCTTCGAGTTAACAATAACATCAGCTCCAATTTTTTTCGCTAATTCAAGTTTGCTGTCCTCAACATCTACAGCCACCACTCTGAAAGTAACACATCCGATATAATTACACCAGCATATCGTTGCAGTTACAGTAACTTTTAAACTCCATCACCTCAGAGAAACTCTGACAAAATAAGAACTCTTGAGTATCTCACAATCAATAACTACCAATTTTCTTTGCAAATGTTTTTTTTAACAGGCAAAATGCATGCATTGCAGGATATTTATTATTTTTTTTTTTTCAAATAAAAATATCCTGCAATGCATGCAGGATGTTTTAGGAAAACCCTTGAATTTGAATTTATGTGGCAAAAAATTTGACATTTATTTTTAAACTCACTGTGGTGAAATATTTTTTTAATTTAAATAAATGGCTTTAAGGGCCTTGATCAAGAATGGACATTAAAAACTGATATATAACAGAATTAGATTATATAAATAGATAAGTTTTGTGACACCTGGTGCTACATTGTGCTCGTCTTGTATTTAGCACATTTAAAAAATTAATTTTCCATAATTCTCAGTTTAAAAAATGGATCTGGACAAGAGGATGATACTGATACTGGGTTTTGAGACTTGATACCAATTATTTCCCCTTTCCATTCCTGTTGGTTATGTACTATAAACAGATAGTATGACATGCAATAAACTGTTCAGAAAGTGAAAGCTACTCTTTATTCTTTTTGCTTTACAATGGAACACAAATAAAAGATATGTCTAACAAATGAGTTTGGCCTGTAAAATAAGGGACAAAATAATCAATCTAAACATATTACAGCACACAATGGCTACTTCTTGGCACCCAAAGCACACAATGGCTACCTCTTAGCACCCAAAACACACAAGGTCTACCTTTTAGCACCCAAAGCTTTAGCCACAGCTTGGGCCATAAGGCCAACAGGTCCACATCCTATAACGAGTATATCTTGGCCCTGAACATGTAACCTGTCAATGGCATTGTGAGCCACACCTAGAGGTTCCAGCATGGCAATTTGTTCTGCATCTGTTCACAAAGGCATTTAAAGCATAAGGCCACAGGGAGTCAAATGAATTAAATTTCAGTAAATTGTTATTTAAAATATAGAAAATGTGTACAAGTTTGCTTCAGATTGATTTCAGGACAGTGGTTCTATTTTAACTTAGGCCATGATTTAATGTGCTCAATTTTCAAATCAAACTTTTAGATTAATTGTTTTGTTTATTCAATAAACCAGAAGAAGCAAACAATTAACCAGCAAGTAATTATATAATCATAATTTTCTATTCTATTACTTACCTAAATCACGAGTCAGCTTGTAAAGATATTTTTCAGGGACGATGGAATACTCTGAACAGCCACCATGTTGAGTTTTCTTGCCATGGCCATATTGCCCCATGTTCTGACAAATGGCGCCATCTTCATTTATACACAGATAGCATACACCACAAAAGAAATGGTTTTCTACCCCAACTTTAGTTCCTATAGGAATTTTAGTATCTCGACCACACTTGACAACAGTTCCAGCTGTTTCATGGCCTGGAATAAATGGCACTGTGGCAATAACCCTAAGGAAATAGGAAATAATGCCTCAGAAAATAAATTCTTTCTGCAGTTTATCAAAGCAATAAAAATCAAATAGGATCTATTATACCAGGCCTGCACAACTCAAAATGTAAGGCGGGGTAATACTTTATGAAAAACTTGAGCGGGCCAAAAGAAAATAGGACAGGACTTGTGCAGGCCAAAAGAAAATAGGTCATGGGGGGAAATTTTTTAAGAAAATAATAAGAATAAAGAATATTTATTTACCTCGCGGACTGCAAAGTGGGTACTATGTGGCATGTTGTGCAGGCCTGTATTATATTGTTATATAACATTATATTTACAGCATAAGAAGGGTTGTCAATCAGAAGGCACACAATCACAATTAAAATTTTGAGTTTATTATTAACATGCATTACAACAAGTGTGTAGAGTAATAAAATAATAATCAGAATGTTCAAATTTTTACTCCTGAAAACCATGAACTCTACTGACTAAATTAAACAGAGATTTCAGGCTATCGGTTTTAGATGTACTTTGTAAATAACAATGATTAGTTGAAATCAGCATTTTGATTGTGATGTGATGTACATTGTATGGCTGTCATTGCAGTTTGAGTGCTGTATCTCATCTGGCAAAAATATCATAGGGTTTGATAAACATTGTCAACCCAACTAAGTCTCAATTAAAGATAAGAACAACAAATTAGATTCACTTGAGTGAATACACCCTCACCGGATGGATAATTTACCTGGCAACATTGTCCCAGTTGTAAAGAGCAATGTCTGAGCCACATATGGCAACAGCATCGACACGAATCAAAACCTCTCCTTCACCGGGCTCCGGCACGTCCATATCAACATAAGAGTAGGATGGACCTTCAACCTGCTTCACCAGAGCCTTCATTTTCTGGGGAATCTGCTGACTTGTCATTGTTGCAGGTGGCTACTTTCAGATATCTGTAAATAGCCATGTTGCAATTTTTATATAAGTTTTGTTTTCTAAATGTAAATTCGTAGAAAAAGAATTTATAATTTTATTTAACTTTAAAAGCTTTTGGAATATGAGAATTGTGCATACAGAACCAGATTAACGTATTAGAAAAAGTAGCATATGCTACAGGCCTGCTCTTTTAGGGGCCCCATGCCCATGCCAATAAATATCTACATAGTTTTTTGGTCTTCTTCAAATATCAGCTTTAAATCAATGATTTTGTGATGCCATCTTTAGCGCCTTTTTTTGGAGTCACAAAATTATGAGAAAAAGATGATCATAAGAGGATGACTTAGTGTGAATCTGCATTATTTTTATCTTCATTTAAATTTTGTTAAGGTTTTTAGTTTATTTTTTGACAATAATGAAACAGTTTGGAATCTTTTGGGGAAAAAAATGAATAAGAAATAAATAAAATTAATAATGACATGAATAAAATTTATATGACAGTGGAGAATATTTTAACATTATTTTGATAATCAATCTGACAACAATAGGCCTATACCCGAAAATATATTTGTTTTGTTTTATTGTTTTTTTTTGCTAAATGTAGAGCCCTATTTTTAACATATGCTACAGACCCCGCACTACTTTCATCTGATGTCAACCTGTAAACAAAAGCAATTATTTTTATACTATGTCACTGTCACATTTTTTAGTGTGTAAATGTACAAGCATCATTAGCTTTTTTTAAAACTTATTACAAACATTTACAAAATAGAAAAGTAACGGAAAAATTAAGCAAAAATTTAAATACTATTCTTGCATGAAGGATCATTTATTTATAATAGGCTATATCACATTAGAAAACTAGGCCTATTTCCCTCTAAATAATAGCCTACTTGTAGGCCCACAATTTGACGAGATACTTTGTTTTTAATATTAAATATTATTTTTTGCAAAAATAAAAATGGTGATCAATTATTCTATTAGATAATGTCATGATAAGATGTGGCTAAGTAATATTATTAAATATTATTGAAGACCAAGATGAAGATGAATTATTCATTGAGCAGCTTAGTTTAGGCCTACAGCCTAATTTACAGTTAAGTCTTAGTCGAAATATATATATAGTCAAAATTGAAAGATGGTAGACGTAGCCTACAAGATATTTTATTTTGTGTCAGTTTAAAAAAAAAATATATGTCTACCTATTGTTATTGCCTTTTGGGAGAACCTTTCACTATAAGTATAAGCTGTGGCCCGTCAAGGCAGGTATGTGGAAGTTTGAATCTATTGTCCTGTTGCTTTTTTTCTAGCTTCCACATACCTTGAAGACCTTGTTCTATTTTATTAACTGCACACACTCACTCAGCACAGGCCTTTACTGTTATTACTAAACAATTTTATAATTTTTATTGCATGCCTAATAAGCCTAATACTAATAAAATTATAGGGCCATAGAAATAGTCTATATTTAAAAAATATATCAAATTAAACCATCATCATTTTAATATAGGTAGACTATATAATACTATATATTAGTATATAATGCATAGGCCTACTCTTACAAAAATTAAGTTAGGTAATTTGACAGACTCTACTTACAAGTCAAGCTAGCGCTTTGTCCTTAATTAAGTAATGTTAAAAATGGTCCAATGCTGTTTAATTTGGCCTATATTATCACCCAGCGTTATCTCAAGACGTGGTTTTCTCGAACTGTACCAAGTGGGGATTATAATACAGAGTTCAGACTGCAAATCACGGTACAGCAAACAGTATACATGGTTGACAAGACCACCTGACCACTGGACTGATGAGAGGGATGAAATTTTTAATGAATAATTAGGAGTGTAGTAACATATTCGTTTGGAATAAACATACTTTTAAAAAAAATTAGACCTGATTATGTTTAGGCCTAAAATTTATTCGATGACAGATACAGATTAAGAGACTGGTTGTTTTTAAAAGTTAATACCGGTAATATTAAAAATTATATATTATAATATATGTTATTATGTAATCGTAATGCAATACTTAACTTAGTAATGGCGTGATGCTTGTGATGGAATATTTAAGTAAGGAACAAAAACAATACACAACTTTTATTGTTTTAAATCATTTTGTGACACTACCCTTATTAATAAGTATGAGTATGATACCTTTGCTTTTGGCATATAGGCTATAGTATTTGCACTTTTTTAGGACCGAGTTTAGTTTATAATTAAATCATGATATATTCATTATCATAATCATATCTAACAAAGGTTGCCTAACAGTAACTTTAAAGTAGCTGTAGGCCTATTGTTTGACCCAGATGCGAGGACATAAGACCGCAATTTCGACCTTTATGCTTATCTTATTATGTCTTAAACTGGCAAACGGGTTTTTCGTCCATAAGCCATGGGCCATAGCTTGCGGCTTTTGCCACCATAAGGATTTATTATCATTAGGAATGTTAAAACGGCATTATTTTGCACGAAAGAGGGGAGGGGGGCAGCGGCAAAATTCTCGTCCCACCCCGGGCGGCACAAACTTTAAGTACAAATGATAAATGTCTTGAAATGATAGGCCTAACAGCTGACAGTACCGATAAGAAAAGTTGCAAACGTATAACTCTAATTTTAGGGATCGTCCATTAATTATGTTAACAAAATATGGGTGGGTGGAGGAAAAGGTTGACGTTTGTTAACAAAAGGGGGGGGGGGTAGATTAGTTGACGTAAACAATCATGTTTTCTCTATTAAAATTTTAATCCTAAAAATTGAATGATTTTTACATTATTTTAACAAATTTAAAGAGTAAATAGTTATATAATTTTTAAGCTTTTAACAATATAAGATTTATTTAATGTGTGTCTGTCTGTGCACTGCTGAGGGCTGGTCAGAATTTTAGCACACTTTGCCAGTGCAAGAGAAGTCAAACGTTGGCCTCTCTTCGCTTGTAGATTCTGTTTGTCACAAATGACTAGGGCGGTATGTTTGCGATCGTGTTGCAGGTATGGATCAAGGACAAGGTTCAAGTGCCATATGCAGTCAAGATAAATGGTATTGATAGAGTAGGAATACGATATTTTGAGAATTAGGGGAAAGTAAATGAGTAACAATAATAACATCACTTCAAAATCTGTAACATCTATTTTACCGACGATGCATTAGAAATTACCACATGCTCCTCAACAAAAAAGGATTCGACCAATGTGAGTAGCTGCCAGGAGACAGAGAGAGAGCTAATGGCAGTTATTGCTCACACTGACAATGCTACTATTTTAAGTGCTGAATGGTTAGATGAGGATGATGTTTACTTGTCTGATATATCAGTTCTGCAATATGAAAATGATACATCAGCTAATATGCCCATTGTTACGATATAGCAATACCTGGCTACTCCCTGGGAAGATGATAGCAGCTAGAAACTATGCTACAACTGTCAGCTATAATGACAATAATCATATTTATACTTCCATAAACGAGGATATTTAGTCTTTAACAACCTTTTCATTGATTCTGCATAATAAAATTTCAGTGTAAAAACTTTTTAACTTGTTGATTAACAAGTTAAAGATGTAATAAAATGTTTTTCCTACAATTGTGTCATTCAAAATGATCAGCACAAAGTAACATGTATTTATATATTTATTTATTTTATAATTCTTTTTTTTTTTTTTTTTTTTTTTTTTATTTTTTTTTTTTTTTTTTTTTTTTTTTTGGGGGGGGGGGGGGGGGGCATACAAAAATGTTGACATAATTAATAGGGTGGCAAAATTGCTTAAAATTGATGACGTAATTAATGGACGCCCTTTAATATTTCTTAATTTTCAAGCAAAAAAGATTAAGCATTATCATTAGGCTTTATTTCTTTGTGGTACGGATATTTTGATATTAGAAATAATGAATTATTGATGTATTAATCTTAGTTGTAAATATTTTAATTATCGGTACGGGCATAGAGACTAACACCGAGGATGGATAGAAGAGGTGAGAAGTTGTCCTACTTCTCAGTCTTAGGCTACGTAGTTAAACCTATGTAGCAACAAATGTTAATTCAAAAATGTGTGTGTGTGTGCGTGTGTGGGGGGAAGGGGGGGTGGGGTTGGGGGAGACTGCAATCAGGTTAGGTAAGATTAGTTCGAAATAAGTGAAACAAGGTATGGGAATACCTGAAAAAGTCGCAACAAAACAACGAATGAGTCGTCAAGAAGTCTTCTTCAACGAACAGTAAAAGCAAAGAGTAACACAAATACAAAAACTTAGCTGAAATGATGTGTCCGTGAGGAAAACAAGAGGCATTCCTCTAACCTGTCTGCTCGGACACAACATGTCAGTCCCAAGTTTTATTTCCTACAACGAATGTAGGCTATGTAATATTGCATACTTTGTTATGATTTCTACAGTCTTAAGTCATATTCATTTTATTTGAATAGATTGTTGTAATTAATAAACGATGCTCCATGACTGCAAGGGTTTCTTTAGGCCAGCCATATAAATGAATGGTCATGACCATCACTGAGGGTTGGGGGGGGGGGGGATTTTCCCATTTTTCAATTAATTTATATTTTACTTATTGCAAGTTTCATCCTACAGGCAGCAAAATTAAAATTCCATAATAGTAACAGCATCCTGTAAAACTCGTTTTTTAGTTTGCTACGGTAGGCTTTGTGTATAAATTCTTAGTTATTTCATTTTAAGGTCAGTTTTTAATTTTATCTTCATATTCTAAATTTAAACTTGATTTGATTTGCCTTTTAAAAGATTTTGAAATTTGACTGGTCATTAAAAAGTAAACAGGAAACCCCGCCAAGTAGCGTTTCTAGGATAAGACGCTATTTTACGAACAGCCAATGAAAACATTTGGTATATTTTGGCTCAAGCGGAAGTACTATTTATGTGTTTCAACTTTCGAAAGCTGAGAGCGGCCTGTTTGAAAAAGGAGGCGTTATATGAAAGACTTGTCGAGTGGACCAATATTATATCCATTTCATAAACTATATCTTGTGAAGTTAATTGATATCTTTCAAAGCTATTTCGAGGGATATGAAAGGTGAGCGAAAATAATACCAATTTGGGTAATTTGTTGTTGGAACAGAAGGAAAAGGTTTGTCTAAGATCTAGTTCTACCTACCTTTAGGCTCTAGGACTCTAGTGACTAGTACTAGTCTAGCCGCCGAGCCTAGCAAAGTAAAGTAATGCTAAGTAAAATTTGGAACTAAAGTTAATATTAAAAAATGTTCATATTGACGAGGGAGTTTCTATAGTATTAAATTAAAACGTTACACACCACTGTCTGTGACTGTCACACTTAAAGTCAAAGAAGGCATTTTCAGTTTTTGACTTTACACACCACTAAGTAAAGTGTGTGTGCACTAAATTACTATACTATCCTGAGAGACTACTCCCTTCACTTTCACAGTGCACAGACTGAGAATCAGAAAGTAAAGTAGCATAAACTATTAGTAAACTTAATATAATAATAATAGTAATATACTTAGAAAGTAACTAGTTCTAGTTTAGTTTAAAGATTACTTTACTTTACTTTCTCTATGGCTCTAGCCCTACTAGGGCCCCTAGCTAGTTAGCTAGTAGTATTATGTCCAAGTCCATGGCTATGACTATGACCCATTATTTAGAATCATGTAGATCAGTGGTTCCCAAACTTTTAAGTTGGCGGACCGGTGAACAAGTTTCGACATTTTACCAGGGATCTGTGCATGATTTATTTTTATACTTTTATTTCTATTTGAGGCTAAATGGAAATCCGAGGACGGCTGCCACAGCATCTTTTGTGTGTTTATCATTATTATTATTATAGTTGCCGTGAATTAGGGTTTAGGCTAAGTTGAGGGATCGATTTAGGGTTCTGGTTAGGCATAGGGATCGATTTAGGCTTGGGGATACATTCGTGAAATTCGATAAAATAGTGGCAGGCGTTCCCATTGTTTACCCTATTTGACAATAAATATTTATGTTATGGGGACCGGCAGCGTTAGGCATGTGGACCGGTGAAAGTCCATGGACTGCCATTTGGGGACTGCTAATGTAGATGACATTTAATGTAACATTTATCAGCCTATACTATTCTGAATTATTAGGTCGGCTACTCTGCGGTTACTGCCATTAGTAGAACTACTACTTCTACATTTGGTTTACTAACAGAAAAAATACTTAACTGTGTTATTCGTTACTGCCTTACTCTCTGTCAATATACAAGTTTTTGTGAGCCCCTTGATTTGATGCCTACCCTAATTTGAGTTCTTGAATTCTAGTATATTTATGTTGCAGTTGTAATTAATCCCATCATAGAAAATAGTAATCAAGTAATCACATAAATAGGGCTTGGTCTAATTTTTAGTATCTAAATCTTATAAATGACTAAAATTAAAACTGATAGATTATAGATGTTACTAGTGACTAGTCTATAGTTAAATAGGCATTAGGCAGGCTAATATTTTATAGGCTTAGGACAGGACTTAGGGCATAGTTTAGATTATAAGCCCACTTCTAGTCATACTCATGTAACATGGCATAGTTATATTAGTCTTAGTATAATTTATTAAGTCAGATACGATAATCATTTGTTTAAATTTTTTGTAGAAAAGTAGCCTATTATTAAACTTATACTTCTTTCATTATCATATTGCCTAGGCCTAAACAATTCAAGTGTCAATGACAATCACAATGTTGCCATTTAGGTGTAAAAGAAACAAATTCTACATTTCACATCATAATATTCATATAAAATCTAAATATATGTGGCTTGTGGTCTAGCTATGCTGATCTCAAACTCAATTGACTATGTCAGATGTCAATGTAAAAAAAAACCATGATTGTTAGAGTCCTTTAACTTTAAGTCAGAATCATGTTCTTGAAAACAAGCAAAAATAAAAAAAATGTAAGTTCGGCCACTTTTGATGTCAAAACAAATTTGGAACTAAATTAGAAAATATTTATTTAATTAGAAAGATTTTGAAGTTTTAATAAGACACATAGCCTCTTGCATGACAAAATTCATAACAACTTACCAAGGATAATATTAGGTCAACTCAGAAATATCAGGTAGTCTAGTATCATTAGCAAAACAATTTTTTTATTATTGAGAAAATTGAATTGTTTTAGTGCTATTCTGTGCAAGTGAGTGAGAAATACAACTTAATCTGTAGGACAACATCAACAAAATATGTCTATTTATTGATTATTGCATTGTTTTTCTATTGCAATACAATACTGTATGCTAATTATAAATAATTTCTGTTAAGTGTATTTAATGTGAAAAAAATGATATAGTAAAAGATTACATCTTAATACTTAATTCATTTGATCACATACACATTTCATTCAATTATTGTTTTCTAAAAAAATGCATATGGCTTTGGCCTTTGTGATAGTGGGTGGTGCAGCCAATATTAAAATGGGGTTTTACATATAGATATATCGGTAGTATAGCAAATAGTATAAGCACATCTTTGCATTGGGTTAAATGCTTTGGGGGCGGGGGGATTTCCCAATTTAAGATCCCCTAGCCTTAAGTGTATTAACAGTATTGAGGTTTTTATGATTTAAATTAAATCAGTTCAATATAGTCATGTCATATCGCACATCTCAAGTTAGTAATATCAGTGATGTTGAAGTGTCTTAGGACTGAAGACGAATTATATGATTAGCAACCAGAATAATTTTTAAATATAATATTGTGTATAGACCTACTTATATACTCCATACTGTATAGAGTTATCTGCTTCATCGGTGCACCAGTCAATAAAGATAATAAATCCAAGTTAAAGTCGAATTATTAAGTTTAACATTTTTATCTTATTATTTTACTGTAACAATTTAACAACATATTTATTGATATTAATATTATTACGGTATCAATAAATGATATTAATTTGTGATTTAGGTATATTAGTATTACTTTTATTTTAACAAAATTTAATACTACATTGGCAACGAGTATTATAGACGGTCAGTATAAATGCCAAATAGAGGATTTATGTATAGGTGCAGTTGTGTTAAATTAAATCTTGGTTACAATATCAAGTGAAGCATATTTCTTTCATGTCCTGACATTTCCCAGTGCCACCGCCCATTTTTAACAGGACTCGACTAGTCTTCCGGTAACGCCGAGACGAGAGATTCCATTGGTTGTTTTACCGCTATATTTGATTTTAACCAACGCTGGCGTCTGTTGCTATGCAATGCTATCTAATTTTAGCAAGCACACATTTATCTCTCGAAAAAAGCATGTTTGAACACGAAATGTACGTGACCTTTACTAAATTCGTGGCGTCCTTACCAATCAATATAACGGACAGTTATTTCCATATGATTTGGTTTGGCTTGGCTTGTTAATTATCATTTTAATTTTATGTCGATCTCTGATCGGCAGTTACCGTCGCCGTCGGTGTTGTCGCGTCTGTTAGTTATGATTCAATTTTTGATTGATTTGAACTGTTATTATTGGATGCCGATATGATATAATAAATACAGTTTCTTATTTTCATATACTGCCGATGTTTTATTGATTAATATAAGAAAATAATTCATTTGTACTAACTGAATTTGTAGCACTAGCTTCGTTATTATTATTAGTTTATTTAAATTTCAATATTGTTTCTAACACACAACACGTTAAGTTCAAGCAGTAGTAGACAGGTGCATTTTTCAATCAACGAAAAGGATGAGAACAATGTTCTTGAGTTTAATATCAGGTCTGATATTCAACAGTTTGATAATAATTAATTATTTGTCGGTAGTCTGTAGTAATATTAATATCAGAAGCATTATCTTTTCTCAAAATTAGATTTGGATATTTAGCTGAAATTAATTTGGAACTAATAAATTATTTTGTTTGTTTGTAATTAAGCAATTATTATGTACTCATTAAGGATTTTTGTTTCATTTGCTTGTTAAAATAATGAATTCTGGTTTAAAAAATTCAAAGGAAATGAGAAAACCAGTTTTGCTGAAACTTATGATTGCTCTACAATAATTTCAGTTATGGAAGGAACATATACAAATGTCTTGCTAGGACCAACAAAACTTTGGTTTAAAAACAAGGCCATAAAAAAGAGACAAGGACTAGTCACAAAATTAAGCACTGTAATAACTTAACGTTTCCTTTATTTCAGCTTTAAAGAATTTGGGGAGCCTGCAAGTAAGAATAAGAACAGAAGAAAATGTTGTTACTCAGTCACAAAATGGAGGTTTCCGTGAAGGGAGTGAACTTTTATTTTACAGACCAAGAACTAGGAGTACTATCACAATTTGGAACTTACCTGATTCAGTCCTTGTGCACATACTCAAGGGAATGCATATATGTGATATATTGTCTTTCAGATCAGTGAGTTTTGGTTAAAAGTTCAAATAAAAAAAACTTTTAAGCTGAACTGGTGTAGAAGAAAAGTATTACAGTCCTTGAAGTTTTTGCTTTGGTTATTTAACTTTATAACTCTCCTAATACCAAAATGCTAATTTTTACAAAAGATTATCCTTTGTTATAGGTGAATAAATATGATTACCACTTAATATTATTATATTAGATTTTGCATGCTTAAATATTTATTTATATTCAGGTCCATCCAAACCTCCGTGATATTATTGATAATAACAGCAGTTTATGGATTCATATGTCATTTGCTGACTCTTGGCCCAGTGAAGGCAATCTCTGCCATTTCGTCAAGTAAGAGTTATAGTTAAAAGAAATTTTGGACTTTTGATTACAAGTTACAAAATTAGATAGAATTAATTTATTTTCTGTAAAATTATTTCAGTCCATTTTCCACCTTTTATATTCATGAATTCTTTATATTGAATGAATAAATACTTTCTTTTATTTTTTATTAGAGCGGCTGAAAAAAGAAACATAGAAGCAGCAATCAAACTGGCTGTTGCATATCTTTACAAGGAGGGCTGTAAGTTTTAAAATTAAAGAAAAATTATCATTCGTAACTTTGCTTTACTGTTCACTATTTTTCAAATTTGAATAAACCCTGTATATTATCATTGAAGTCAGGGTTGTATATTTAAAATTAATTGTTAAAATATTAGTTGAAGCATTGCATTTGTGAACTATATTAAACCTTTGGAATAATAAGATAACTAATTTTTTTATAAAAAATTTAAATTTTTTTTTTTTTTTCTTTTTTATATTTAAAAAAAAAAAAAACAGTAGTCAAAGATGATATTTCTAAATCAAGCATAGAGGCTGCCAAATTTCTTTGCTTGGCTGAACATTTGACACCAAATACATTCCCATTTTTCTGGATATTTATTCGTCCACCTTGGTCTCCTGATGGGTCATGCTCCAAAGTTCAAACATTTCAACATATCAAAGATTTACTAATGCAGGTAATTTGTTTTTTTAGATTGGAAAAGGCAGAAAAAAAATTTTGAATACATTTGTAAAAAAAACCAAAAACAATTGGAAGTATTTGTTTTAGAGTGCTACAAGTATTGCAGGCAACATTTTATTGAGAATAATATTAAACAGAACTCACTGACAGAACCTCCATTTGGTATATGAGTAGATCTCTCCAGAAAAATGTTAAGATTGACATACGTTCATTTTATATCATTAGTGATCTTCTTAAGCCATTGATCCTTTTTTTGAAGGTATCAAAGGTACTATCCAATTTTGAAAGTATATCACCATAGATTAGACAATATGGTCATATGGGATGGACCAATATCCAAGAACATTATAAATAGGCGGCCTTTCATTGTCTGATACAATGATGTATGCAAGAAAGACCTGTTGTCAACAAACAATGATACAAGAATTTCAGCTAGGATAGTTCTGAATTGAGACATGCCCGCTTGTTTTCTTGTGATAATCTGCAGAAAGAGTTTAGGAGATGAAGAGAATCTAAAAAACAATCTGTTCTGTCACCAAACCATCAATTAATGTTAAAGCTGTAAGAAAGTTGTGTATTGGGAACGACCAATGGAGTTACGAGAAAAATTGACACTGGGGATTTAGATGGATTCCATTGTCTTTCAAAACTACTTAAGAATAAAAATATGTGTAACTGATATTATTCCCCCCCTTCCCTTAGACGGAGAGCCCTGATCTTGCATTTGGTGTTGCATTGACACTCAAACTACAGAGACTTTCATCGCTAGAAGACTCTAAATCGGAAGAGGAAAAATATTTCAAGTTGGCAGTGGCACAAAAATCTTATGCTGCTGCATTTTTCTGCATGTTAGATAATATTACAGATGAGGTAAAAAAAAAAAAAAAAAATTTTAATTAAAAACTATATTTAACCAGACTTGTATATTTGTTATTCCCAATAGTTTGTATTTTTTTAATTTTTTTTTTTTTAGCTGCTGAATTTTTCTGCATGTTAGATAAAATTAAAGATGAGGTAAAAAAAAAAAAAAAAAAATTTTAATTAAAAACTATAGTTAACCAGACTTGTATATTTGTTATTCCCCATAGTTTGTCTTGTCTTAAATTTATTTTATCTAATGGAAACAGCTTCAATGAGATGTTTTACCCCATTTTTAAAGTTTAAAAAAATTATTTTAAGGAACATAAAGTTTAGTGAGAAATCCAGTGAGACTTTTAAATATCTTTTTTTTTTTTGTATGTGTTTAGCCAGATAAAGCCAAAGATTTGGAAAGAATAAGACTTCTTAGACGAATAGCTTCTGGAAATGTCCTTGAAGCCAAACTAAATCTCATAAGATATTACACTCAAGGTGAATATGGTGGCATCTCTAGAAAAATGGCACTCGAGTTTGTGCATGAATTCTTTGGTACATCAAAACCCTCTGGAATTCACCTTACGTTTAATGGTGGGCGCACTTCAGACATTAGGTAGGATTGATTGTCTAGTTTTTTTAATGCCTTAAACCAGCGTTTCCCAGACTTTAACGGACCTGTGGACAAGATTCCAAATTTCACTAGTTACCAGGGCCAGGTTCATTAATTATATTTTCTTATTTGAACTTAAATATTCATGTTGGGCAGACAAGCAACGTAAGGACAGTGGACTTGTATTTGGGGAACGCTGCCTTAAGCTACCGGTTAATCATTGCATGAACTATGTCATATGTTAAAATTTTATTGAATTCAATTTTTTTTTTAAATCGATGTGTATTCTTTTATCCTTTAAAAAGCTTTTTTATAAATATATTGTTGTGGAAGTTGACTTTGCTTTTAAATTGGGTTGCGACTCTTAAAAGGTTGGGTACCTGTGTCAATGCCATTAATTTTTTTTTAAAGTTAAACAAGTCATGCATGGGGTACATTTTGGTATTATAACGGAATTGTATGCTAAATTGATGATAGTACCATTAAAATTGTATACGTTTTATAATATGGCTTATTTTTATATAAAGCTCACCACCTTCATTTTACATTTCCTCCCAATGTTTTCAGCCGCTACATTCTAGTGGACTGGCTGGTGGAGGTTGTGGGTATGAAAGATTTCTCAGCTCATACATTATATTTGGCAGTTAGCATGTTTGACCGATTTCTACAAGTTAGGAGGGTCCAGCGTAGCCAGGTTCAATTGCTAGGTGTTGCTGCCATGGTTGTCAGTTCACGGTAAGACATATCATTGAGAACTCATCCTTGTATTATTAGACTTAATTATGGATAAGAAATACAGTTTATCAAGTAATTTCAAGGCCAAAACAACAAATGAAAACATTTTTTAATATTTTTAAGGTGTAGCTGTTATGTCATTTGGATTCCATTTCAGCTTTCTTGGCTTTGATATACTGACCATTAAAGAAGCTGCCTGGCTGACGGACAACAGCTATACATATCATGATGTGGTGAGGATGATGGGAGAATTGGTGGCAGCTTTGAATGGGAACTTAAGAGTGAGTATTCAATCTTGCAGTATTCAATGCTCTAGAACTAGAATAAATTATGCAGTTTGTATGCTTGTGTGTTTGTATGTTTTTATAGTTATTTTTAAATCAAAACTTTGTCTGGCAGGTCTTGACTATCCAAGATTACATCAAGGTTCTTGTCTCCATTGTGGGAGAGGTGGGCTACTCAGCTATGTTGATTGAATACATTGCTATGTTGTGCCTTCTACAATCAGAAATGGGACAGTATAGCCCTGCGGAGATAGCAGCATCTTGTTTATTATTGTCTCGACTACTGCTTAACCATGGTATGTTGTTTTGAACAGCTAGGTTTTGGCATTCAGATTAGATTGTGTTCAATTTTAAATTTACAATCTATTGTATTTGTATTGTCTCTTCCAGCCCGGCATTAAACTTTTATGCATTGCTGATGTAATCTTTTACATATATTGTTGTTTCAGCTGACCCATGGCCAGCTTTAGTACAGGAGTGGACAGGTTTTAGTCAAGATTCATTGAGTCTCTGCACTTTTCACATTTATAACAAATGGTAAACTCATTTTTTTTTTTAATCTTAAGAGTATTAACAATTAATGAATATTTGGTGTTTGCTAAGTGAGAATATTTGATTGGAAAATTTAACTATGTTTCAATATTTGTATCTTATTTCGAATGTGATATCAATAAATTACTGGGATGTAAAAATCTATACCACTTTTTTAAAGAAATTTTTTTTAAAATATCACCTAGTTTATTGGAAGGATCAGAAGTTGATTACAGAGAAACAAAGCTACAATCTGTGAAAATTAGATATGCAGACAGCAATCGATTTTCAGTTAGCAACATTGAGGTGAGTAATTAAAGAAAAAGAAAAAAAAACCTGTGAATTGTTTGAGTGGCATTATCATTTGAAGTAAATAATCTCTACTTTTCTTTTAAATTGCTGATTGTCACCATGTTGTTGAAACAAATGGAATTTATTTATGAAGTGATGAATTGTTTGAAAATTAAGAAAGATTTTTAAAAAATTAAGAAACTATGAGAGCCTTCAAACTTTTAATTGAAAGAGTTGAGAATCCCAAGGAAATAGCACAACTTTTTCAAAGCTTTTAATCAGTGTTGTATTTCAATATTGTTGGCACTTTTTACTATTTCATATATTTTTTTTTTTTTTTGTTTGTTTTTTTTTTGTTGAAAGTTTTTTTTGGAGAATTTCGTCACATTCCCATGTAAAGTTCATAAAAATTTTTAATAGTTCTATTTTTTTTTTTTTTTTTTTTTTTTTTTTTTTTTTATTTTTTTGTCTTTTTTTTTTTTTTTATATTTTTTTTTTTTTTTTTTGTTTGTTTTTTTTTTGTTGAAAGTCTTGTTTGGAGAATTTCGTCACATTCCCATGTAAAGATCATAAACATTTTTATCATACATTTGATCACTTTTATGATTCACATTGTAACATTTTGTAATCAGGTTATTGGTCATAAAGAATTATGTCGCCGACTTGGAGTAACCAAACTTGTCAGTCACGGGAAAGACAGTAAAGCCATCAAGTTTAGAAACACTGATGAACTGATCATGTCTCCTCGACGCAAAATGGGTCCTGATTACAACTGCGATCTGGGTCTGTCCTTTGATGAAGAGAAAGTGGACAGGATTAATGCAGCAACTCCCCCAATAAAAAAGGTTTATGCCCTGGATGAAGGGATTAGTGGCTATGATGGGGATTTAGAGGATGATTCAGATGGTTAGTATTTTTTCATTTAGAATTAATCTCATTTTTGTATAATTGAAATGGACTGTGATTTATTTGATGCAAAATTTTAATAAAAATTGTAATTTTCAGTAGCATTCTTTGAATATTTTGAAATAAATTTTTTGTGATTAATTGTTTATGTTTATTAAGTGTAAAAATGACATACTTTTTCATTGTGATAGATTTGTCAACTTGATTTTGATTAAATTATCAACCGGGAGAAACTTAATACTATTTATGATTCAGACTGAAGTTTTTTCATTTTAAAAATATATGATATTAAGTTTTCCTTCAAAATAAAGAAAGATGCTTACTTTTAGTGAATCTGGTTTTTAAAGTTGTAGATACAGACCATTAAATTCCTATTTTATTCTTTAATTAAATTGAAGAATAAATAATGCATTACATTTTTAAAAGACCTATTTTAGCTGGGTTTTTTTTTAACGATTCATTAAAGCATATATTCTCTGAAATATTTTGGAAACCTGAAAGTTGTGCGAAGGGTTTTTGACGATACAGTCTTTCTATTATCAAAAAAACTCTAGGTCTTGATGATCTTTTTTAAAATGAATGCATCTTTTATTATTTGATTTCAAATTCGTTCCAAGCAGATCCAGGCAAAAATCTGAATCAGATATTAATAACGAAAAATTTTATGGAAATTTTTTTTTCCCCCATCCATTGTCAGTTCTAAACATAAGGTTAGTCTTTTCAGTTAGTCTATTTTAGGTCTATAATTTTATTTCTAATGATATGGCTACTTAGAGTTAACTTCTTATGAGGATGTTTTATTCAAGAGCTTCTCCACATAGCAAGCACTGGTAATTTGTGGTCAAAAATAATTTGTTTAGTTTAAATAATCATCAGTTGAATGGTTTAACATTTTTCGGTTTAAGTTTCTCTTCAGATAATTTTCTTGTTGATTTGATTTTAAGAATCTGACCTATTAAAAAAAAATGCTTCATTTGTAGATGAAATTTCAGCTCTGTTATTGTTTAAGTACATCTGAATAGCTATCAAATTAGCTATTGATGTCAGATAGAGTATAATGTAATGGCTAAAAGTCTCAATAAAATTTAAACTTGTTTTTATTAAATTTAGTTTATAACTAAGATAAAAGGAAGAAAAGCTCCACCAAGCAATGTATTTATATTTCTTTGTATATTTAATTGATTGTGATAGAATAAGTTAAATTTTCTTTTTTTTGTGTAAAGAACTGTTTATTACTATAAATAAAAACCTATTACAAAATGAACTTTTTTGGGCTCCTTATTAACTTTTTCTGGTTAAATTTAATTAACTGATTTAAATTGCTGCTGTTTTATTTACACTAACAATTTTAGTACACTGTGCAATGAAACCTGGAATTAACTGACCTTGAAATGCCCCATGGCATAGGCTCACCCAAGCACAGAAGATATTTTTAACAGTGGCTGAATGTGTAAATAGCACAAACTTTCCCTTTGGTCCCAACGGTTTGCGTTATTTCCAGCTTTCACTGTTCTTTCAATAATTCTAATTTTTTTTAACCCAGGATAAATTACTTAACAAATGATGAAAAATGAAGGGAAAATTTTATCAACCAAGTAATAGAATATTGTGAATTTTTATATCCCCCAATGCTTTGTATAAGATTTATAAATATTCCTGTATCACTCAATAGAATACAAATACAGGTTGTTTTTAATATTATTCAAAACATTTTCAGAGCTTAAGCCAACTCTTATGCATCATTAAATTAAGATTTACAGTGTAAAATATTTTTTATTATAATAAAATTAGGTCGATATTCAACAGTTTCAGGAATGTTTATAAATTTATTTTTTTTTATCTTCTCAGAGTCTTTCAGTGACAAATCGGATGTGCTGTATGAATTGAATGAAGACGACTCTGATTTAGACAGATCCAATATAGCAGACAGCTCTGAATACAGCAAGGATGGGGAGGATGAGGCCAACGCTGTGGATGTCATTTCGGACACAGAAATGATTTGTGGTACCAACATGTTCAAGTGCTTGCAAATTGACGAGGAAGCTCATAATGTTTCAGCCAGTAAGATCACATGTTTATCCAGCATGTGCCAGTCTGGCACCAACATGACATGCCACTCTGCTTATGCTTCACCTTCATCATGCATATCCAACTGTTCATGTAAGAAAACGTACACTTCGGATGCTTCGCATTCTGAGAAAAGTCCTGGATTAACCTCTTCTGGCTTGTCTTCCTCATCACCATCATTGTTCTTTCCGTCAAGAACTTCTTCCCCTTTGTCAAAGTCATTTCCTCAACAGAGTGATATTAATGTGCAAAATGTGCGTGTTTGCCTCCCTTGCGGAAGTATTCAGTCAGTCTCAAAAGTTTCCAAAAAAAATAAACAAAGCCCTTGTCCCAACAGCTGTGATACGTTGCCCCTGGGGCAGGATAAATTGTCAGTGATTGAAAAAAATGCACCACAGTTTTTTTCACTGCGTAAGACAAAGTCTTCTCATGAGCTGGCTACTTGTTCCCAGCCTAACAAACATGAGGCGGTGAATCAAGAAAGGAATTTAAAAAGCAAAAATGTATGTCTGGAGGTCAATGAATATGACAACAATGAAACATATGATGCTATTGATTGTAAAATACTTTCATTTAATACCCATGGTGATGTTTCAAATAAAACTCAGTTGCTTCCTCCTCCAATGCATTCTCATGATTATAAAGGCAGCAACAGCAGCCCATTATCGTCATCAGCATCATCATTTCAAGATTATCAGATTCACCATGGATTAGAATATTTATACCATGAATCTTCTCCAAGTCCAAGCAGCTCCTATGTCTTGGTGAATCAGACACCAGGAGCTCTGCCAACAAGGAGACAAGGCACTGCCTCATACCGCCAGCAGCAGAAGCCGTTTTATGGCCAGGAGCATGACAATATGCTTGTACCGGCAACGCCAGAATCTGCGCCCGACTCTCATCTAACGAGGGCTGGTGGGGCGATGCATGAAAATTTCCATGGCTCCAACAGTAGTTTGGGATATGTGCTCAAGAAGGCCAGGTTAGATTACTCATACTCTTTTAAACCACCTGGAGATCATGCTGATGAAAAGCTAAGCCAAGACTTACAAACTAATCATTGTGATAAGACAAGTTTTTCTGTATCACCAAATGGTGAAGATCAACAACATAATGCTAGCATCAAACCTCTGTTGCGGAGAAAAAGGAAAAGTTGTATTTAGAGATTCTTTAAAAAATACAATCACGTCTCCTCAATGTAATATACTGTAAAGTGAAAGAATTATTTTATATTATTTAGCATAGACTTGTCAAATTATATATAAGTGTGTAATTAACATGATTGAAGTGTGTAATTAACATGATTGATTACTCAGATTTGGAGTATTCCCATAGGAGCCTATAAAAGTATTGTATGATGCATGAAAAAGTGATCGTCATACATAATATTTAAGTGAATATTTTGACTTCCATGTGATTTCATTTATTTAATAAGTGTGATTGTGACAAATGTATGAATTTATTAAATGCTTTTTGAGATATGAATTCTGTACGATATTGTAAAAAATTTCATAACTGGTCTCAGTTTCCTCTCTTTACCATTGTTGCAGACACTTTAAGTTAAACAAATTATTTTTTTTAGCAGATATTAATTAATTTTAGCTTTGTAAATATGATCCCAGGTGAACTTGGTAGTCTGAATAAAAATGGCTTGGAAGTTCATGACATTTCTTCAACCGGGTCATCATGCATCCCTTTAACTAAATATCTTGCCACTTTTCTGTTAATTGTAGTGTTTATTTTATGTTAACTGTGTACTGGTATCAAATTAACAGGTACATAATTGGACGTGAATTGTTCCCCATCTCAGATATAAATAAAAGCTGATGTCCCCATAAACTTGTAACTGCATACACTTTAGTTTAATCTTGTGACTACATCACATCACCCTCATAAGATGTTCACAATGTTATAAATGGAATATACCAAGCATTCTGAAATTTTTTTTTAACAAGGTCACACCCCTTAATATTCAAATGTGTAATAATAAAAAAAATTACAAGGAATTATAGTTTTGTTGAAGGTAACTTTTCCTTAGTATTAGTTAAAATATTATAGATTCTAAAAAAACATGTAATTATTTCTGTTAACATTGCTTAGTCAGTGGCTTTGAATACTTTTTTGCTCAGCTGTTAATGTTACATTGTGGTGTCTGTAAGATCATAACAAAGGTCAATATTGATCCTGAAATGAAACTCTTTTGGAATATAAATCAGTACAGTATAAGAACTCTAGAAAAGGCTGTGAAATGATGAAAACATGTTCAGAGTTTGTTTCAACTTGTGGACTCCTGAAAGGTCATATTCTTTGTTTCAACTTATGGACTCCTGAAAGGTCATATTCTTTGTTTCAACTTGTGGACTCCTGAAAGGTCATATTCTTTGTTTCAACTTGTGGACTCCTGAAAGGTCATATTCTTTGTTTCAACTTGTGGACTCCTGAAAGGTCATATTCTTTGTTTCAACTTGTGGACTCCTGAAAGGTCATATTCTTTGTTTCAACTTGTGGACTCCTGAAAGGTCATATTCTTTGTTTCAACTTATGGACTCCTGAAAGGTCATATTCTTTGTTTCAACTTGTGGACTCCTGAAAGGTCATATTCTTTGTTTCCGTATGAGCACAGTCATTATCCACAATCACTTTGTGATGCTTTAAACTAAGAATTGATTTTCCCCTACTTCAGGGGCGAGTCAGCAAACTGTTACTTAAAGTTTGCAGGCTGTTCCTTGCATTAAATTTCCTACTGTCTCTTTGAGATGTTCTTTTATGTGAATTTTGATTATTTCATTAATGTATTTTAACAACTTTGAGAAGCATCAAGCCCACACAACCTCAGACAATTTCTATATTAAAATACATGGTCTGGTCTACCTTCCTACATATCAAACTATATTCCAGGATATGTGTGTGTATTCTCTAGTAATATTTTTTTTACCAAATTCTGCCTCATTTGATTGGACCATGCTGGACTTTGTTGTTTTTAGAATTTTATTCTATTCTTCATATGAAAATAATGTACTTTTCAACATTGCTGGTGCATTTCTCATGCTTAGTTGACCGTAAAACCCTGAACAAAGTTTGTTTCTCCAAAAATATCTTAAAGTGAGTTCAATTATAACAGGAAAATTCAAAAGCTTGGACATTAAGTGTTTTTATCTATTTATAAATATTATTACCCGTTCCAAGTTTAGAAAGATGACTTATAAAATTAATCTATTTTGTATCTATTTATATATACAGCTTTTGGTGTTCTTTTTTTGACATGCAAGTCTGCAGTTTGCCCTTTTGGTTATTTATTTTTTTTTTTTGTAATTCAAAATTTGTTTAGGTTTACTTATTAGGACCTTATAGTGTTCTGCGCATACAGATAACATTGCCCATTTTACACTTGTGTCCAATTTTCCTAAGTATCTTTCTTTTGGGTTTTGTGCCGTCTTTAAAGTGGAGAATTTCTGTCATTGCTATAAACAAATGTATTTTTTTTCAAGTGGCTTTTTATAGAAGATGATATTTCAAAGGAGAACTTTGTTTTTCTCTATTTTCAAAATAATATAACAGCTTTACCCTTTTCAATATTGCATGGAAACTCAGCTTTATAAGGCAGTCTGGCCTTTTTTCCCCCTTCAAATTTGACATGTAAATGTTTTTTAAAAATATAAATTAATATATACTTGATTTTATTGAGGGAGAATTGCTGTTTTAAAATCAAGAATGCTTGAGAGATATTTTGGGATTTTTTGCATTAATTGGTGAGTTGAGTCTCTATGCTATTTTATATGCAAGTGTTGGTCATCCTTTTAATTTAAGTGAATAAGATCATGTGTCACGTTGGTAAGTGTTTAACATCTTTATATAACATGGATGTTGGTGTTTATCATCATAGTTGTAAGTGTCGATCCTCTTCTATATCAATGTATGTCTAATTGTAAGTGGCAATTCAATGTTGGAATGATGTTTACTTAATTTAACATGACAACTGTCTTCTGACTCAAATATAAACAAACAATTGGTTAAATCCTGACACATTCGGTGTCACTAGATGACCAGACATTCTCATGGTCATTGGTGATGGGCCCACTCAACAGAACTATAATTAACGGGCAACTGTGGCCTTCATGTTGACATAGCAAAATTGTAAGAAATGCATCAGTTACAATAACTGGCATGAAATTCATTTCATAGATTTTTTAACATTTCTTGTACGGTATCTGGTAAAAAATTTTCTTTACAACTCATAATATTAGTATTAGTGTATCATTTTTCCTTTTGATCTGTGTCCTGTCCTAAAGTCCTCTCCATTAAGATATTTTAACATGATTGCTCAAGTGTTTTTTTGTAGTTTACTGTTTAGTTTTGTTTAATTTTAGAAGCCAACAATCAGAAATGGAGTTGAATCATTTCAAATATGTATTTAGTTTCTAAACAAGTTAAGTATTGCTTGTCTTTGTTGTGCTTAGCCATAAATGTGTTTAGCTGCAAGTTGTGTGTGTTTTTTTCTCTCTTTGAAATCCCTTTTTTCCCAGTTACCGGTATAATGAAAGTGCCAACTCATTACAATGAATTAACTACTATAACATAGGCCTATCTTTAAAATTGGTATTTAAAGTGAATCTAGCAGTTAGTTGAGAGATTTGTTTTGAAGACAATAAAACTGTGCAATACGCTCCATTCATCTTCATATCAAGTCATAGACAGAACAGCTCAATTTTCATTCACTTATCATTAGTTGTATATGTACAGTGTTTACTTCCAAGCATAAAACATGGGTAATATATTCCATATGAGCAGTGTGCATTAGTTTAATACAGCAGGGAATTAATCAAATATTTTAAATGCTTTAATTTTTATGTTGTTTTCCACAGGCCAGTGGCTCACATTTCTCCTGGGTCTAGTTTTTTTAGTATTGTACATCTATTATTACTGTATGTGCCAACACCAATTGTCCTATATGCTCAAATTAAACCCAATTTGATTAATGTGGTAGTCTTGTTAATTATATTGTATAGTGTTATTGATGAGCATTAATCAATGTCATTAATGAGGTGGCGTTCAGGTCTGGAAAGCATTAGTAAACCAGGACAGGGCCATGCAGAGGAAATGCCCCACCTGTGGTGATGCCCAAAAATGGTGCCACATTAGTGTATAGCAAAAAAAAAAAATGCCCCCCCTCCCTAAGGGCGGACCAGTAAAAAGACGATTTTTGGCGCCCCATGTTTTCTGAAGTATATTATGATATCGTAATTCACTATTAACATCTTATCTAAAGAGGATTTGGGCGCCCATGATGTTGGCGCCCCCTGTTACTGCCGTCTTTACCGAATTCTCATGGATCTGCCCAATGTGACGGCCGTCTTTGCCCCATTCTTATGGCTCTGCCCGGTGACTGCCTTCATTGCCCCATGCTCATGGCTCTGCCAGGTATGACTGCCCTCTTTGCCTCATTCTCATGATTCTGCCAGGTGTGACTTCCGTCTTTGCTCCATTCACATGGATCTGCCGAAGGCGGTGTGTGTGGCGTATATTATGGGAACCACTGGGCTAGCCAAACAGTCGGTCATGTAAACCCGTGACACTTTCTTTTTCTGTGACGTCACGATAATCTATATATTTTTTTTAATAAAAAGAAATTGGGAAAGAGAGGGGTGGGGGGGGGGGGGGACTGAAAGCTTCTTGTACGTACGCATGCAACTGTAGGAGGAGGGGGCGAAATTTTTAATTTTTTTGGATACATACTAAATGGATGGCCCTTAATACAATCCTATTGTATGCTACAATACTGATTCGTTTTGCCCCACTCCCCTAATGCAGGAACTACAACAGTTACTGACGTAAAACATATTCATTGAAACTAAAATCTAATCCGAGCACTCTAAAGACACACGTTCCTATCAATTGTTGTAATTGGGGCTCTTTAAAAAAAAGTATCGATTATGATGGAAACTGCGCACATATCAACATTTAATAACTGAATGGGAAGGCAATGACGTAACGCGGCTACTACTTGTCTAGGGTTAGGAGTAATTTAGACAGTTGGGATCGGCTATCGGGAATTCAAAACTGTCGAATTGCTGGTTCTATTTATAGTATATTAGGATTATGAATTCGAATTTACCTGGACATTTTAAATTTTCTTTGGAGTTGACAAAAGTGGTGAGACGGATTCAGAAGGTAATAATAGTAATAATAAACTTATTGAAATCTTATCATAGGCATACCAGATAAATTGTTCATTAAATGTTATTTAAGTTATTTAGAAATAGAACACGTGGGTGAACAGACCCGAGCCGTCGCGTAATCCCCCAACCTACTTTTTTTTTTCTTTTCGGGTTGTGTGCTTTCAAAGTTAAAGTTAATCGTTTTAAAATATCGCAGCACAACTTTTAAATATCCTTGGCCGCCTTCGACCGCATGGGTTGCTGGGGTCAACACAGACATCAAACCGAGCTGCTGTAAGTAGTCCAGCCACACGTGTTTGTGTGCTGCTGTAAGTAGTCCAGCCACACGTGTTTGTGTGCTGCTGTAAGTAGTCCAGCCACACGTGTTTGTGTGCTGCTGTAAGTGGTCCAGCCACACGTGTTTGTGTGCTGCTGTAAGTAGTCCAGCCACACGTGTTTGTGTGCTGCTGTAAGTAGTCCAGCCACACGTGTTTGTGAGCTGCTGTAAGAGGTCCAGCCACACGTGTTTGTGTGCTGCTGTAAGTAGTCCACCAAACTACGGCCCGCGAGCCGGATCCGGCCCGTGAGGCCAGTTCATCCAGCCTGCCGATGGTATTTGAACTTGCTTGATAAAACGTATGGAGCATGAGACTTCGTGACACAATTTCAATATTATGTTTAGAATACTAGGAGATCTTCTCATGCGGGGACCTCCTGACTGCTATGCGCCTTAATGTAGCATTTTAAATTATTGTATCTAGATTTTCTTGTTTGTTACAGACCGGTTTACCCTTGAACTCCTAAAATCGTACGATGTCGTCTCAAAACTGTACAATACGGTATCTTAATAGTAAATAACTAAACATACAGTACCGGGTATATAAAATGAATACAATAACTTCTCATCGCAGTGCCTAGTGGGGGCGAGTTAAGCTGTCGTCAACAAAGTTATCTACTAAAAGTAGATGACCGACGGCAACATTGCAATCTGCTGTCAGTTTGTTTTGCAGACGCGTCTGTGCTATTGATATTAATCTATATTGGGTGGATGCACAGATCACATTATCACAGTCTGCCACTGGTAAAACTAAAGTTATGGGTGAATTTAACGTGATTCAAACTCTAAGTCAGATCAGCATAAAGCAAGATGTTTTTAAATAAGAATTAATTAATTAACAAATAAAGAGACCTACCAAGCAGCTTGGGGTTGTTGTTTTTAGGAAAAGTTGGTTTAAGTTTAAACAAAAGTTATAAAATAAGAATCAATTTACCTTCAGCCTACTCCCGCTAATATATTATAGTCTGATACATGGGCGCCCACAGGGGGGGGGGGGGGAAGGGGGGCATTTGCCCCGGGATTGAGAGGTTAAAAATTGAGCAGCTTGGGGTTGTTGTTTTTAGGAAAAGTTGGTTTAAGTTTAAACAAAAGTTATAAAATAAGAATCAATTTACCTTCAGCCTACTCCCGCTAATATATTATAGTCTGATACATGGGCGCCCGCAGGGGGGGGGGGCAAGGGGGGCACTTGCCCCTGGATTGATTGGATAAAAATTGTTTAGACAAAAATAAACAAAATTATAAAAGTAAAGAGAAAATAAAGAGAAAGTAACTAAGCTGATGTCCTGTCTGTTCGTTCACCATACAAATACGCTGTGTGGGTCAGTTTCTCTGTGGGTCAGTTTCTTTGTGAGGTCAGTTTCTGTGTGGGGCAGTTTCTTTGTGGGGCAGTTTCTGTGTGGGTCACTGTGAGGGTCAGTTTCTGTGTGCGTCAGTTTCTGTGTGGGTCAGATTTTGTGTGGGTCAGTTTCTGTGAGGGTCAGTTTCTTAGAGGGGACAGTTTCTGTGTGGTGTAGTTTCTTAGAGGGGGTAGTTTCAGTAAGGGGCATTTTCTTAGAGGGGGCAGTTTCCTAGAGGGGCAGTTTCTGCGTGTGGCAGTTTCTTAGAGGGGGCAGATTCTGTAAGGGGCAGTTTCTTATAGGGAGCAGTTCCTGTGTGGGGCAGTTTCTTAGAGGGGGCAGTTTCTGCGTGTGGCAGTTTCTTAGAGGGGGCAGTTTCTGTGTGGGGCAGTTTCTTAGAGGGGGCAGTTTCTGTGTGTGGCAGTTTCTTTGGGGGGGCAGTTTCTGCGTGATCTGTGAGGGGCAGTTTCTTAGAGGGGGCAGTTTCTTCGAGGGGGCAGTTTCTGTGAGGGTCAATTTCTTAGATGGGGCAGTTTCTGTGTGGTTCAGTTTCTGTAAAGGTCAGTTTCTGTGTGGGGCAGTTTCTTAAAGGGGCAGTTTCTTAGAGGTGGCAGTTTCTGTGTGGGGCAGTTTCTTAACACAGTGCATCACGTCAGGTTTTGAATAAATGATGGTCTCTTTAATAGCATACTATTGGTGACGTCACTGGTCGATTACATATAACTCTCTCCACGAGAGTCTACAATTATTGATGCTGGCACTGGTAATCAAAATATATAAACTGTCCACGAGAGTCTACATGTCATGCTGGCACTGGTGATCAGAGGTATAGAATTATCGATGAGAGTCTACAGATCATGCTGGCACTGGTGATCAGAGATATAGAACTATCGATGAGAGTCTACAGGTCATGCTGGCACTGTAGATCAGAGACATAGAACTGTCCACGAGAGTCAACAGGTCATGCTGGCAGTGGTTGGTGATCAGAGACATAGAACTGTCCACGAGAGTCTACAGATCATGCTGGGCACTGGTGATCAGAGATATAGAATTGTAATTGTATGCATTATGTTGGGAAACACTGCCTCGACCCAAAATGGCCATAAAAATGTGATGAAGCATGTTATTTTATAGTATAATGTGATATACTATGCGTTTTATAAAATATTGCAAATAAAATATACCTAGCCAAATGTTATAATTATACGCCTTTAATAGGCATTTCAAAGCTATATAAAAATATTTATTCGGTGGCTGATATATCGGCATCGGTCAATTATTCGAATTAGAGGCCGACCGAATTTCGGCTTCGGTTTCGGCGCCGAAAGTGGCCATTTTATCACTTTCGGCCAATTTTCGGTTTCGGCCGAAACTGGAAAGTTAACTTTCGGCTTAATTTCGGTTTCGGCCGAAAGAGAAAAGTTAACTTTCGGTTTTTCTTCGGTTTCGGCCGAAATTGACTTAGACTTTCGGCCATGGCCGAAAGTGACTCAGGTTTTCAGTCATTTAATATTAAGCAAAAGCGATATTTAACAACAAACTAATCGACATTTAAGAACAAATTAAACGATCTTTAAAACAAACTAAGCGATCTTTAAGAACAATCTAAGAACAATCTTTTATAACAAACTAAACGATTTTTAAGACCGAACTAAATGATCTTTAAGAACAAAACAAATGATCTTTAATTATTTATAAGAATAAACTAAGCGATCTTTAACAGAAAACTAAATTTTCTTTAAAAACAAACTGAAAGATCTTTAAGAACAAACTAATTGATCTTAAGGAACAAAATCAATTATCTTTAAGAACAAACTAAGCGATCTTTATGAAAAAACTAAGCGAATTTACAACAAACTAAAGCGATCTTTATGAACAAACTAAACGATCTTTAAGCACAAATAAAGCTATCATTAACAAAAACTAGACGATCTTTAACAACAAACTAATGCGATCTTTAAAAACAAATAAAGCTACCATTAACAAAAACTAGACGATCTTTAACAACAAACTAATGCGATCTTTAAGAACAAACTAAACGATCTTTAACAACAAACCAGGCGATCTTTATGAACAAACTAACCGATCTTTAAGAAAAAAATAAAGAGATCATTAACAAAAACTGGACGATCTTTAACAACAAACTAAGCGATCTTTTACAACAAA
>CAXITT010000018.1:308794-350175 GCA_964033795.1 Lymnaea stagnalis
AACAAAGCAAGCCCTGAAATGGAACCCACAGGGTAAGCGGAAAAGAGGCCGTCCAAGAAACACTTGGCGCCGAGAATTGGAGACAGACATCAAGAAAATTGGCCATGAATGGAAGATCCTGGAGAAGCTGGCCCAGGATAGAGATGCCTGGAGGTCTCTCGTAGGTGGCCTATGCCCTTGGAGGAACCGCAGACGCCGACGATGATCGGTGGTTGCCCCTCATGGACGAGAAGGCTCAACACATAAGCCTTTCTTATGGGTCAATTATGCTGCTCAACAAATGAGGGGCCGTCCATAAATTTTTGAAAATTTACCCCCCCTACCCAGCCACAATCTGTCACACCCCCCCCCCCCCACCCTTTTTCCCGAAAATACGTCACACTGTCGAACTAAAATAATAACAAATTTACAGCTAAATAAAATTTCATATATAACACATTGTTCTTTTAAAATTAGACACTACTAAGAGACATCATCTATCAGAATCCATCCTGCACAACAGGAAGTTAAACATGGCTGTCAATTAGAGCTTTATTATAATTATACTTTATATGTATGATTTTTTTTTAAAGTGTTAAGTGATTCCTAATGTGACAATATTTCTAGCTTGAACTTTATACATGTACAGGATGGGCCAAAAAAGTGAGAACATCTCGTAAAATATTACGCTACGAAATGTTCTCACTTTTATTGGCCCACCCTGTATAAGCAGGAAGGAAAGAAGGAAATTTAACGTGAGGGGTAAATGTGTGGATATTTCTGGTTTTAGAATTAGAATTTTGACATTTTAAAGCATGACATGATCATAAAAATATTAAGAGTTATGCTCCATTCAGTGATTATCTTCCATAGTCCTATTTAAAGCATCATGCTATTAATAGCTTAGCTCAACCAATTACAAAATGAGAACTGGGTCATGTGATATTTTTCAACCAATACAAATATCAGTCAGCCACTGCAAGGGAAATACCCTAAACATTAAATCCTGAATTAGTTTCCCTGACATTTGCTGTTGATGCTGGACATCATTTTTATCTTCCTACCTTATTTTCTTATTTAAAAATAAAGAAATTAAAATTTGATTAATACCCACCTGGGTTAACAATATTTAGACGGTCTTAAGCAACATAATACAAGACAAGGTAACACTAGTCACTAGACTCACTATTCATATTCATATTTTTTATTATTATTTTATCTATCTTAGAGTCTACCTGCCTACGACGACAACTAATTACTACTACTAATCAACCATTATTTCCTCTCAGTTCAGTCTGAATTCAGACTCGCTTAGTTAGTACTTAGACTTAGTTGTCTGAGTCTGAACATTCTTACTAGACTCAAGTCAAGTCTCTTATTTAATATTTATGTACCTTTTTCACAATACATAAAGTTTATGTATTGCTTGTGACTTATTCTTCTCACTCAGTGAAGTACTTTATTACCTCTAGTTTACTTAATATTTAGTCTCTGACACTTAGAACTTAGTTTAGAGCAAGACGTCTTAGTCATAGTTAATAATTAAATCAGTATACTTCAGTATAGTATATTAATTTAGTTATTAAAGTTAGGATATCAATAATATCACCAGTCCCTGCTTAGTTACAGTTTTTACAGTTTCAGTTACTGGCTTAGACTTATTCACTTGACTTAGTGTAGTCTTAGACTTAGAAGTTTGATTAGAAACTTATCCTAGGCCTAGGGAATTTAGACTTGATCAGGAATGGCCAATGGGTAGGGTATAGTCAAAACTGACTTAGACTCTTGCTCAGTCTTAGAGTTAGTAGTTCTTATGACCCTAGTCCTAGGTTTGCTCTTAGTTCTTACCAAATAAGGGTTAGTTCAGTTAGTTTAGAGACTTCCTATTTTTAAATCTTTTATATTAACTTCGCTTTTGTTCGTGCCTGGCTGGGTGGCGGACTTGCAAAATCTTTGGACGGCTAATTGATCCACTTCCCTTCAACCTTTCGAGCTGAAACTTGGCACATAGACTTGTTGCCAATGTCAACACATTCTATCAAATTTTCATACCCACACTAACACCCAAAAATCACCCTTTTCAAGGGGAAGATGAAGGAAATAAATTCCAATTAACTGCGCTAAAAAGAGAATTTAAAAAAAAAATGTCGTAAGTGCCTTTGGTGGGTAATATTTTCTTTTGTTTTTCTGAAATAGTTGTTGAAATAAATCTGCAGTGTAAAAGAGGGTGGTTTATTAGAATATTATGGGGCGTGAAAAAAATGTGCAGTTGTCGGCTGGGATGTGGAACTAATTGGCTTGTATGCATGTTTTGTCAAATTTTCAGGCCCAGCCCCCATTGCTTGATATTACATTGTATAAAGGATTTATTTAAAAAATCTTTGTTATTAATGGTTGTTTATTTAAAGATTAAGTAGGCTGTAGCCTATCTAAAATCTTCCATTGCACTTAATTTTTTTTTTTTTTCAAACCCTCCAAATGTAAAATTACATTTAAAGTGGCACTGTCCAACTTTATGATTATTCCTTATTAAAAAAACTAAATATTACAGTGACTATCAGATTTGTAAGTTTTCATAGGGCCTATAGTATAGGCCAGGCCTGCACAACTCAAAATATAAGGCGGGCCATAATACTTTATGAAAAACTTGTGCGGGCAGAAAGAAAATTTGACAGCGGGAAAGGTATTAAGAAAATAATCATAAAAAGGAATATTTCATGACTTTGTGGGCCGCAAAGTGGGTGCTAGCGTGTCGCATGCGGCCCTGGCCCTCGGGCCGTATGTTTTGCAGGCCTGGTATAGGCTATACTAGTATTATTTTATGTTAAAGCCATGTCAAATTATTGAGGTACTAACAAATGCAAATAATTAGGTCCATGATTGGCGCTGTAAATTAATGGAGTGATACTACTAATTTCCATATCTCACCACTATGTAATTGGTGTAAGAAAATTTTTTGTATAATTAAGGAAAAAAAATCAATATTGCATATTCTTTTTGTTGTCACCAGAATTAATTTCCACTTCAAGGGATCGGATGTCTAATGAAAAGAAAAGAACATTAATTTTAATGGAAAAGAAAAACTGAGTTTGTGAAGAAGACAAAAGGTTAGCAAAACAAGGGTCCTTAAAAATAATCTATGATCTGTACTTTCCTCTATAGGTAAAAATGATAGTATTTCAATGTCCATGCAATTTTAAATATGATAACGAATCTCATCATTTGTAGTTAAACAATATTTTCTTGGTTTTGGAAAAAATGAAGTTTGCATGTTACAAAAATTATTAAAACTATAAAAATCAGTGACATTAAACAAAATTAAAATGATTGAACCTCAAATATGTTTCTAATTTGAAATAAGTATGAAGATAACAATTTCACATGTTAAGATTTGATTCATATGCAAGCCTATCCTTTAAGCAAAAAAAGGAAAATTATTTTACCATCTAAATTTTAATTTTTTTTGTACCTACTTATCATAATATGTGTTTACCTAAAACAGTGAACTAAGACAGCCCAATCTGTATAAAAGCTCTCAATAATATGCCCTAAATTCAATTCATTTGCCAAAAGCTTATGTCTGTTGAAATATAAACATTTTAAATTCTAAGGACAACTTTTGTCTATATCAACACCTAGACAAATCTGTAAAATACCAATGTTCTAGATGTGAATATCAATACAAATAATTTAAACAGTTTACATGAAATTAAGAAATGGGAAGAAAATTGAAATGCATCCTTAAATATTCTTCTACCTAGCTGAATGAGTTTGCAATATTACAAAGCCTTCCAATTTTACAGGTCACCATGAGCTCCTATGGCAGCTCCTCTAATGACTCAGATGTTTTAAATGAAAGCAACTTGCCAGTAGCTCTGCAGTCTCAAAATCTTATTAACCCAGCCTACGTCTCAACAATCCCTCCTTCCAATGGTCCAATAAAAAATGTTGTTGGAAGTAGTTACACAAACGGTACGTCATTTACTCATACAAACTTTAAATTTGTTTGAAATTCTGCAACAATTTAATCATACAAAATGATTTATTTGCTTTTTTACTTGTCTAATTTTGTTAACCTGATTGCAGTCTCTCCTCTTCATTAATTTTTTTATTTGAATGGTTTGTTATTACTAGGTTCAGTTCAAGCAGCTGAACCGTATGTTGGTATTGTGGAGCAGCCTCAACAAAGGGGATTCCGCTTTCGCTATGAATGTGAGGGGCCAAGTCATGGAGGCCTACAGGGGACGAAGAGTGAGAGGAGTCGAAAATCTTATCCATCTATCAAAGTAAGTATTTAGATGAGAGTGTCGGGGTCTGTCTTTATATAAAATATGTGTTTATGTGCTTGCCTCTACACACATTATAATGAGTATTTGTGTCAGACTTGATGATCACAATTACAACTTCCTAATCTAGGAAAATTCCTTTTGTAAAAAATGTTTGACCCGAATTGTATCTTTGTCAATGGTTGCTCAATTTTTTTAAAACTTTAGATTGAGAATTATACAGGAGCAGCTCGGGTTGTTGTAAGTTTGGTCACAGATGAAAAGACACCTCGCTCTCATGCACACAAACTAGTGGGCACTAACTGCAAGAATGGACTCTGTACTGTTGAACTGAAATCCAATCTTGATGTTATTAGGTAGGCATGATTGAAAATTTTATCTGTTGAGTTTTTTTTTCAATTAATATTTGATTTATAACATTTATTTCTCTGTATCTGAGTCTGAGTGATTTACATATAGTTGGTTTCAATTTTATAAAATCCTCAATAGGATTCACTAAAAAAATGCATCTTTTTGGGGGCCATTTCCAGTTACCTTTCAAATGGTCTCATAACATTACTATAAAATCATCTTGCAGTAAAAAGTTCAATTACAAACAATTAAAATAATTAGGTCAGTTCTCAATTTTAATTGCAAGTCTTGTTATAGGTCATAGGAGAAGGCGAAGATCCAAAATTAGCTTTTGATTTTAATTTTTTTTTTTCCTTTTGAATTTCCAGCTTCCCAAACCTTTGTATCTTGCATGTGACCAGAAGAAAACTTGTGGATGTTCTCACAGAAAGAAACACAGATTCAATAAAGCTGAATAAGAAATTGAAAGCAAACAACATGAACTTTGAACCACCTATTACAGGTTTGTTACTAGAAATGGCAGATATGGAACAACACATTTTTTTCTTCTAGATTTGGAAGCTATGAAACAACATGGGTTTGTCACTAGAAATGGCAGCCATGGAACTACATTTTTTTTGTTTTTTGTTGTTGTTTATCTTGAGAATACTCACAGGAGCTACTTAAATTTAACATTATTCATGGAAGTGGGAAAGTTAAAAGAAATAGTCTAAATAAAATTGTTTGAAAGAAGAAAAGATAGACAATGGAATGGCAACAGATAGACAATGGAATGGCTCCAGTGGATGATTATATTTAACAACTGTGTTCTGCAGATTCCCTGGGAAATTAAATAAATTTACAAGAAAATTGAACACTTTTTTTTTCCGTTTTATCAGAAGAAGATACGAAGACAGCAAGAATGCAGGCAGAGGAACAGTCCAAAACTATGCAGCTGAATGTCGTGCGACTGTGTTTCCAAGTTTTCCTCCGCAACCCCGACGGATCTTTCAGTAAAATGTTAACCCCTGTGGTGTCCCAAGCCATCTATGACAGCAGTAGGTTTTTAGCTTCAAGTGTTTTACCCTTTTTGCATTGAAATTTTATGTATACTCTTTAATTTTATCGTACCTAAAACTCTGTTCAACATTTCATGTGCAGTAAAACAAAAAATGTTTGGGAAAACAATTGCATCTTTAATAAATCTAGTTTCTTTCAAAATAATTTATTTGACAGTTTACTATTACTAATAAAATATTTATTAATGCCTGCTAAGGGTTATAACCTGGAATAAGTGAAGTCCTTACTGCATTTGTTTATTTTATTAGAGTTTTATTGACATTTATTATGATTTACTGTGAAAACAGAGTCTCCTGGGGCGTCGGCGCTAAAGATATGTCGCATGGATAAATATGGTGGCTGTTGTTCAGGCAATGAAGAGGTTTTTTTACTGTGTGAGAAAGTGCAGAAAGGTGATTAACTTTTTTTGTTTACAAAATTAGATGGAATTTTACAAAATGCTAGCGGCAAATTTTTTGAAGTTGTATTAAGGAATTTTTTACTATAATAGTGTTAGTAGTCTGCTGGAGGAACAAGAAATAAGAACTAACCAGTACAAGAACCAGTATTAGTTGAACTTGTGGGACTGGAGGTGGTCATTTCTCAGATTCAAGATCGGCTCTTAAGATCTTGAATAAGGAAGCATGTAATGCCCACTGGATTGACGCCATCATGGATGACATGGATTAGATTGAAAGAAATCTGAGGTGAGGTGAGGGTGCAATGGGTTCCAAATGACGTAAGCATGAAGGGCAACAAAAGAGCGGACACACTGGTAAAAACCAGAGGTGTCCAGTCACAGCCAGAAACACCAGTAATTTGTCTTGGAGTGAAGAACTGGCTGGCAGATCACTTTAGAACAAAGTGGTATGGACTGTGGGCAGACAGCACAAAGGCCAGAGTTGTGTACGCCAATATGCCACAACCTATCGGAACGACCCCTTGGTGGAAACTGGGTCGCAGAACCTGATTCTGGTGACCCTAATGGGGACGGAACATTGCCTTTCTAACTCTACTTAAACAAGCTAGACAAAAACAGGGGCTCGACCTGCCGGCATTGCAATCTGATCCGAGAAACAGTAGCGCACCTGCTGACTTTGTGTCCCGAGCTTGACTTTGGGGATGCCCGGGCGGCGGGAGAGTCTGTCCTTCAGAAGATTTTATGTCTCACTGCCCAACAGATGGAGCTGGTTTCAACTGCACTGGGGCTTTTAAGAGCTTAAGCTCAAAACACCTCCAGAAGATTAGTTAGTTATTTGAAAACCTCTGCTTTTTTAAAATTCTTTCCATGGCTTCTGTGTTGTGAGATGGTAACCTGTGGCTCTGGTATTTTAGGGGAGTAATTTGTATCTTTGGTGTTAAAAGGTTGTTTGCATCTGTTACAAACCTTTATATTGTTTTGTAAATTTAATCTTTTTAATTTGTAAGATTTGGCTCGTTAAATGAACTATACATAACAAAGAACTGAAAAACCAGTATTTAAAGAAAAATGATACCAAAGCTAGTATACTAAGAATAATCAGTGTTATTATACTATTATATTTATATAAAAATACACAGATTCAAATACACAGAAAATAAAAACTTTATCAACTTACAGCGCAGTAAGTGAAAAGGTACAGTCCTTGAAATATACACATATTAATTAACACACAAACATAAAGAGTACACTCTTGTAAGTATATTATGTTTTGTCTCAGATGACATTCAAGTGAGATTTGTGGAACAGAATCCTGATGGCAGTGTCAAGTGGGAGGCTTATGGAAACTTTGGTCCTCTTGATGTACATAGGCAGGTGAGTGTCAGGGGCTACATAGGCAAGTGGATATGGATGGGGGAGTGAGTAGATAGATGGGCTGCTTAGGCAAGTGGATGTCACAGATAGGGGGAGTGATTAGACTGGTAGGTAAAACAGACATGGATTACATGACAATGTAATGAGCTACATAGAGAGATGATTGACAGCAATAAATTAATTACAGATGTCTTGCATAGACAGCGGTAATTTAGACAGGGGTAATTTAGACAGGGGTTATTAAGATAGGTTGGTTACCAAGAAATTAGGATCTACCAGACAGCTGGCTAACATGTAGTTTAATGGAAAGCTCTATGAACTCTATTTAAAAAAACATTTTTTTTCCTTCAGTATGCCATAGTTTTTAAAACACCAGCCTACTGGAACACAAACATAGACAAGGCTGTCAATGTTCTCATCATGCTACAACGGAAATCAGACCAGGAAGTCAGTGAACCAAAGGCTTTTACCTACTTCCCACAAAACCGAGGTACAATTAGAGTCAGCTTTGAAATCACTGGGTCTTGATTTCTGAGCTTTCTAAAACATTCAAAACATCTCTGAAGATTTATATTTTTCTGTTGGACATTGTGTTTTAGAGATTATAGAAAAAATATTATTTCAAACTCAGAAGGAGGAGAGTTGGATTGTGAAAATGCTAAAATAAATATTAAAATGAATATGTAATGCTTTCTTTTCTGTCTGAAAATTAATTTTCTTTATTATGTAGTGGCCTTATGCTTTATTTTAAAAAATTTCTAACTCATGTATGGAGTTACATTACTTTTCATTTTATCCTGTTATTACTGTGATATCATTGAGTTCTGTCTTCCCAATAAGGCATTAAACGGCAAACTTTGGCTGAGACGGCTGTTGCATTTGTTTGTCTCTAGTAAATCTTCAACATTTCACTTTAGCTCTGTGTCCATTCAACTAACTTCAAAAACATTGCTGTCGTTGCATTTATAAAAATATACTTTGTTTCTCCTGACAGACAAAGACAACATTGCCAGCAAGAAAAGAAAGCGTATTCCCTTGGACGGCTACGACACCAGCGGTGATGGAGGAATGGGGGGTGGGGACATGGGCGGCGACGGAGGCCTGGGGATGGGTCATTCGGGTGCCAATGGAGGCGTCAGCATGGGTCACCAAGGGGGTAACGGCGGTGTGGGCATGAATCATATGGCAGGTGGCAGCAGCAATGGACACAACTTCATGACTCTCCTACATAATGGTGAGTCGACCATAGCGTCATTTACACATTTCTCAAATTTCTAATTTAAATACTCTTAGAAGATGACTGACTACTCCAATGCACAAGATGATTATTAGGTTTAATTTTGTCCCTCTAACATTTGTCTCTCTAATAACGTCCAACTAATGTTTGATAGGATTCTCGGCATAAAAGTTACAAAAACAGTTGCTCAATTTTTGTTATGTTGACCATGTTTACAATAGTTGGTTTTCATGCCCAAAGGCCCAATGCTGCTATTAAAATGATAGTTTTTAAAAACAGAGATTTTATTTAATTTGATGAAAAACTGATTGTATTGAAAGATCTTTAAATAAACCAGGTCAGCTCGAGGGCACAGAGTTCATTCAGCTCCCAACCATGGTGGAGGAAGGTAAGACACATTTGATAACTACACTCATGTAACTATCCTTTCTTTGGCTCTATTTACTCATTAAGTTAATATAAACTGAAAACGAAAAGATTATTTTATTGACTATTTAAGATTTCCTTAAATAGCATTTATCCATCATCATTGTGAGTTATTGTTGCATACTAGAAAAGTTCATTAAGAAATGTTGAGGGAAGAAAGTTTGTCTTTAGTCAAATTTAAAGGTTAGATAATTTGTCACAGTAAAAATTGCTTCGATTATTATAAGGCCTACAACAAATTTTTCTTTTTGGAAAAATGGCTGGATATGAAAAATTTATGTTTGATTGATTGGATGAATAACTTAGGATGTTTACTGGAATTTTTCTTGGACTGGGTGTATTTGCATTTTATTCTCTATATGAATACAGTGGCAAATTGTGGGAAGGACAGCTTGGTGATTTGCACATTTTTGTTGAAAAACATGTATTGACATACACAAAATAAAAAATTTAAAACATAGGTTTTTGGTTGTGATCCACAGGCTGAGAATCAGTGACCTAGGCATTTCCCACTATATATTGGTTATTGGTTGCTCTGTCATTGTAAAAGCTTATCTCATGAAACATCACATTCCTATTATTGTACAAGGTGATCTCATGAAACATCACATTCCTATTATTGTACAAGGTGATCTCATGAAACATCACATTCCTATTATTGTACAAGGTGATCTCATGAACAATCACATTCCTATTATTGTACAAGGTGATCTCATGAAACATCACATTCCTATTATTGTACAAGGTGATCTCATGAAACATCACATTCCTATTATTGTACAAGGTGATCTCATGAAACATCACATTCCTATTATTGTACAAGGTGATCTCATGAAACATCACATTCCTATTATTGTACAAGGTGATCTAATGAACAATCACATTCCTATTATTGTACAAGGTGATCTAATGAACAATCACATTCCTATTATTGTACAAGGTGATCTCATGAACAATCACATTCCTATTATTGTACAAGGTGATCTAATGAACAATCACATTCCTATTATTGTACAAGGTGATCCAATGAACAATCACATTCCTATTATTGTACAAGGTGATCTAATGAACAATCACATTCCTATTATTGTACAAGGTGATCCAATGAACAATCACATTCCTATTATTGTACAAGGTGATCTAATGAACAATCACATTCCTATTATTGTACAAGGTGATCCAATGAACAATCACATTCCTATTATTGTACAAGGTGATCCAATGAACCATCACTTTCCTATCAATACTTTCCCAGCTGTCAGGGAGGAGTTTGAGCTGAGCCATCGTGTACTGGACAGTCAGCGTTTACAGGCAGCACTGGATCAGCGAAGAGACAACTCTAGTCCCATGTCCAGCAATACTGACCCCTGGCTACTTACAGATGACCTTGACATTGAGGTGGATGCAGCCATTATGCCTACCTCACCTAAATTTGAGGCCAGCCATGACAGTGGAAACAAAAATAATGTAGGTCTTACTAGGTCACATATTAATCTGTCATTTCTGTGTTATGTCCCACTAGGTCACATATTACTCTGTCATTTCTATTTGTTATGTCTTACTAGGTAACATTAATCTGTCATTTCTCTGTGTCACACATTTAAAAAACTTTATTTTATTATAAACTTTAAGGAAAAATGAGATTCTTTATCAGACAGACTTAATTTCTAGTGGCTGAGAAAATAAATTAAATTATGCAGACAGAAAGCAATAAATGTCTTCAAAACTATTAATGAGATATCTTTGATTTGGATAGCAATTAAAAATGTATTGCCTGTCTCTTTATTTTGTCTCCCTGGAATTTGATTTGTATTAAATTCTAATAAAAAATTAAATCTTAATAATGATAATAAGCTGACATATCGGAATTCAGTCCAAACATGTCTGTTTCTGAAACCTGTATATTGGCACTCGGTAGGTTAAAGACACTGGCATAGGAAAGCAGGTGCATAGGGGGCGATCTTCTCGGCCAAATGCAGAAGGTTTTTTTGGTGGGAAGGAGGCAGCAAAATGCTTGGCCCGCCCCGGGTGGCACTAACCATAACTGCGGGTGGCACTAACCATAACTACGGGTGGAACTAACCATAACTACGGGTTGAACTAACCATAACTCGACACTGGTAAACAAGGCAAATTCTGTCTCGTTGATCGTAACCGTATAGGCATCAGATGAATGTGTACACTTTCTTCTAATCAGTTATTCGTACATTTTTAAGAGGCTAGCTGCTATGTTAGGTATGTCATTTCATTTTCAAATTTCAACCTGTGCACGCCTAAGTTAGTAACTAATTCTGTCATATTTTGTTAGATGCCGTCATTACAGCAGAGTTTGAATAAATCCCAGCGTCCACCTCATCCATCGCCAACCAAAACCTTCTTTTCCAAATACACAGCCAAAGATATTAGAATGCCAGGAAACCAGCAAGACAAAACGAAAGAGGTTTCACTGGATTGGTTAGACTCGGGTGTAGACCCAGGCACCGGAAAATCATTTGTGTCGATGGATGATAAAAAATCCCTAGAGGAGAAACGGGTGACCTTGGTTCTGAAGGACACCACGAAAACTCAAGGAGACTTCTCGTTGTTGGACCAAGAGGGTAAGGATGGACTTAAAACAAGTAAGATGTCGTCACTGTCAGATGACCACTCGGAATCTGACGCCAAAGTGGACATACGTTCCGAAGGGGTACGGAGCGATGAGGGGTTTTCCGAGTCGTCAGAAGAAATGGTGGTCAAAAGTTTGCAGAAATCCCAGGTCAAGAGAAACCCTGAAACACCACTGCAAATTAATCAAATAACAGGTAAACATATTTTGATTGACATTTACACTTTTCTTTTCAAATAACACAAGGTTTTTTTTACAGTTCCTCTCCTCTTTAGACATACTTATTGAAACATTTTTTATGACAGTTCAGCCTGGTTTATTCACATAATTTCATCATTTCATAACAGAGCTCTCCCCTTCCCACTGCACACAACTTACAGAAACTGTGAGGAAAGTGACGAGTCGCGTGGCAGAAAGAACTGTGGCAGCCCTAACAGATTTCTCTGAGACAGGAGACATAAGGCATCTGCTGTTGGTGCAGCGCCACCTGTTGGCAGTTAGCAACAAAAATGGTGACCTGTGAGTTACACTGAAAGAAATAAGAAAATCATAGTGTACTCAGTACATAGACCTCCAATGGCTAAATATCCTAGTGTTCTCAGTACATAGACCTCCAATGGCTAAATTTCCTAGTGTACTCAGTACATAGACCTCCAATGGCTAAATATCCTAGTGTTCTCAGTACATAGACCTCCAATGGCTAAATATCCTAGTGTTCTCAGTACATAGACCTCCAATGGCTAAATATCCTAGTGTTCTCAGTACATAGACCTCCAATGGCTAAATATCCTAGTGTTCTCAGTACATAGACCTCCAATGGCTAAATATCCTAGTGTTCTCAGTACATAGACCTCCAATGGCTAAATATCCTAGTGTTCTCAGTACATAGACCTCCAATGGCTAAATATCAAAGTGCTCTCAGTGCATAGACCTCCAATGGTTAAGTACAAATTTCAGTGAGAAAATGCCAGTTAGGCTGTGCCAATATAAGCACATTAAAAAACTATAATATTGAGTTTATTTAACATGTTGAATAAGAGGAAATAAAAATGTGCTTAGTGATAGACAGAAAAAAGTCAAGTTGAAGAAAATATCATTTTGATGTCCTAAAATTTTTAATTAGTAACACTTGAAGTAGTTACGCATCGCTAACCTCGAATTCACTCATTAGTTTCTACTATCAGACATAATGATGAAGGGGAATCTATAATTAACTGAGTTTGTATGGGTCATAAATTCCTACACTCAACCTTGCTATAGTTTTATTCACTTATGTAACCCTATAGTCCACTCCACCTGGCTGTCATCAACTCCCAACCTGGGGCCTTGAAGAGTCTTTTGGATGTGATGTGTACCCTTCCAGAGTCTAAACGTCTTGTCAACTCATTCAACTTGTTGAGACAGGTAAGAGATCAAACAGCGTAAACCTAACGTAAACTAAATTTTAATACTAACTCTAACAACAAATATGAAAAACAATTATTTTTGAAGTCCTACCGTTATTATTTATCTTTACCAGGAGAATGATCTGATTTTTGTCCCTCGAACATTTGCAAGTACCACCGATTTCTAGTTGTCTTGGTTCATGTAATCTAACAACTTGTGGTGCATAATATCAAATATCATTCAATAAACTCTTTTGATATTTTTTGTATTTCAAATATTAATTAGATAAAATTCATAGTTTCAAATAGTCAAAATGATTGATGAAATTGAGTTTCCTGCCAAAGCTCAACTTCCTTGAATATAAGAAATTTAAAAATGTATGGTAAAAGAGATGAAACAATCCTCATTTCAAGTACAATGTAAGAGAGTATTAGTGGTTGCTTGCCAGATTTATTTCCCCATGTGAATTCCTGCTGAAACACAAAAATTGAGTTTATTAATGAATTAAAAAAATAATAATTTTAATCTAAATTTTGATTTTAAGGATATACCACAGTTATTGTGCATGTGTAATTATTACATAAATAGATTAATTTTAGATTCAAGTCAATTGACAAGATTTTTATCTGAGTATTTTTATAAAAATCCACAACACATTTCATGTGTAAGGGAAATTACTTCAAACATGAAGTGTCCACAAAAGGGGAGATAAATGTTAAGCATTCTTTTTTTCTTCCTTTTTTTAAAGGAGGCAGCTTATTTAAAAATCTAAATTAAAAAGTTAACCTTAATACTGACGTGACTTAGCCAGTTTAATAAAACCTTGACCCGTTCGTACACAGACACCCCTTCACCTAGCCACAGTCATGCACCAGTACCAGATGGTGGAGATGCTACTTCATGCAGGAGCCGACCCGACCATCGCCGACCGCAACGGCAACACGGCTGCTCACCTGGCCGTCATAAACAAATCTGAGACCTGTCTGAAAATTCTGGTTAAATACTTGAGGCCTGGGCAAAGCAAGACTGCACCTTTCCCAGAACTGAATTACTTGAACTATGATGGTATGTTAGGAAAGCGTAATCACTTGAACTATGATGGTATGTTAGGAACGCATAATTACTTGAACTATGATGGTATATTAGGAACGCATAATCACTTGAACTATGATGGTATGTTAGGAACGCATAATTACTTGAACTGTGATTGGTACGTTAGGAACGCATAATTACTTGAACTATGATGGTATGTTAGGAACGCATAATTACTTGAACTATGATGGTATGTTAGGAACGCATAATTACTTGAACTATGATGGTATGTTAGGAACGCATAATTACTTGAACTATGATGGTATGTTAGGAATCCAAAACATTTGTGCCCAGTATATCAGCATAGTTCAAGTATTTATGAGCACAAATGATTTATTTTTCTCTTAATTATATAATTACTCCTGCCCTGGCGATAAAATACTTCATTAACGACCTAAATAAGTGTGTAGTACAGTATTTTATTAAACAAGGAAATTGAATTAACAGGTTAAAATTTTACACTGTTCCCTACACTTTAGATACAACATTTCACAAATTTAAAAAAAAATTTATATTAGCAATGTTTTTTTAATGAGAAATAAGATTGATTGATTGATTTGATATTTATATAGCGCTGGTATCCATGCAACTTTAGCATGCGCTCTGGTCCTCCGAAAAATTTTTAACAAAAAAGTTTTAAATTGTCTCTTAAATAATTTTTTATCCTTTACAATTACCCTCATTGATTGAGGCAAACTGATAATATTATCACATAAAAATAAATTTATTTGAGCGTTTGACAGCTGTTATGAGATAACTCTTGACTTAAATAGCTTTAATTCTAAGAAAAAAGGATCCTGACCATTTAGCTATTATTTATTTACCAGGATACTCACCGGTCCACTTGGCTGCTCAGGCAGGAAGTGTAGACATGTTGAAAATGTTGGTGTTTGGCCGGGCGCAAGTTGACCTTCCCGACGGCAAGAGTGGGAAGACCGGTCTGCATCATGCGGTCGACAGTGATGATCTTCCTGTGGCTGGATACCTGTTGCTAGAGGTCAGGGTCATTGATAAGTCTGTGCAAGTACTGTACTTGTTCTAATATTACTCTAATAGAATATAATCTTTGTGATCAGATCCATGTGATCTTTGTTGTCAGATCATATGATCTTTGTGGTCAGATCCACACGCGTTGTTAACTCACTTGCTATGTAATGTGTGAACACAAAGTTGTCTCTTCAGTCTTGTCATGTTAATATGGAAATGCAATATTAAACTGGGAGACACGTAAGAAATGTTCCTCTCAACAGACTTGGACTATGTGGTGTTTTATAAAATATTTACAGTACAATATCTTTCTCAGTGTTGATCTACTCTATAGATCTTGTATAGAAAAAGATATCATCTGTAGGAAGCATCATAACAAATTAGAGTTAGGTCCCTTCGATACATAGAAATCTTTTGTTTCCTGTATTCTTCTCCGGTCAAAGGTGGGGGAGATTACAGATGGTAAACTTAAAAAGGGATGCTTGCTGTGGTCCCCCTCACCCCTTATAAAGGGGATGCTTGCTATGAGGCTGTGCCCCCCCTTCCCCAGATTGTTGTGGTAACCAACGTCCCTACCAGGTTGGCGCAACTGATCCATGGCCTGATGTCTTTCCTTATATTCAATCACATTTTCTTCAGTAGGCTGGAAACTAAGGACTTCACTACTACATCCACACTATGATTAGGTATTTTCCTTACATGGCATGTAACATCACTGTAACATCACTGTACATATTAGATGCTCATATTATTGATCACTTTCTTTCTGCTTGCAAATCCATGGGGCTTGTCTGTAACTTTGTAGCATAATTTTTGTTGTTGTCTACCCTCTCTCAGTTGATCCTGGTTGATCATGTCTTCTTCTGTCGGTGGACGGCAGGAGACGGGTGGGTAGGGGAGCTCAGATAAGAGCTATAGGTTTTTGGAGGTGTTGGGCTCGGAAGGAGTTAGGAACAGGTCATACAGCAATTAGACTACGGACAACGGACAGCTTGCCACCAGGGTTATAGAACTCCGCAGCCTTTAAAATCTACTTTTTTCTGCTCATAAATACATCAAGTTTGTAGTTTCAAACATTGTTGTCACTTGTGACTCTCTCCCCAATGGTTGATGGCACCTGGCTAGTGCTGACCTGTAGGATCGCATTTAAAACACTGACAAAGATTGAGAGCTTCAGTTACAAGGGGGTGGGGTGGGGCGGGGAGTGATTGGGAAAAAAGAAAAGATAATTTTTACAAAAAAAACAACCCCATCACCTTAACTTCTAATAATCATGGGCAAGTGACCAGACGTGTAAAACACAGTAGTCATTAAATTCTACTTTTTAGTTTGATGCCTAGGTAACGAGTTATGTCACTATAATTTTTTGTTAGCATTCTTTGTTTTAACAAAAATATCTTCTTTTGTCGATAATTTAGAGGTTGATATTTTCATACTAAAGAGTGGAAAATTTAAAAAAAAATTATTTACTTTTTAAAAAAGTTTTTCCTTTAAAGAAGAGGTTATGAGCACAAAAAAGTAGAAAATAATCTTGCATTTCTTAAAATCCATTACAAAAAGAAATTCTGCTGAAAATATTTTAAAGAATTAATAAAAATAAAACATTTATTTAAGTTTTGTCTGCATTCAATTCGACTCCTTTGGCTACATTGAGTGCTTTTCTTTAATTCTTTCTTTGCGTAATGAATTTTAAGAAGTTTTAAATTATTTTCTAAATTTTACAAAATATATTTTTATTTTAAGTTTTCAGTGTACAACTATAGTGAAGACTTTGTCTCATTTTTTTTAATTGAGTAGATAGATCATTGTACATAGATCATTGTAGATAGATCATTGTAGTTAGATCATTGTACATAGATCATTGTAGATAGATCATTGTAGATAGATCACTGTAGAGAGATCATTGTAGATAGATCATTATAGATAGATCCTTGTAGTTAGATCATTGTAGATAGATCATTGTAGAGAGATCACTGTAGAGAGATCATAATAGATAGATCATTGTAAATAGATAATTTTAGAGAGATTATAGTAAATAGATCATTGTAGATGAAAAATGTACCAAATGACTTGTTGACATCATTGATGAAGCCTGGCGTCCAGATGGCTTGCTCTGTAGTTGACAACATTCTGAAATTTTATTGATCTATTTATTTGACCCAGGCCCACACAGATGTCAATGCCCGTTGTTTTGACGGAAACACAGCACTTCACATAGCATGCGCCCGTCAGCTCGTGGGAATGGTGGCTCTGTTGATGACTGCCGGGGCTGACATGGAGTGTGAGAATGAAGAAATACCTGACCCAGATGTGAGAGGAGAGGAGGGGTCTGTGATTGACAGGAGGGGTCTGAAACCTGCAGACTATGCTGATGACAATGAACAGGTGAGGAAATAACAAGAACTAGGTGTGGCGGATGGGGGTGAAGTGAAAAAATTCATGGGGATGGGCTAAGGGAAATAATTCATGGGGAAGGGCTAAGGGAAATAATTAATGGGGTTGGGTTAAGGGAAATAATTAATGGGGTTGGGTTAAGGGAAATAATTCATGGGAAGGGGGATTTGGGAATTGAAATTGTCCTACTCTATAAATATTGAGATGAAGATTAAGGCATAAAAAAAATTGTATATAATTTTGAGATCAGATTTATATATTATCTTAAAATTATTTTTGTAAAATAACACACTGTCTTATACAGATATTGCGCATTCTAAATGGAGAGAGTCCAACAGATGACAATACAGAGGATGCGTATAACAGTATAACATCCCATTTATCATCCATGTCACTGAGTGGAACACCTGGATTGTATCCAAGTGTATCAGGGAACATGGATAGTGGATTAGCCATTTCTGTCACTCCTGGTAAGTTGTAAGTTGATATCTGGAAAAATCCTCAATAAATTTTTTGATGTCCGTTTTATTTTTTTGTCAATGGGCTAAATGGTCTATAATTTAAACATCACTGTCAAAGAGTGTGAGAGCAGGGGGAGGGTGAGATAATAATTTCATATGTTGGAGAGGAGATGGGTGTAAATAGAGGACCAAGTTAAAAATGAGTATATGCCTAACTAAAACTGCCTGGGATCAAAGTGAGGGTCGTCCAGTGGTGTCTGAACGCAAATCTATAGGACCACTATAAATGATTGTGACCTAGTGCAATCTGGGAAAATGTAAAATCAATTCATAGCTTAAAAAGAGGTCTTTTGGCCAGATTTGGTGTCTCTGGGCCATAGTTACTTGACTTCTGATCTACACTACACTCTTCCAAAGAAAATAATATCTGGTGAACTTTCCAGAGGGGAATGCTGGTGGGCAGAAAAAACTCTTTAAAGGTAGTCTTAAAGTGTCCCTCAGATCAATGGAAATGAACCTGAATTCCTAAGAAATGCTTGCTATGGATTGCACAAGCTGGCTCACCTATGAGCTCATTGTTCAGTGAGTATACCCACCACCACTCCCTAAGAAAGTAGGCACCTACCACGCCCAAAGAAAGCGCACAGGAAAGAAAAGCAAAACTGCCTCTAGAGACCGACCAAAAGTGATTTTCTTATTTAGACCCAAATGGAAACCAGACCGAAAATTAAAACTTACACGCAGCTTTAACCGTAGCTGAAATCAAAAGCTTTACCAGACTTTCGGGCAAAACAAAAAGCTTAACGAGACTTTTGGGTGCTATGGAAAGATTTAGATATTTCGAAACTCATTCATAGATATGTTCTGGGTACATGGAAAAATTATTGGGAAAGTATCGTTATTTATATTCTTTTTATCAAAAATAAGATTATTGTGGATTTTAATAGATAAAATTCAAAAACGAATTCGCTGGCTTGAACCATTTGAATTAAAAGTAATTTAAAGTTGTTAAAAATGTTTAAAGTAGTATGGTAAGAAAATTTTGACTTGGGGTGTGGGCGAAATTCATGCAAAATAAACCCTTAAGTGCCCATTGCTTTTATAATATAATTACAAGCTACCTAGACGTATTTGGTATTGATCGAAAGCTTAGCCTATGCATTTTTTATTGGTATGGCCCACTCAAATGTCCAGACTTAAGCCTTGAAGGAATGTTTGTTCCACTAAACCATACATTTTCGTACAAACACGCTTTCTTATTGGTCGAAATTAATTTTTAAAATTTTATCTGAAATTATTATTTATCGACTATGCATCGACCTCCCAATAAAGTACAAAATGGACTCAGAATAGTACTTTATCTTCTCAAAATCATACAACACTGTATTGTAATAGTAAATAAATAAACATAAAGTATAATGTAAACAAAAACTATTCAAAACTATTCGCGTCACATGTCTAATAAAGGTCAATTCTCAAAGTAGATGAATAGCGTTTATATATTTATGTACAGATCATTATTGCAAATATAAATGTGCCCATCATGTGCCACTTTGTTTGGTGGGAGAGCAAACAATTGAGGACCTTGCCAAAGTCCCCTGATCAAAAGTGTGTTAATGCCAAAAATTAAAACAATAGCTATTTGAATGAAGAAATAAGTTCATTTGTGATACATCCGTCATAAATGTGGCAGGCCGCGGGTCACCCACCCCTGCATTAAGCCTGGGAGCCCGATTTTATTTTCCGTTAACATAGTGTGGTCTAAAACTACAGCAAGCTGTATTGGGAGAAGGGAAGAGAAGTGGTGGAACAAAACTGGGGTATTAAAATTGTACAGCTGCTTAGTGACTTCTAAAAATAGATTTCAAATGCCGGTTATGGTAAGGGTTAGGGTTAGATAAGAATAAACAGGTCTGCAGTAGGCCTACTACATAATTATTATAGGAAACAGTGATACACGCTCGCATATGTTGTATTTCATCAATAAAAATGTTCATCAACATGATAATGATGAATTTCAATCAATGAATGAATTGAATTTGCCTAAGGTTCCCTGATTTTTATTAACTAGAAATGTTACCGTTCCATAGGATTTTTTTTCCACCATATTATTCATCTTTGCCTATGACATCATTTATAAGCATGATAGTGCCAAATCAAAATGAATGGCACTAATGAATGAATTGAATAAACCTAAGGTTCCCAAATTTTATTTTTGAAAAAAGGAAAACAAAAATAATAATTTTAATATTAATAATCCCGTATTTTTTTTTGCCACAAACTTTGCCACCCTTGCCCAAGCCTTTTTGAAATTTTATTTTTGGAAATATTGGACAAGTTGGTCATAATGCAGCTGTGAGCAGTGTTCGCAGAAGTTTAGTCATATATCATATGATGACAGCAAGACATCGAGCAAGAATGAATATCAGATTGCCTGCTGTCAGACAGACTGACAGTTTGACTTCTGGTAGTCGTCCAAGAGCATCAATCACTTTTGGCTAAAACCAAAAATAAACTGAAAGATAATTTTTTTGTTTCGTCCTAAACCGAAAATAAACCTGAAGGTTGACTTTTCTGTTTTGCTTGAAACCGAAACTAGGCCGTAAGGGATCAATTGGCAACTTTCTGCACTGAAGCCAAAATTCTGTCGGCCTCTCATTGCCTCCAGGACCCCACAGAAGAGCAATGTTTCCAGGCACAAATAGGACTGGCAAGCCACCTGGCCACTCACCATGGATTACAGCCTTGGTCATCTTCACATGTAAAGGGCCAACAACACTGATGTACTCGCTCTTGTGCCCTTCAACAAAAGCTTATGGGTTCTAAAAAAACCACAACGCATTCATGGTTTATTTGTTTGTCTCCTAGTGGTTGTGTCCCTTGTTATGATCAATGTTTTCTTCCACATTCCAGGTATGGTAAACATGAGTCAGAAAATACGTATGAACCTCTCTCAGCTGTTAGACCCGGAGCTTGTGGACAGAGATGTTGTGGCTCTAGCTCAGCAGCTGGGACTCTCCAACTTAACCAAGACCTTGGTGGAGATGAGAGTCAGCAAGGGCAGCCCGACAACTTTCCTGATGGAATATTTTGAGGTATAGGATATAATATATAGGATAGGATATAATATATATGATAGGATATAATATATAGGATATAATATATAGGATATGATATAATATTTATGATAGGATATAATATATAGGATATAATATATAGGATAGGATATAATATATAGGATAGGTAATATATAGGATAGGATATAATATATAGGAAAGGATAAAATATATAGGATAGGATATAATATATATAAAAAATTGAAGACGGATAATATGTGGATACTTGGATCATAGATCATTTAGAAATACTGTATCAATATCACATTGCTTGAACCTGTACCAGCAACTGTCGCTGTTGGATCATAGATCTTCTAGCAATACTGTATCAATATCATATTGCTTGAACCTGTACCAGCAACTGTCGCTGAAAGCAATCATATTGTTACGTTATCGTCACAGCCAATCAGATTGTTACATTATCATCACAACCAATCAGATTGTTAGATTATCCTCACAGCCAATCAGATTGTTACATTATCATCACAGCCAATCAGATTGTTACATTATCATCACAACCAATCAGATTGTTACATTATCATCACAGCCAATCAGATTGTTAGATTATCATCACAGCCAATCAGATTGTTACATTATCATCACTGCCAATCAGATTGTTACATTATCATCACAGCCAATCAGATTGTTACATTATCATCACAACCAATCAGATTGTTACATTATCATCACAACCAATCAGATTGTTACATTATCATCACAGCCAATCAGATTGTTACATTATCATCACAACCAATCAGATTGTTACATTATCATCACAGCCCATCAGATTGTTACATTATCATCACTACCAATCAGATTGTTACATTATCATCACAGCCAATCAGATTGTTACATTATCATCACAGCCAATCAGATTGTTACATTATCATCACAGCCAATCAGATTGTTACATTATCATCACAGCCAATCAGATTTTTACATTATCATCACAGCCAATCAGATTGTTACATTATCATTACAGCCAATCAGATTGTTACATTATCATCATAGCCATTCAGATTGTTACAGTGATTTCTGTGCAAGTTGTTCAGTGCACCAAACTATTCTAAGACTAAGATTATATCAGGCGTAGTAATCTAAAATAATCTTTTTCATCAAACAAAACACATCCTGTTGATATAGGAGGATACATCTTGCCAAACTCAGTCAAATTGAGACCATTAATGTATTTGGCTATGCGTCGATTCTGTCTAACCTCATACATTTCTTATCTGAATCCTCAGACGGTTGATGGCGACTTGACCAAACTGAGAGAAAGTCTCCTGGCGATTGGCAGAGACGATGGAGCTGTCCTCATTCCACATGTTGATAAATGATTACTGATTGGATGACGTTGGGAGGGTGTGGGGTGGCAACTAATGCTTTTATTTCAACTATTTTTGTTTGTGTTTCTATTGTAACCCCAAGAGATCAAATACCATTTATTCATGTCACATGATCGGGGTCTGTGGTGTGGATCAGTGGGCTCGGTCGGTGGTCTGGATCAGTGGGCTCGGTCGGTGGTCTGATTAAGAAGTCCAAACTTTACGTTTTTCAATTTAGATTTAGGTGAAGTCATTAAATAATTGTTAGGCACATATATCCTATTAATGTAAAAATCACATTCATAGTTTTTGCACTCCCTGTAAACCAGTATGAGACGACCCCTTACTTTTGGGGTGGACCCTTAAATTGGAAACAGCTGATCTTAAGGACCGTTGATGTATGCTTTCATGCTGATAAAGTCTTTGTAAATAAAAGTTTAGGTAACTGTACAGAATAAAACTGTTTTGTGTTGAGTTATGATGTTGGGGATAAACATCTGCTCTGTTCGTGTTATCATGTCTGAGATGTACCCACAGATAGTTGGAGATAAACATCTGCTCTGTTGGTGTTATCATGTCTGAGATGTACCCACAGATAGTTGGAGATAAACATCTGCTCTGTTTGTGTTATCATGTCTGAGATGTACCCACAGATAGTTGGAGATAAACATCTGCTCTGTTTGTGTTATCATGTCTGAGATGTATCCACAGATAGTTGGAGATAAACATCTGCTCTGCTGGTGTTATCATGTCTGAGATGTATCCACAGATAGTTGGAGATAAACATCTGCTCTGCTGGTGTTATCATGTCTGAGATGTATCCACAGATAGTTGGAGATAAACATCTGCTCTGTTGGTGTTATCATGTCTGAGATGTATCCACGGATAGTTGGTGTTATCATGTCTGAGATGTATCCACGGATAGTTGGAGATAAACATCACTTTTAATGTGTACTTTTGTTTCAATGTAATTTCATGTTTTTGTTTACCTTTTGAAATGTACACTACAGCTGAAATGTACACTACAGCTGAAATGTACACTACAGCAGCAATGTACACTACAGCTGAAATGTACACTACAGCTGAAATGTACACTACAGCTGAAATGTACACTACAGCTAAAACAATTTACTCTACAATTGAAATATACCCTGTCCTGATACCTTCTGTTCCACAAGATGGAGACCAGCACAATTTATTCCAATGAATGCCTTGTATATGTGTGACAGAAATCTTCATCATATTGCATAGGATTGTGGGGAACTGTAGACCATTACAGAATCCGTGATCCATAATCTTTGTATGGCAAAATTTCAGGCATTGTAAACAATTTTAAGTTTTCTTCCCTTAAAACCTCGGACAAAGTATCCCTAGTTGTCCAAACTCTCATATAGATATTATATACAGATAAAATTAACAGTGTTGATATGGCTCACACAGTGTTGATATGGCTCACACAAGTTGTTGTAATTAATTAAACATAAGCATCTGTAAATGTTTTCTTTTATGCTGTTTCCTTCTCGCTCTCTATCTTTTTAATTATATTTTTTGTGTTTACCTGTGTCATGATTACCTGTGTGATGATTACCTGTGTCATGATTACCTGTGTGATGATTACCTGTGTGATGAGAATAAATAGGAGGTCATGAAATAAAGTCTATTCATCAAGTTTATGAACTTTATGTAAGTGAAAGTAGTTGAACACCACCACTGTAGCCAACACGTACAACAATTATACCTTACCCAAAATCCTACCATTTAAACATCACCAAGTTATTCCATTTTAATAACAATTTTTTTGTACACTTGAGATTGTCACATTTTGTATGTTCACTCGAGATTGTCACATTTTGTATGTTCACTCGATATTGTCAAATTTTGTATGTTCACTTGAAAATTCAAAATGTCACATTTTGGATGTTAACCTGAGATTGTCACATTTTGTATGTTCACCTGAGATTGTCACATTTTGTATGTTGACTTGAGATTGTCACATTTTGTATGTTGACTTGAAAATATCACATTTTATGTTAACTTGAGATTATCAAATTTTGTATGTTGCGTGCATCAAATATAAAATAATTGTGGAAATAGAGCTGTCACTTTTGTATTGTCACAACTCATGGGCCATTAGATCACTTGTGAGCAGGGCTGGCAGCGCAACTCATGGGCCATTAGATCACTTGTGAGCAGGGCTGGCAGCGCAACTCATGATGGGCCATTAGATCACTTGTGAGCAGGGCTGGCAGCGCAACTCATGGGCTATTAGATCACTTGTGAGCAGGGCTGGCTGCGCAACTCATGATGGGCCATTAGATCACTTGTGAGCAGAGCTGGCTGCGCAACTCATGGACCCTTAGATCACTTGTGAGCAGGGCTGTTGACATTTTCCATTTGATTGAAAATTAACTTGATCTTTCAATGAACGTATCTATCCATTGAGTGAGAGAACAATCATTGACATCAAGTATTGTTGGTCCCAGTCTTAAAACTGATCATTTTGGATAATATGTCATCTTATCCGACAGTTAGCAACATTCACGCAAGGAACTCACGTTGATGTCATGTCCTTGTTGAGATGTCATGTCCTTGTTGAGATGTCATATCCTTGTTGAGATGTTGATATAAGATGATAAAAAATTGTTAAATGGAGTGAAATAGTTTATTTTGATCGCACCTATACGTCAGCAAAACGTGATGCTTGACATCAACTGAAGGTCAAGGGCAGGGATCTAACGCAGGGTCGGTAACCACTAATGGGTGAAAGCCAATGTTTTAAAAAAAATCGATTAAGAAAATATTTGGGTAGCCGTAGGCAGTGACGGATTGTTTAATGTCTTTATGGAGTACTACCGTCCAAAGAAAACGAACCCCATGTCTAAACATTCATTCGTAGGATGCATGCATCTGGGGCTCATCGAATGGCAACAGTTTAGTCTAGTACTTTCAAGATTAACTTGAATAAAGTGTTCTCTGTGGTTTAAGCAGATGGGGTGGGGAAAAAGGGGAAGGGGGTTCAAAGGTTAACAACCCTAGCTAAAAGTAGTTTAAAGAGTACACTTTTACCGGAATACTTTTTTTTCTAATGGGCCGATTCGAATGATTATTTAGTCATTAATGATTTATTTGATGGTTATTTTAATTGTTGATGTTTCTTGTATAAATAAACTCAAGATGTATATTATATGATTTTTATTGGTTAAATATAAAGGAAATTTGTGTCTGGATATTTTGTAAGCTTGTGAGATGTGTACTTTTTAAATCAAATTGTTCAATATTGTATGTATAAAATATACAATTGAAATAATAAAATATAAAAATACTTTGACAATAAAAAGTTGGGTCACCTCGACCCCACACATGTAAGCACTCACGAGTACTCACTCACAAGAAGGGTTGAATAGGCCCCACACAGGTAGGCATTCACAAGATAGGTCAAATGGGCTCGACACACTAAGCTGTTACAAGATGAGTCAACTGCGCCCCCACACACGTAGGCACTCACAATATGGGTCATGTGGGCCCCAAACACGTACTCGCTCACAAGATGGGTAAAATGCGCCCCACACACGTAGCCACTCACAACATAGGTCAATTGGGCTCCCACACACGCAGGTCCTCACAAGATGGTCAACTGGGCCCCATACATACAGACACTCAAGAGATGGATCAATTTGGCCCTTATACATACAGACACTTACAAGATAGGTCAACTGGGCCCCATACATACAGACACTTACAAGATAGGTCAACTTGGCCCCATACATACAGACACTTACAAGATAGGTCAACTGGGCCCCATACATACAGACACTTACAAGTTAGGTCAACTGGGCCCCATACATACAGACACTTACAAGATAGGTCAATTGGGCCCCATACATACAGACACTTACAAGATAGGTCAACTGGGCCCCATACATACAGACACTTACAAGTTAGGTCAACTGGGCCCCATACATACATACACTTACAAGATAGGTCAATTGGGCCCCATACATACAGACACTTACAAGATAGGTCAACTGGGCCCCCATATGCTTAGGGTCTACATTTAGATTAATATTTTACTTTGAACACATTGTACCGGTACACGCAACAATTCTTCTACTGAGGCAGTTTTGTCTCTTTTAAAAGACGGGTTTTTAACTGTATTCGCCTTTATCGGTAATTCTTTGTAAGATTCATTGATTCAAATCAACTCAATTACTTTGTACTTGGCAACGTCGAAATGATAACTCTAATAACTAACAATTACCGGAACTGATCAGCCAAGGATACAGACTGAAAAGCCAAGCATTGAACCAGGAAAATATGCAGTCAACTTGAATCTACTTATTAACGTTTAATTGCATTTCAACTGACCAATCCTCGCCTACAGTTGACTCTACTGTGTACTGTCTACAGGTGGCTCTCTACAGTTGACTCTCTACAGTTGACTCTCTACAGTTGACTGTCTACTATTTAATATCTACAGTTTACTGTATACGGATTACTGTCTACTGTTGACTCTCTACTGATTACTGTATACTGTTTACTTCTATTGTTGACTCTCAACTGTTTACTGTATACTGTTGAATCTCTACTGTCTACTGTTGAATCTCTACTGTTTACTGTGTACTGTTGACTCACCATGTTTACTGTCTAGTTTTCTTGTTATGCTATAGATCAGAATGTTACACAGGGGATTTTTTTCTTTTATTAGAAGTTTGGTGTCAAACATCGACTGGACACCTGATTTTAACACTTCTAGTCTGTGCCATTGATATTCTCTTCATTGCATTATTCATCCGTTATCATTGCACTTCTAGTCTGTGCCAATGATCTTCTCTTCATAGCATTATTCATCCGTTATCATTGCACTTCTAGTCTGTGCAAATGATCTTCTCTTCATTGCATTATTCATCCGTTATCACGGCCTTTCAATCAATCGCGTGTCCAAGGGTCGTTAATTTTAGAGTGCAGAAAAGTCATCAGCCCAGTCTAAATTAACTCCATCTTCCCTCCTCGTGGAAAACACATAAACGTAAAGTCCCACAACTCCTGCAGTCGTCTGCTGGCCCCCCTAAGGACCCGCTCATTCCTCAGCGGTGTTGCAGACAGTGCCAGAAAGTGGAGGCACGGTTACCAGTGGGGGGAGTTTTTTTTTTTTTTTTTTTGCTTTTGAGAAATCTTCTCTTGGTCTACCACTATCCCTGCGCCCGCTGCTAGACTAGCGTAAGACGACGATGAGAGAGAGAGAGAGAGAGAGAGGGGTGAGCTCTGCTGGAACCCTGCATTCAGTGAACACAAGGCGGGGAACAGGGTCGCGTTTCTGCTGGCTCTAAACAACGAATCAAAATAGAGAAAACATCTTTAAGTAACTTTTTTTTTCGTGCGGTATGACTTGACCAAGTTAATTAGTAGCAAGAATCGATATATTTTAAAGTAGCTAATCACAGCCATTGTCATGACGTCTTGTAGAATGTGAGCATTTCGTAGGAGGTAGTACGGAAGAGTTCTCCCACATAACGTAAGTACTGTAAGATGGCGTGCGTGACGTGTTATGTAATATGACTAGTGAACGCTCTATTTATACATGTGTATGTGACATTGTGTTTAGAGAGGTCTGAGTGGTTGCAAGCATCTTAATAAAGACCAAATTGTTTAAAATTATCAGTAAAATGCTGAAATATGGACATGTCATTCTAATATATTTTGGGTACATAAATAAAAATGGTGAGAAATTTTACGTAAAATTACAAAGACAACATTTGAGAATTGGAACTGTTACAAAATAAAAACATTGATACCTAATCAAATTCTCTTTCCCTCCAATATAAAAAAAATAAAAATAAAAATCAACATTTAAACCCATGAATATAAAATAGAGTTATCCCCTTATCATAAATAATTTGTTTAAAAGAAGAAAAAAATGACATGGTGTTAACTGGAGGGTCACATCTGTAGACGTTAAATTGAAGTTGTCATTTCTTTGTCTTTGTTTTTTCTGGTAGATCTGACAATGAACGCGTTCATATTAATCGCTTGTAATTGTGTACATGTTCTTGCTAAATTGTACGCAGGAGGTCATCCCATGATTCTGCTAAGCTGTAAACAAAATCATCACAATATTGTGGCAAATGGACCTGAGGAAGGAAGGGGGCAGGCCAGGCCAGAAGGGGGGGGGGGGGAAAGAGTTTTCTTATTTCTGTCAGCAGGGGGGAGAACTCTAGCAAAGGGCGAGAATGTATGTTAAAGTCAGTGCCGGAATGAGGGCAACCTTGCGTTTCTTTGTTCACGAGTTCTCTCCCAGTGGATGACATCAGGCTTAGGGTGCCACGTTTAGTAACTCAAGATTTGTGCCGTCAAGAGCCTTGCTCACGTCTGCTTAAGTTCAATGCTAGGAAGTGCTACCTCACAACAAACTGAGAAGTCACTCAGTCATACAATTTAGACATACAACAAACTGACAAGTTGCTCAGTCATACAACTTAGACATACAACAAACTGACAAGTCACTAAGTCGTACAACTTAGACATACAACAAACTGAGAAGTAACTCAGTCATACAACTTAGACATACAACAAACCGAGAAGTCACTCAGTCATCCAACTTAGACATACAACAAACTGAGAAGTAACTCAGTCATACAACTTAGACATAAAACAAATTAACAAGTTGCTCAGTCATCCAACTTAGACATACAACAAACTGAGAAGTCACTCAGTCATACAACTTAGCAAAAAACAAACTGAGAAATAACTCAGTCATACAACTTAGACATACAACAAACTGACAAGTTGCTCAGTTATCCAACTTAGACATACACCAAACTTAGAAGACACTCAGTCATACAACTTAGACATACAACAAACTGAGAAGTCACTCCATCTTGCAACTTAGACATACAACAAACTGACAAGTTGCTCAGTCATACAACTTAGACATACAATAAACTGACAAGTTGCTCAGTCATACAACTTAGACATACAACAAACTGACAAGTTGCTTAATCATCCAACTTAGACATACATCCAACTGAGAAATCACTCAGTCATACAACTAGACATACAACAAACTGACAAGTCGCTCAGTCATACAACTAGACATACAACAAACTGAAAAGTCACTCAGTCATACAACTTAGACATACAACAAACTGAGAAATCACTCAGTCATACAACTAGACATACACCAAACTGACAAGTCACTCAGTCATACAACTAGACATACAACAAACTGACAAGTTGCTCAGTCATACAACTTAGACATACAACAAACTGAGAAATCACTCAGTCATACAACTAGACATACACCAATCTGACAAGTCGCTCAGTCATACAACTAGACATAAAACACACTGCGAAGTCACTCAATCATACAACTAGACATACAACAAACTGATAATTCATTCAGTCATCCAACTTAGACATAACCAAACTGAGAAGTCACTCAGTCATACAACTAGCCATAAAACAAACTGAGAAGTCACTGCGTCATACAACCAGACATACAACAAACTGAGAAGTCACTAAGTCATACAACTAGACATACAACAAACTGGCAAGTTGCTCAGTCATACAACTTAGACATGCAACAAACTGACACCTTGCTCAGTCATACAACTTAAACATACTTGACATGTAATGGTTGCATTGATCATGCAATGGTTGTACTTTTATGCAATGGTGGCCCTTGTAAGAAATGGTTGACCTTATATTTAATGTAGGCCTTTATAAGTAATTGTGGACCTTGTAGGTAATTGTGGCCCTCATTAGTTATGTCGCCCCTTAGTAGTTATGTTGGCACTGTCTTATTAAGGAGGCCCCGACCAAGTTCTAGTTGTCACTTTTTTGTCATGATGACTTAATCATGTTCTGGCGTTCCTTGTAATTATAGACTTCCATTCCAAAGATTTCTAGTTCTGCCCCCAGCATATTTTAGTAATAATAATAATAAAAAGTTCATTTCAAAAACACGCTTTATCCCTAATTACTGCTCGAAGCACAACACAATACAAAATGCAACAATAAAAAATCTACATACAAGAATGTATATGCCTACACCATCCCATATATCTCCAGTCATTAACTACATACGCAATTCAATATATCCCCAGTCATAACCATGAGAGCTACCTTCCCACTTCCTAACTTACTGATTTCTGGAAGTCAACTGTGTTCATGTGTCCATATCATTGCAAGTTGTTTAATGTGTCCATGTGTGTCCATGTCATTGCAAGTTTATAAATGTGTCCCTGTGTGTCCATGTCATTGCAAGTTTATAAATATGTCCATGTGTGTCCATATCACTGCAAGTTTGTAACTGTGTCCATGTGTGCACATATCACTGCAAGTTTGTAACTGTCCATATCACTGCAAGTTTATAACTGTGTCCATGTGTGTACATATCACTGCAAGTGTGTAAATGTGTTCATGTGTGTACATATCACTGCCAGTTTGTAACTGTGTCCATGTGTGTACATATATTACTGCAAGTGTGTAAGCGTGTCCATGTGTGTACATATCACTGCCAGTTTGTAAATGTGTCCATATCAGTGTATCTTTGATGAAAAGTGTCTCTGTATATCACTGGACGTTAGTTCATATTTATGTGTCATTGACAGTTCATTTTTGTCATTGTGTCCATGTCAATGGACGTTTTGTTTTATTTATATCCATACCTGTCACATCATGTTTGTTCATGTGTCAATGTGTGTCCATGTCACAGCATGTTTGTTCATGTGTCAATATGTGTCCATGTCACAGCATGTTTGTTCATGTGTCAATGTGTATCCATGTCACAGCATGTTTGTTCATGTGTCAATATGTGTCCATGTCACAGCATGTTTGTTCATGTGTCAATATGTGTCCATGTTACAGCATGTTTGTTCATGTATCAATATGTGTCCATGTCACAGCATGTTTGTTCATGTGTCAATATGTGTCCATGTCACAGCATGTTTGTTCATGTGTCAATATGTGTCCATGTCACAGCATGTTTGTTCATGTGTCGATATGTGTCCATGTCACATCATGTTTGTTCATGTGTCAATATGTGTCCATGTCACAGCATGTTTGTTCATGTGTCAATATGTGTCCATGTCACAGCATGTTTGTCCATGTGTCAATGTGTGTCCATGTCACTGCATGTTTCGCCATGTGTCAATGTGTGTCCTTGTCACTGCATGTTTGTTCATTTGTCAGTTTGTGTCCATGACACTTTATGTTTGTTAACATAAATCCACGTCTTTTCATATCACTGCATATTTTTTATATGTATCCATCTCATCAAGGCCGCCCTGAGCTATTTTGGCGCCCCACGTGGTTCTAAAGGTTGGCGCCCTTAATATATACACATCCTCAGGTTGTCTTCCACTAGAGGTTTGATAATTGCTGATTTAGAATACAGAATACCCGTTTAAAAGAGTCCTAAAATAGCAGTCTTATTTTGACAACTATGTATAAACAAGAAAATATAATTATTACTTAGATTTTATGTAGAGCACTAAAAACTAATCTGTTAGCACTGGAGGTGAATTTCCAGATCACAATTAATTCAGCTGCCTGTGTTGTAGGGGGAAACATTGGTTCTTTCTTTCTTTCTTATATTTGAGGTGCCCACGATCAATTTGTTGATCATTCTGATCCTGGTTTGAATTCAGAGTTTGCCTTCTCTTAGATGGGTTGCCGTCCAAGGCTAGCGAGTCCCCCGGAGTGCTTGGGATGTATTGTTTTAGTGGGGATTGAACTCCAGACCACCAGCTGTTTGGTTTGAGACCGTTTAGACCGCTCGGCCACCCAGCACCCTGTTCACGCCTGTTGCTCACCTGTAACGTTATGCCATGAAAACATTGGTCTCTGAATATGTTCGAAATTAATTGCGCTTTTTCCAAAAGCTTCACGACCTTTTAAATCCTTTTCCCACAATCGTATTTAAGTGAAAAGAAATCACTTTACAATAACAATGAAATATAGCACAGCGACGTCACAATATCAACTTTTTTATGCACGTGACGACTGTCGAGGTCTTATTTATAGGCGTACCAATCCCCCCACCCCCTTCCACCCACACACACTTTTTTTTTTTAAAACGAGTGCGCCCAGCCCCTCCCATTTTCTAAAATTGCTTAGAAACTAAATATTTTAAAATAATTCTTTTAATGGCCAAAGAAACTAATAATTTACGCTAATGTTACACCTCAAAAATAACTCATCATTAATATTACTGTTTCATGTTGGCAAAATAGATCTAGTACTTAAAATGCCGTTTTCATGGAGAAATGTGGGAGGGGGGGGTGGTAAAAAAAATAATATTGGTTCAATCGGTAAACTATACCAGTCAACAAAAGTATTAACCAAAGTGTCTATGAATAAACTTTTAAAAAACACATGTGGTCTTCTAATACAAAGTATTGTTGTCGGTCCAAAAAAAATAAATCCTTGCACTAATTTTTATTGATCAATAAACGCCGCTGTTTTCAGAGAGTTTCACAATTATTTTTTTAATTTTTTTTTTACAAATAATTCAATCCGTTTCTAACACGTGTCCATTAAAATAATTATTTTAAAATACTTCTAGGTTAAATAAAACAAAAAAAATAGCTCTACGCTACGATTTAAAATCGGATAATCTATCGAACGGAATTGTAAATCAATATCAAATTTACCCAGGTAGACCGCCATCGCTTTAAGACGCCTGGAGCTGGGAACGGCTCAAGTGACTCATTTATTCTTTCGTGGGGGTTGGGTAAAAATTTGGTTTGAGATTTCCAGCGCCAAATTCTAGGGGGCATCATTTTGATTCCTTTCAAACACGGACACAAAAATCAATTCTATTCACGGAAAATAAGTTTTACACAAATGAAGAAAATTATGCCTTAGAGCGTTTCGTCTGTGATCTGTTTTACAACCCAAGTAGAATATGGGTATAACACTTGTGTAAAACTTATATTCCGTGAATAGTATTAATTTGTGTGTGTTTGGAATAAAAGTGACGCCCCTAGCATTTGGCATTCCAGGCAGTTGCCTGCATTGTCCGTATCCCTAAGACCTGGCCGGCATGTCATGTGTGTCACTATAGTGGTCTAAAATACATCTAATAAATTTTATGTTATACAATTCCACAGAGAACCATTTTTCAGCAACACTTTTCTGAAACGAAGGCCTGGACATGGCCTCATCTGTTGATACCATGTATCAACCCAACCAGCTGTTCAACTGGATGTACTTAACGTTAGCTGACCAGTCCGTCCATCAACATGGTGGTCACGTCAGTCCTGGTCTCTACACTGGCAATGGCGCAGCTACAAACAGCGACATGTCATGGCTAGGGGAACATTTCCAGTCAGCGTCCGCTCTCGGCTCTCTGGGAAATGCCGGAAGCCATTCCCTCTCCTCCTGCAACGGAAGCTTCCTCAACGGCAGCTTGCCGTCTCACGGCGGAAATATCTCTTCCTTAGCCAACGGCAGCCTGACGAATGGCAACCTCCAGGCATTAGCAAGTGGGAGTTTTGTCAACAGCAACATCCAGTCGCTGCACTCACTGGCCAGCACGAATCCGCAGTCGCCCCTGACCAGCATGATCAATGTCAACAACCTCCTGAAGACGAACGGTCTGTCAACTCCAAGTGGCTACATCGATTCTTGGTCAAGTCAGCAACACGACTACAGCAGCCTCAACTCGGTAAGTTTGGAATTTTTCTCAGACACATTCGAAATCTCCCTAGTGAAATAAGATGTTACAACTGCAGAGATACTTTTTGTTGCTGTACATGGCATGAATTAATTATTTTTAAGCCAACTAGTGGCGTAAAGGGAGTGTTTGGCGCCGGGGGGGGGGAATTCATTTTTACTCCCCCCTCTGCACCCCTTATTTGCTATAATACGCCTCTGAAGCAAACATCCAATATTTGTTATCAACTATAGTTTGGGTACATTCATCTGGAAATGCGTCCGTTCGTTCCAGCGAAAAGTTTTTCTTGATTTGACCTCATTTTGTGGCAGTAGTGGTAGATGGCAAAACCTCCTCCTATGTCGGTGTTAAGTCAGGGGTCCCCCAGGGCTCAGTGCTAGGCCCTTGTTTGTTCCTAGCATATATCAATGATCTGCCCGAGAAGCTGACCTCTCAAGCAAGACTGTTCGCAGACGACACTGCGGTATATAGGACAATCGTCAACAGCTCTGACCAGAGCCAGCTTCAACAAGACATCAATCGGTTAGCTGAGTGGGAGATGAGCTGGGACATGGAATTTCATCCCGTCAAGTGCCAGACCCTGCCAGTCTCCAGAAGCAGATTCCCTCTAAACCACTCTTACGAACTGCACGGCCATATTCTTGAGCAAGTTTCCTCCGTAAAGCACTTGGGTGTTACCATTCAAAGAGAGGTCCGCTGGGACGAGCATATTAACAGTGTGTGCAACCGGGCAAACAAGACCCTGGGGTTCCTAAGGCGCAATCTGAAGATCGGAAACTCAAGCGTGAAAGAAAAAGCTTATAAAGCCTTTGTCTGGCCTATTTTAGAGTACGCTTCTACAGTCTGAGACCCATTTACCCAGAAAAGCATCGACAGGTTGGAGGCTGTTCAGCGACGAGCAGCACGCTTTGTCATGAACCGTTACAGAAGCACCTCGAGTGTTGGCATCATGCTAAAAACATTGGGCTGGTCAACATTGGAAGAACGACGACGACTATCCAGGCTCTCCATGTTGTACAAGATAAAAAATGGGCTGGTCCACTGCTCCGGAATCAAACAGAAACTCGTTCATCTTCCCCCTAGACTGCGACGAAGCCACGACAGACAGTTCCGGCTGGTAAAAACAAGAACAAAGTACAGGAGCTCCTCATTCCTGCCGAAGACAATAGGGGACTGGAACAAGCTTCCAAAAGCAACAGTTGAGGCGGCTACACTCGATACATTTGTGTCTATTGCCTCCTGTATTCCAACCCCCAGTTCGTAACACAACTGCTGAGTCACCCTTGCAACCAGTGACGCATCCCATTGAAACCCATGCACAGTAACATCGCAAACCCCTTTGAAACATAGGAGCCAGAATGATCAATTCATTGATCGTGGGCCCTCAAAATAAAGAAGAAGAAGAAGATTATTTATGTTACCAAAAGTAGTTTTAGGGTATTGGATGAAGAAAAGCTATATGCTATTAAAACGGCAAGGATAGCAAAGTCATAACTTGTATAGTATACAAACATAATATAGTTACAAAAGAAATGAATTGTTTCATTTCTGAAGCTTTGAGATGTAGGGATTAGTCTGGTAACGTGAGCTCTGACCTCTGTGATAAGAATCGTAATGATAACAGATAAAGATGGTTTGAATGACCAGGTCACGTGTTAGTTTGGCTTAGTCGCCTAAACTATATATAGGATATGGAAACGCGTTGGCTGGGTGACCGGACAAAATCAATTGGGTGTGCAGGCTTGTCAGTATGACGACAGTGTGAAGTGCATGCCGGGTGTCCAGTCTTGTCTCTATAAGGTCATGTGGAGCCGTGCTAGTAAAAACAGAAGAAGTGAGGGTGGGTGGAGTGAAGTATCCGAGCCAGGGGGGTGCAACCTGTCTTAAGTCTGACAGAACTGGGTGCTAGGATGCATATAGGAAAAATGTCAATGAAAAAAAGGCACATGTGTCAGTGCTTATGTGTTGCAGTATTTATCAAACTGTAGTTATATTAGTTAGTCCATTTATAAACGTTGAATATTGACTGAATAAAAGTCAATAGAAAACAATGACGGCTCATCCGGGTCGTGCTTCGATTCTCACATGGGATTAAATATTTGTTTGTTATTTTTATATCCTTTATTTTAACTTCGCTTCTTTCGTGGCTGGAGGGCTGGGAAAAATCTTCGGACAGCTAATCACCCCCCTACCCGTCAACTTATCGAGCTGAAACTTGGCATATAGACTCGTTGCCAATGACAACATATTCTAACAAATTTTCAGGCTCACCCCAACCCTCCCAGAATCACTTTTTCCTGTTTATAAAGGGGGAGATGAATTAAATATGATGACACTAATTCCATGAAATAACAATCCCGATAACTGCGCTAAATGAGATTTTTTTAAAAAAATAATCGCAAATGCGTTTGTTGCGTAATAAATATGTTTGTGTTTATTATTATTGGATGAGTTGTGCTGACGTACCGTCAGAGAACCGGAAAGATTTAAATACATTCGGATTCTTAAAAACAATCATAGTTATTTTCTATTATTTTACGGAAATCGAATAAATTTAATTGCGCAAAAAAACAACATAAATACGCTTTTATTTTAGTAAAATATTTAAGTATTATTATTATAAATTATAAATACATTTAAAGTAACAACTAAGGCACTATTGTAAGCAATTTATCCGAATTTAAAAGTTATAGGAAACAAAATTCAAAATAAAATTATGATCTAGAATTTACATCGTAATCACATTTATCGGAAAAATCCAAACATCATTTGTTTTTAGCGCTGTTTTTAGTGCGTTGTTAATATTGCGAAATAAAATTTAAATTAATTTATTCTTAATAAACACGAAAATGACGCCATAGCGCGAATCGCCAATATTAGCCAAAACTCTTAATTAAGTTTCTTTGATTTAATAACCACGCGTTACAAAACTGATAAAGTATCCCCCCCCCCTTTTTTAAAAGTAAAATTAATAAATATAATTGATTGCTCTTTAAGTTTTTATTAATAGACACAAACATTTTATCTTTGTATTTGTTAACATTTAATAAGTTTTATTTTTTTTAAATTCCAAAAATAATTTAAAATGTAATAAAAAAAATTAACCTTTTAATATACTTCTAATAAGAAAATGCCGTTTAAGTCAATCAGTGCAGTTAAACTCCATAGCCAAATAGCATTCACTAGTCCACGTATAACTCATCCAAATAAGAACAAACCATATGAAGTGTAAAATATGTTAGCTTGGGTATGGAACGAACTACAATCCGGTGAAAGACTTTATTAATTTTATTTAAATCTGGGTAGGGGTAGGGGTTGGTCATTTTTCCCCAGGCAGCACAAGACACACTAGAGATGTTACATTCTCTTTTCACAAATATGTGTATGTTCATTTTGCCCCAGGCAGCACAAGATACGTCTCAAAATAAAGGAATGAATTTGATAAATAATTAAACTTCTTGAGTACATACATGTCAGGGTAGGAAATAGGACTTGTACATTTTCATGTGGGTGACACTATCTTTAAATCCTATGGTATTACATTTGTGAAAAAAAAAGAGATGTTACATTCTCTTTTTATAAATAAACATATGTTTACCAATTAAGAAAAAATAAATGGCGTTAACAAATCGTGGGTACATTTATACAAGTATACCCATGAATATCAAAACCCAATCATTTTATACACTTGAAAAATTAATTTTGAAAAATGGAGGTGGGTTAATATTTTCTTTAAAAAAAAATATAAAAAAAAAACTGAAAATATATTTTTGTTTTTACTTTGCAAAAGGTCAAGAGGTTTGTATTTTTATGAGATGAACATTTCAAATTTAAAAAAAAAAGACACTCAAGAAATCTGTTATAGACGTGAACAACGGTTGCGCGAATCTTCTTGAGATCAAAGAATTCTTGGCTTGACGATTTTCTCATACTGTATAATTTTAATAAAAAACAAGACAAAAGTGTGTTTACATTTTTGATGAAGATATCAGGAGATCAAATGCCTTTAGTATTACCGTACTTAAATATATTTATATCATATTTTTATGTTTACAAACATTTTTTTTTAGAAAAAATGTTGTTAATCAAGGGCACGAAAAGGGGTTAATCTAAAGTATTTCTCTAGCGTAGAAATCGTCCCTCAATTAACTTATTTATGGACAAAAGTGATATAACTAGTCATATTTTAGAATGGGCAATTTAAGGTCATGTTTAGATGGGGAAAAAAGTAGTTTAAGGGCGTGAAAGGGAGTAGGGTAGGCGTATAATATATAGCAGATAAATATTTTTCAAAACTTGATGATGTTAGAAACGTAAATATCATTACATAGATACTTCTTTTTAAAGTTAGGATTGTGATGAGTTTTTGCAATAGCAGGTAGAAATTATCGCAATGGACCCGATAACATCGGGTCATTTATTCTAGTCTGAAAAAGCTGGTGAAATAAATCTGCGGTGTAGAAGCGGGTGGGGCATTAGAATATTAAAGTATTTCTGGGGCGTGATAAAAATGAGCACTAATTGTGATTCTTATCAAGTGCTTACTTGTATGCATGTTTTGTCACATTTCCACACCACCCCACAATGCTCGAGATTAAACGACATATTATAAAGGATTTGTACGAAAAAACTTTGTTTTTAAGGTTTGTTAATTTAAAAAAAAAAATTACGGTCAAGTGGACAGTGGAGGACCGCACCAAGTGTTCCAAACAATAAAAACCCCACAAAAACTACGGACTAGTTTGGAATGTCCGCGCTTTGAAGATTTGAAATATGCGGATATATGTTTTTAAAGGATTTTCACGTCATCCCTATACATCACTGTACAAAATTCATTCTGTAGCCAGAGCACCTTGTGTCCCGTTTCAATATGACTCTCGGACTCAAGGTTTGGGCATGTGGACAGCTGTCGGTGACCGAATGTGACCTTTTAAATTGGTGTTTCCCAAGGTGGGGCCCACGCAGGGCCGGCGCCAGCGTATTTGGCACCCTAGGCGAACCTGTCGCATTGCGCCCCCCACGCCCACGGCAACTAATTATTCAATTAATAGTGGCGCCCCCTAAAAATTTGCCGCCCTAGGCGGCCGCCCAGTTCGCCTAATGGTTTAACCGGGCCTGGGCCCACGCCCCACAGGGGGACAAATTGATTGTTTGGGGGGGGGGAGGGGCAATTCGGAAAATGAGCTGCCTAGAATTTGAAAACCAACCGTCTACTAATGATTTAACTTGTATTATGAAAAAACTGAACTGGTCACAACTGACGACTGACCAGGACAAATGCTACACGGCCAGTACTGACCTGGTCACAGCTGACGACTGACCAGGACACATGCTACACAACCAGTACTGAACTGGTCACAGCTGACGGCTGACCAGGACAAATGCTACACGGCCAGTACTGAACTGGTCCCAACTGACGACTGACCCAGACAAATGCTACACAGCCAGTACTGAACTGGTCAAAGCAGTAGGAATGGTCAACTAACATTACTAATTCCCTCTTCGAAATATCTGTTCGTTATTCCATAAACAGCTGCCATTTTTTGATCAATCAGGCTCTGAAAAGTGTCTTTCAGTTTCTTCTCATTATTAGGGAAGATTGGTCGGTTGGAAGATTGGTCGGTGGGGAAGATTGGTTGGAGATTGGTCGGTTGGAAGATTGGTCGGTGGGGACAATTGGTCGGTTGGAAGATTGGTCGGTGGGGAAGATTGGTTGGAGATTGGTTGGTTGGAAGATTGGTCGGTGGGGAAGACTGGTTGGTTGGAAAATTGGTCGGTGGGGACGAATGGTCGGTTGGAAGATTGGTCGGTGGGGAAGATTGGTTGGAGATTGGTTGGTTGGAAGATTGGTCGGTGGGGACGAATGGTCGGTTGGAAAATTGGTCGGTGGGGACGAATGGTCGGTTGGAAGATTGGTCGGTGGGGAAGATTGGTCGGTTGGAAAATTGGTCGGTGGGGACGAATTGTCGGTTGGAAGATTGGTCGGTTGGAAGATTGGTCGGTGGGGAAGATTGGTCGGTGGGAAGATTGGTCGGTGGGGAAGATTGGTCGGTTGGAAGATTGGTCGGTGGGGACGAATGGTCGGTTGGAAAAGTGGTCGGTGGGGATTGGTCGGTGGGGAGGGTGTGTGGGTTGGAAGATTGGTCGGTTGGGAGATTGGTCGGTGTGAAGGATTGGTCGGTTGGAAGATTGGTCGGTGGGGACGAATGGTCGGTTGGAAGATTGGTCGGTGGGGACGAATGGTCGGTTGGAAAATTGGTCGGTGGGGACGAATGGTCGGTTGGAAGATTGGTCGGTTGGAAAATTGGTCGGTGGGGAAGATTGGTCGGTTTGAAGATTGGTCGGTGGGGAAGATTGGTTGGTTGGAAAATTGGTCGGTGGGGAAGATTGGTCGGTTGGAAGATTGGTTGGTTGGAAGATTGGTCGGTGGGGAAGATTGGTCGGTGGGAAAGAATGGTTGGTGGGGAATATTAGTGGGATATTGCTCATTTGGAAGATAAGTCGGTGGGGAAGATTGATCGGTGAAAACCTTTCATTACCAAACGCATGTGATTTTCTAAGAGGTTATTTATTCTTTAAAATTTGTCTTCGATGGTTTGATTTGGATTTTCCAGACAAGTATCAAATAATGTTTTCAGAGAATGATCTGAAAAATAACACACCCTTTCCGCTCCAAATTTTTAACATTTTTAACAGGGGTTGCAAACCCTTAGTCTTCACACAATCATTCATACGATGTGCCTACATAGTCTTCACACAATCATTCATACGATGTGCCTACATAGTCTAAACACAAGCATTCATACGATGTGCCTACATAGTATAAACACAAGCATTCATAGGATGTGCCTACATAGTATAAACACAAGCATTCATACGATGTGCCTACATAGTATAAACACAAGCATTCATAGGATGTGACTACATAGTCTAAACACAAGCATTCATACGATGTGCCTACATAGTCTAAACACAAGAATTCATACGATGTGTCTACATAGTCTAAACACAAGCATTCATACGATGTGCCTACAGTCTAAACACAATCATTCATACGATGTGCCTACATAGTCTAAACACAAGCATTCATACGCTGTGCCTACATAGTCTAAACACAAGCATTCATACGATGTGCCTACATAGTCTAAACACAAGCATTCATACGATGTGCCTACATAGTCTAAACACAAGCATTCATACGATGTGCCTACATAGTCTAAACACAA
>CAXITT010000018.1:350208-380359 GCA_964033795.1 Lymnaea stagnalis
ATAGATGAGAAATGTTGTGAGAAATGTGATGAGAAATGTGTTGAGAAATGTGATGAGAAATGTGATGAGAAATGTCATGAGAAATGTCACTAGAAATGTCACGAGAAATGTCATGAGAAATGTCATCAGAAATGTCATCAGAAATGTGATGATAAATGTCATGAGAAATGTTATGAGAAATGTGATGAGAAATATCATGAGAAATGTCATGAGAAATGTCATGAGAAATGTGATGAGAAATGTGATGAGAAATGTCACGAGAAATGTTATGAGCAATATGATGAGAAATGTGATGAGAAATGTCACGAGAAATGTCATGGGAAATGTGATGAGACATGTGATGATAAATGTCATGAGAAATGTCATGAGAAATGTGATGAGACATGTGATGATAAATGTCATGAGAAATTTGATGAGAACTGTCTTGAACATTTTCATGAGACATGTTATGAGAATTGTCGTGAGAAATGTGACGACAAATGTCATGAGAAATGTGAACTAGTGTCTTGTGTATCTGTCTATGCAGCGATTCCTGGCAAAGTAATTTCGAAGTATTTTTTAAACTCGTCTTACATTAAAGTCCCCCCCCCCAACCCCGCACGGCCTCGTGAAACTTGGTATACATTTGTAAACCTATAATCTTCTGCCCCTAGTACGAGACCCCCTACACGTTGTTCAATGGTTTAATATCTGTAGCATCGTAAACAAGCTCTATCACAGTGGTTCTTAATCTTTTTGGAGGTACCGAACCCCCACCAGTTTCACATCTGCACTCACCGAACCCTTCTTAATAGGAAAAATAAAATATGATTTTTTTCTGATTTTTTGTTGTGGGCCTCCGCCGAAACTCTGAGACTGACTCACCGAACCCCTGGGGTTAGATCAAAACCAGGTTAAGAACCACTGCTCTATCATAAATTCATAGCCCCCCCCCCCCCCCCCCAAAAAAAAATCAGACTTGACCAGTTAACCGCCAATAAAAGAATCTTGGGTGAGACCCATGGAAAGTTTGAGAATCTTTCAGAATTGTTGGATAGTCTTGACAGTTATAGAGTGAGACTTTTTTTTTAATCTCAAAGGCAACACGTGTTTTAACTTAGCCGATGCCAGAGTTTTCTTTTTTTTATTATTTCAAGTGCATGTCCTCATAAAGCATGACCTTCGTCGCCATATGTTACATGATAGTCTAGCTTGTTTGATAGACTAGACCTGTACCGCATATATACATGTTTGTCTGGCTTGTATAATTTTTAAAAATCTCTGATTGTAAACTTGGCTAATTCTGTTTGGTGTAAAGTTGGTCAATGAATGCTATTTGGTGTAAATTTGGGCACTTGTTTGAACCTGTGACCCACTAGTTTATTTTTTAAAGGGACCAAATTTGTCGTTAAATAAACTTGTTATACTATAAAAACCACACTTTGTAACAACTCCACCACATGAGGGATGATGAGGACGCCAATCTGTAATAGTAAAACATTTGTATTATCTTTGACTTCTTCCATTCACTGAAGGGACAGTGTTTTGGGCGGGGAACTGTGAATTCATACGATGTGCCTACATAGTCTAAACACAAGCATTCATACGATGTGCCTACATAGTCTAAACACAAACATTCATACGATGTGCCTACATAGTCTAAACACAAACATTCATACGATGTGCCTACATAGTCTAAACACAAGCATTCATACGATGTGCCTACATAATCTAAACACAAGCATTCATACGATGTGCCTACATAATCTACACACAAGCATTCATACGATGTGCCTACATAGTCTAAACACAAACATTCATACGATGTGCCTACATAGTCTAAACACAAGCATTCATACGATGTGCCTACATAGTCTAAACACAAGCATTCATACGATGTCCCTACATAATCTACACACAAGCATTCATACGATGTGCCTACATAGTCTAAACACAAACATTCATACGATGTGCCTACATAGTCTAAACACAAGCATTCATACGATGTGCCTACATAGTCTAAACACAAGCATTCATACGATGTCCCTACATAATCTACACACAAGCATTCATACGATGTGCCTACATAGTCTAAACACAAACATTCATACGATGTGCCTACATAGTCTAAACACAAGCATTCATACGATGTGCCTACATAGTCTAAACACAAGCATTCATACGATGTGCCTACATAATCTACACACAAGCATTCATACGATGTGCCTACATAGTCTAAACACAAGCATTCATACGATGTGCCTACATAGTCTAAACACAAGCATTCATACGATGTGCCTACATAGTCTAAACACAAACATTCATACGATGTGCCTACATAGTCTAAACACAAACATTCATACGATGTGCCTACAAATACAACTACCGACCCCCCCCCCAACCCCAACATATATTAAAAGATAATTGTTCATTATGTTAACCAAATGGTAGAAGTAAACAGTAAAAATTAAAAACATCCCAGAATCAAGAGCATATAACAGATAAGATAATAATTGAGAAGAGAACAAAAAGCACAGATAGAGCCCCATATACACATAGCGTTATTTCATAGTTGAGAAATAACAGAATATCACAAAATGATATATGTCAAATACAAACTGTTAAAATATAGTAGCAATTTACCTAACAAATATTGACAACCCTATATAACCATAATGATGAATATTCTAAGCTATCACTTTGTATTGTCAACAGAGCTTATCATTGCTTATATTGATTATTTCTGTTAAACTTGTTACTTTATGCATGTAACATCTGGCAAATAACAAAAAGACAGCAATTAAATGAGTTCAAGTGACTGTTTTAAATTGTTATAGCTGGTTGTAGCCATCTTCCTTCCTTGAACCAGTTCACAATAAACAAACTCGAGGACAGTTTGAAAGGTTCTATGTTTTCTTAGGGAACAACACTATTCTAGGGTATACTTTGATCCACACTGGAAGACGATAAGCAATAAAACACCACATTCAAAATACTGAAAATTTACATTAGGAAATGGCTTCAGCAAGCCGTGAATCTAGTAAATTAGCTTTTCCTGCCATCCCCAAAGCACCTCCCCCCAAGCCTGAGTTACCGGCCGTGAAGCGGCACGTTCGAGATCTCCCTTTGCCAGGCTGAAAATACTAAAGTTGTTTATTTACACTGCCACTCTGTATATCCACAAGTGGACAAAACGTCCTTTAATAAAAATCATTACACTGACACCAATACTACTCTCAACACACTGACTGCCACTGATAAACTAGGACTTGCTCTTCAGACAATGTACTAACTCAAGGCCCCATGTCCAGACAGCATTTACACGCCTCGCTTGTTTATTGACCTTGCATAACCGGACCAATCACAACAGGCCCTCTATTCACCAACTCATGATCAGCATCTATTCCATAAACAACCCAACCACGCTCACAAAACCATTTCATAACACCCGTTAAACATACTTTTAACCAATTGCCAACAAACACCAAGGTATTTTATTTAAATGAAAATGACAGCTTCACGGGACAGTATGGTAAATCGAATGATATCATTATAGCACATTTAGAACCAGGCGAAAATTCAATCGACGGATACAATATTATACCCGATTTACAAAGCTACTTATTGATAACACCAATAACTCAAGCAGAGATTAAAGTTCTATTATCAGTCAGAAAGAAAGTGAATGAATTACAGCCAGACTTAAAGTGTGCTCTTGATAGATAGGGATACAGATATGACTAGACTAGATTAAACATGCTGAATGTAGAGCATAATTTATAAGCTGGTCTGTGTGTTTTTACACTTATCCATGGGCTCACTAAAAATAGTTCATAGTTAGTCTCCTTGACTATCAGTCAATGACATTTGAAAGAAAAATTATAGTTGTGAGGTAATCAACCCTTAAAAGGTTATGGAAATTACTGCCATACATTTTAAAATCATTGTTAAAAACAAATTAGCAATGCTATTTTTAAAATAAAGATCCCTATACATTTATTGACATGCAATATTAGGTACTTAGTTTAAAGAGGAGACATTATTGTCACTTTAGATATAGTTTAAGTTCATATTATGTCTTATATGGGTAATATATTCATATTTAATGCCACATTGTTTTTTTTCTAATTCCCAGCTCATCTGTGTCCATCTTTTGAGAAAACCCTGACATTACAACCACCCGCTTAAAGCAATTTATATTCTGAAAAAAACCCATACATTATGAAAAGTGCATTAATTAGCTGACTCACAGGAGCTGACAGTTAAGACATGATCAAGTTTCAGAGATTAGTTTTATATAACTCCCCTTCGAACAAACTTTCAAATGTAACATTACAACTGAACCTTAAATATGAAAGTAAGGTCCAATGGTAGAAAGATGAAATAGTTGATAGTTTTATAAATAAAATAATTTCCATGGATGAACCTGTCCCCTTAACAGCTTAATCATTATTAGAAACTATATGGGAATGTAAAGCTCATTATGTAATGTTATACAAATATCAACACAGTATTTACATGTGCAACAATGCCCCTGAGCTGTCAAAACATGACAAAAAATACTCTCAAACCTAACTTGCTAGCCACCATACAAACATATTTCCCTTTGCATGTATTTACTTTTCTAAAACTCTACTGACCTTTGGATCTAGCCAGCTAATATTTTAAGTAGGCCTAGGCTATTGGGTCTTACTACTCGTACATGCACTTGACCTAATTTGTATACATATGATAACACTAAATTAGTCTCATGGACCGGTTTGTCAGAGACTAAGTAGCTTTTGCTTTAAATCAACCTCAATATATAGCCAGGAAAAGCCTTTGCTCTTCTGTTCATTGTCTTTTTCATGCAAGTGCGATTGCACATATCATTTAAAATGAACTTAGATTAAATTCAGCAAAGAGTTTCAATTTCTTTCTCTTTAAAAGTATACACAAATTACAATAAAATTGAGAAAATCAATTGCCATTTCAACATTTTCTGGTAAATAAATAATTCATCAATTTTATTTCCCACTCCACAAAAACTGCTCTAACTCTAATGTCTAAATAGGATAACCTACTGTTAGTAACTAAAAGCTATTGCTACCAATGTGCTAATTTTTAAAATAAAATTATTTAGAAGCAATTTTAATTAAACAAATTCTAAAAAAACAAAAAAACATTTAATAGCACATATTTAAAAGAAATAAGTATTAATTCAAAATTTTAAAAACATTGTTTTGAGCCAACACCATAGAAAAAGGTTTAGTCATTCTGGGCTGACACACAAGTTTATTTAATTTTGTTCATGTTTAGTTAATTCCTAACATTTTACAGGTTAATATATGAGTAACTGCATTAAAGCTGTGTAGAGTAAATCAATATCGGTATTAACATTTTACATATGCAATGTTTAGTTACTGAATTCTAAGTGAAATAGTCAATATAAATTATTGAACATTTTTAAACATAATTTTTAATGGATTTTATTTATGAACTAAGTAATATAATTAAATCTCCTCTGATATCCAGTAAATTATTTTGGTTGGAAAATACACATCCAAATATAAAGAATCAACATTTTTTTATAAATGTGCTCCTTTTACTAAAGTGTTACCCTAATATTTGTCAAGCCCTGAAATGCCTAACCTTTTTTTTTAAAAGAATGAAATAACAGTAACAACATACCTGGCAATTCTACATCAGGCATACTAGATTTTCAAATGAATAATTGTGAGTTGGTTGCATAAAAAGTGAGAGATTAAAGGGAAAAGTTATGAAACACCTCATTAAAAGAATTATTCAAATATGTGTAAAGATAAGTTGTAAAAGAATTTTTAGGATGAGAACATGTTATTTTGTTTGTTATTTAACAGTCTCAATTTTCTTAATGTTATTTTTAAAGCAAAATAAAGAACAGAAATGTTAGAATCTTAAAAATTAAAAAATTATTTTCTTCAAAGATTTTTTTTTACATTTTGAACCAAATTTTATCATTTTGGATTTTAAAAATTAATTATTTTAATATTTAAAGTTTTTTTCATTAAAAAAAAAACACTGATTAAAAATCATGGAATCAAAAGATATATTAGTGATTTCTCTTAGTGTTAAATAAATAAATGTAAAGACATGAAAAAAAATGTGCTGTGAAGACAATTGAAATGTAAGCAGTTGGTCAGGGTCGTCTTAACAGCATAGGGTGCCCTGGGCAAACTATTGCCCCCCCCCCCCTTCATATCTACCCTATTCAAGTAAAGTTAGGGAAATCATTTAGGGCCCAGCTTTACTCATGGGTTATGGCCAGTGATTCTTTCGGAAAATTTCGGGGGGGGGGGGGGGGGGGGGGGGGGGGGGGGGTGTTCCTGAAAGTAGATTGTATGAAGCTGTTAGAGTGATTTTAACTGAAAAATATAAATAATTTATAAGCCTATCCTTTTTATCCAGACTTGAAACATCTGTAGTGTTCCACCATTATTCCAGTCATTAGATTTTAAGTCCACTGAATATTGTCTAAACAATAGTTACTATTTTAAAAAAACAAAGTGGAATAAATATTTTGTAAATTTTTTTTATCAAATAGTAAGTAGCATGTTTTAAATAAGATGTCTAAACTCATAGATTGGTCTAAAACAAAGTCCAAACTCATAGATTGGTCTAAAACAAAGTCCAAACTCATAGATTGGTCTAAAACAAAGTCCAAACTCATAGATTGGTCTAAAACAAAGTCCAAACTCATTTATTGGTCTATAACAAAGTCCAAACTCATTGATTGGTCTAAAACAAAGTCCAAACTCATAGATTGGTCTAAAACAAAGCCTACACTCATTGATTGGTCTATAAAAAAGTCCAAACTCATTGATTGGTCTATACCAAAGTCCAAACTCATTGACTGGTCTATAAAAAAAGTATAAACTCATTGATAGGTCTATAACAAAGTCCAAACTCATTTATTGGTCTATAACAAAGTCCAAACTCATTGACTGGTCTATAACAAAGTCCAAACTCATTGATAGGTCTATAACAAAGTCCAAACTCATTTATTGGTCTATAACAAAGTCCAAACTCATTGACTGGTCTATAACAAAGTCCAAACTCATTGATTGGTCTATAACAAAGTCCACACTCATTAATTGGTCTATAACACAGTCCAAACTCATTGATTGGTCTATAACAAAGACAATTTTTCGTCCTAATTGTGTGTGAGTTAATTTCATGTTCTTCCTTCCAGACCCCGTTCCCATCCCAATCAGTGTCCAGCCCCTCACCCTACAGCAGTATTGTGGATCTGGCTGACCAGTTCTCTGACCTTGCCATCTCTCAAGACAGAAGACTAGGGAAACGTCCCCCCAGCTCTTATCTTTGTCACCTGTGTTTCACCAAAGGTCACTACATCAAAGATTGTCCTCAGGTGAGCCCACAATGTCAGTTGTGACACTTGTTCTCTTAATAAAGAACCACTTTAAAATATATTTATTTGACAGAAAGTTAACACTCCATTTTAAAGTCAGCTACCATAGTGCAGCACTGTCCAAATTAAATACATGCATTCTTGACCAAAACTTGTTTTAATAATGATAGCCCAGAAGCTGTGTTTAAAAGCTGATCAACATTTAGTATATGTAAGGGCAAGATTAGGTAAAAGTAGAGTAAAGACATTCTTAGTTTGAGAAATATTTTTATGCTATGCATATGTTGATGTTTTGGTATGTAATTTGAGATGCCTATTAGAAATCAAATTACTTCTCGTGATTTAAGAAATATTGTCCAGATTGCTGCTGCATTAAACTAAGTTTATTTACTTTACAACTTGTCTACATTTTGTCAAAAGTAATTTTTAAAACCCTTTTAATGTGTCTGTAGCAGTGTATGACACTTAAAGTTAGACTGCTGTGGACTGCACAATGTTGAATTTCTCATAACCTTTAACCCTAACAAGAAGACAACAAAACAGCTGTCAAACAAGCTTGGTAAACATGTCACACATTAGTTCATGAAATGTTTTACAAAAGAAATGTGTACACTGTATGGATGGATAATGTCAAAGTAACAACAATGGCATTTGGAGAAATGATTGAATATAAATTCTTTGTGTGAACTAAGTGCTCTAACTAAATTTATACTTTAAAAATATAATTACAATTACTGTTATATTTATAAGTTAAATCTATAAGGTTTTTTTATTTTGGGTAAAACTCGCTTAAGTTATACAAATTTTTTCATGTTCATTCCCTTATTTAAGCTCAACAAATCATCTATGTAAATAATTAAATCTGACATAAGTACTCATACTCATGCCTGCAGGTAAAGGTAATCCCCTAATATTAGGATACCAGGACTAGTGCCAAAAAGTCAATGGTAGTTAGTTGAATCTTGATCTTGGAGGTATGTTGTACACAACGCCAGGCAGACTTAAGTCGCATCAATAAATTCACAAATCCCAAAGATTTAAGGATTACGGTAACTTCTTCTTTTCATCATATTTCCATTTGATTCATTAAATGAATTTAAAAAATGTTAAGTCCCTTTGATTTTACTGACAATATTTTGTTCAAATTCTTTCCCTTAAACTAGGCTCGGCCTAAAGGTGAAGGCCTAACCCCATACCAAGGCAAGAAGCGATGTTTCGGGGAGTACAAGTGTCCTAAATGCAAGCGTAAATGGATGAGCGGCAACAGTTGGGCCAACATGGGCCAGGAATGCATCAAGTGTCATATACTGGTCTATCCTCACAAGCAGGTCAGTTACAGCAGATGGCTGTCCTTTATTTCATGTTGACATGTCTTTATCAAATGTCATCTGTCATCTTAAGATAATATCATTAAAAAAAGTTTACTAGCTGTCAGTTAAACTTCTTTTTCATCTTTCAACATGTTAAATGTGTGCTCATGCATAATAATTTTCCAACCAATACAAGCTTGAAATTTGTAGGTTGACCTTTAAACTCTTTTAAATTTTAAAGGAGTGATCTCTTGTTAAAGCTGTACTCTGTTGTACACAAGTAAAATGAAGAAGTCACAAAATAAATTAAAAAATTGAAATGAGAATTTAATCTTTCCACGTCTGAGCTTTATCTTCAGTCATTTAGTGAACTGTTTTTCAAAAAATTTCTTTCAATTTAGAAATACAACTAAATATCCTTTTGCTGCCCCTAGCCACTAAAAGATTGTTTTGCAAGAGTCAAGATTTTAGTTTTTAATGTAACATTGAAAAAGCTTTGGTCAATATTTATATAATTTTTACAAATTACTAAGAAAAATATTTTTTCCTAATTGATAAATAATTCCTCAGAGACCTCTAGAAAAACCTGATGGCCTGGATGTGTCTGACCAGAGTAAAGTTCATCCTCAGCACCTGTGTGAGAAGTGTAAAATGCTTGGCTACTACTGTCGTAGAGTCAACTGAAGGCTCACAGCTACACTGAGAAACAGTTTGCTTTTGGGAACAAGAAGAAGAAACAAATAAATTTTGAACTCAAACAGAGCCAAAGTGGACACAATATTTTATTAGCTTTACACAGAATAATATTGTTCTGAACCATTGGATGTTACTGTTGGAATATTAATCTTCATATTGATTTCCAGTTATCTGTATGTAAATGTCAGCAGCTATTTTTTTCAAAATGTACATAATAATGAGTCTGGTTATAATTTGTCTCTCAGAAAATAATTTATGATTTTTTTGTCTCAATGAAAAGTGTTCATATTCAGATATGTTTGAGTATTGCTATATATTTCAGCTAATATATTTTTCTGACTCCAAAAAAGCTTTGCCTTGCTTGCTTCATTCCTTGGAAGGTATGATTTACCGCAATTACAGTCAGAATCTGGATGATGCATGCATTTGATGGCAAATTCAAATGCAATGCAACATAAAAATGGTATATCAGATATTAATAAATATTATCACATAATGGTCATGACAGAGCAATTTTTATATTTTCAGTGCTATGATTTACCAATGTATAATGGCAAATTATTTGTTAGCTGCCTAATGAACCTGACAAAATTCATAATGGCTTATTAATTTTCTTACTTTGGTAAAAAAAACTAGCTTCTGTGAAGTTTAGACTTCATGCGTTTTTAATTTGAATTTTTTTTTTAAAATACAGTATTATCTCCCTTGTTAAATTGTTGCCCATTTGTACTCTTGTCACTTATTTTTTCAACTCTTTGCCCATAGATCAATTTATCGTGTTTTGAAAATTGAAATTGATATAGCATCTTAATACTATGATAGTTCAGATGCTGAAGTTTAAGCAATTAACAATAATTTTAAAATTCAACAAAATTGAGGCTATATTTCCAGTCATGGACAATCCATTGGGAATAATTTTTAACACTGTCATTGCTCACGCAACAGCAGGGTTTCTCTCCCAGTATTTTAATTAAACTAAAGAGTTCTCGGAAAATGTTCCCATCTTTTAAGAAACTGCCCTAAACAAGTCAGTTGTAGATGGACATTGGCAAAGAGTTGATGACCTGTCACAGATTCTGTTTTTCTTCTTCTTCTTTTTTCATCTGTTTAAATGTCAAAGAATTTTGAAGAATGTCAGCCATGCATTCCTGTTCAGGCAGTTTTCATTCTCTGAATACATTCGACAAGTTTAGCGACCAATAACTGAACCATTTATCCCAATCAAGTTTGTACATTTAACAACATAAAAACAGCAACTTTGAATTTTGAAGAAACAGATTTCTATTTTTATCAACACAGATAATCCCATTTATGTATATAATTGAAACTCCTGGCCTTCTAAGCAGCCATAGGAAGAATGCTTATGTGTATAAATTAGCATCTGTGTCTGCAAAGAATTCCAATTTTTTGAAAGCTATGTCATTTACTTTTTGGAAGATGCCCTGTAGATAATGAAGTATTTTCATATAGCTCTGTTGCTTTATGTTCTATCTTCTTTCTCATGGTCTCATTTTAAAGTGGGACTTTCAATGTATTTGAAATCATTTTATTATATTTTTGTTCCTATTATCAATAACCATAATTTTCTAGGAATGAAAGAAAGTGTGGTGTAATAGTGCGTTCAGTAGCGTGCAATATAAATTCCTGGTAACTGCCTAAATGAGATTGTTAATAGTACAGCGAGTGCGTTTGGTGCATAATATTTTCTTTCGCTTTAAGGAAATGGTCTCAATTTAAATAAAATGGTGTGATGCATCTGCCGTGTAAAAAGATGGGGGGTGGGGTAAAACATTAGAATATTAATGCAGATCAGGTTACTGTGGCATACCTAGGGGGGGTTAGCACTAATTGGGATTTTATAAAGTGCGTTACTTGAATGCATATTTTCTTAGTAACATTAATGGAAGGTAAGTTCATGCATTGCCAAAATTGCCATTGTTTGGCTATCATTAGTGATTTAATAATTGTCTTGGATTCCTTAAATTCTTATTTGTGATTTTTCAAATTAAAAAACCAACTTATTTATTCATTTCCTGTTTGACTTTTATTTAGGGTGTATGAATTGTTCACATAAATTTGGGGCATCTTTCCTACCAACAGTATTCAAGAAAATATTTGTAATTAGCTTTGTCCGTATTTTGACACATTTTGATTCCTTAAGTGTAAAATGACATATATATACACTATAAATGTATGACTGACACAACTTCTGCTGGCAAGAAGCAGGTTTTTATTGTAAAGTAATACTGCTGTATATGTTAGTCCCGTGCCTTTAATATACACTTGAGACCAGGAACTGTTATTTGCAATTTTAAATACAATCATTCAAAGTGTAATAAGCATGTCCTTTTTTACCGATTGTGATTGTAGAAATTTAATGATGTAATAGTATTAAATATATATATATAATTTAAGATTCAAAATTGATTTTAATATAGATATGGTCGTCAGCCTATGTCAAACTTTCATTCAAAAGTGCCAATATCAATGTGCCTTACATTTTGAAGTGCCTTACACTATGAAGTGCCTTATTTATTGGCAATATAAATCTTTAATTAAAAGTACAGTTTTTCTTCCTTTGTTACACTGTTGATTAAATGCTCATGACAATTCTAGATATTTTAAAATTTTTGTGTGAATATATCAAGTAACTTGATGCAACATTTTAAACATAATTAATTCATAATTTATTTAGTATTCTGCCGGTTTTTTTATATTGTTTTTTTTTTTTTACCAAATTTGAATTCCAGCTTATGTAGACGTATATAACTTAATGAGATCACAAAACCTAACAGCATAAGCTAATAATAATGGACAGGCATAAAATTGCATTTGTTCATCATATTCATTTAAAAACTGTTTAAGAATCAGGACACCAGTTGATAGTATGCACAATGTGGCTAGCCAGATATTTGCTCACAAGCTTTGATCTGTATATTTTTGTTTGTTTTGGTAGATCTTTGATGCATATTTTATGTTTTATTAGGTCAGCCATCTTAGCTATAGATTATCTCATTTTTTATTCCATCTTTAGACAATAATTGAATCAAAGCAACTTAAGTAGAGGTGTTAAAATATTTATATATAAACTAATCTGCCTGTAGGATTGTAACTACAGCACTTTACTGTTAAATGTCAATTAGAAGGCCTTTTATGTTAGCAGTTACTTTCCAACTAAAAGTTTTAAATGATAGTCACTTCAATTGACAACTTTAAAAATTGGAATGCACCTTGTCGAAACATAAGGAGAACAAGTCATTTAGTATTACTTTTTGTTTGTTTTGGTGATTATATATGGTAAATTATTGTATGTGTACTGATCACTTCATTATGGGAGAGCTGTATAACAAAATGCTAGTGATACATCTAACAGATGCCTATTTGCCTTTGTGCAGGAACATTTCCCCCTAGCAATATTTTTGCATGTTGAAATTTTTGCTGCTTTACTGTAATCCTGTACAAATCTTACAATTTCGGCTGCTGTGCCAAATAAAATCAAATACAACTTTGACAAACTGATTTTGTTGACATTTTCTCTAAGGAAAACCATTCATTTAACAGAAATTAAATTGAATCCTTCAAAAAATTATATAAATTTTAATTCAAATGCTCAGATACACTCCAGTTTAATTTCTTTATGATTAATATACATTAGAGAAAGCAGTGGTGAATCCTGACATAATAATAACACAATATAAAGAAGTGCAGTCTTGCTCTAATGAAATATTCTCAAAATACGGACACAATATTAAGAAGTGCAGTCTTGCTCTAATGAAATATTCTCAAAACAATGACCCAATTTTGAGAAGTGCGGTCTGCCTCTAATGAAATATTCTCAAAATAATGACCCAATATTAAGAAGTGCTGTCTGCCTCTAATGAAATATTCTAAAAATAATGACCCAACATTAAAAAGTGCTGTCTAGCTCTAATGAAATATTCTCAAAATAAGTACACAATAATATTAAGTTCTATCTTGTGTTTTATAAAAAATACTCTTTAGATAATGACACCATATCAGGAGTATAACTCCAGGTCACTCTTATGAACAAGTGAGATACATCAAGATTATTTTCCACATACAAGATATTCATTTTAATTGCCATAATCTGAATGATGTCTATATTACTGATCTAAGAAAATATGCCAAAGTTATTTCTACAAGTAATGGGCTAATGCGAACCTCTCTTCTTTAAATGCAGTATAATGCCATGACATCTGATGCCAAGTATTTCTACCAGTAATGGGCTAATGCCAACCTCTCTTCTTTCAATGCCGTATAATGCCATGACATCTGATGCCAGGTATTTCTTACAGTGAAAGACATCAAAATAAAACATGTAAGTGATCTTCCAGCAGTCGACTGATATGTGCCAACCATGATAGAGTGAAATCATGTCATCTTTCAAAAATAAACTGTCATGTGTAAGGATTGCCATGTGTAAGGATTGTCATGCAAAGAAATGAAACTAACTGTTCTGAAACAAACGGAAACAATTTTCTGCAGTACCAACCAATGAGTGTATACTAAAAACTAGGCAAAAAAAATATAAAGATTAATGAGATAAACTAAAGGAATAACTGAATTGTTTGTCCCTGAATGTGCTTTGAGCTCACAAATTAACATACCATCACAAGATACATCATGATATAAATATTTGCGTTTGAAATCAGTAATTTACAAACATTAATGATTATATTCACTTAATTTACCAGCCTAGTCAACAAAATGACATCACCCAGTCTAGCTCAACAAGTCTGTGTAGCGTGTGTCATTGAATAATATCATAAAATACTGTTAGAAATTCTTGACTAATCACAATAATATCAGTATACTGTCAAAATATGGCATTTATCTCCCAGTAATATCTTTTATTTAAAAAAATAACTCACTGAGAAACATACACAGGATGAAAACTTTTGCTAGTTTACAAGGACACAAATCACTCGGCAAAATTAATAACTTAAAACTTTAAAAATGGTAACATAAACAACGTAGTTATAAGAAAGAACAAGTGCAGCTAAGAGCCCTGTTTTAGAGTATAGACAGTTGTTGCTTTGTTCATTCTATGTGTAAAGTTTGCTCAGTGACAACAATATATTATTTGAAATATGAGGTCAACTTCAATCTGACTGAAAAGACTAAGGAATGTTGTCCTGTATGCAGTGTAGAGCATCAGCTGAAATTGGTCACGGAATGCTAAGATGCTGAAAATAAGAGTAACAAAGAACATTAGTATTGCACAGTATTTCTGATCCACAAGAGTTTACACATTATAAGTTAGTATTTTCACACTTATATATATATAGTATATTTTTTTTAGTTAACTGGTTAGATCAGTAATGTAAGACAGCATCAAATGTTTAGCAAAGAATGACATAGCTAATCAATGATTACATGGGATCAATATTTTAAAAAAAAACCACCAAAAAAAAAAATTCATTGTGTGAACTCGGCTCAGGGCCCAGAAGAAGTGAGTAAAGGTGTAGCATGGCATGACATAAAAAAACAACTGAGGGTGTGCCCCAGTACCCCTGAAGGTTAAATATAGAATAAAGGTAAGAGTTTCTTTGTAACATAATGATACAAAATCTGGAATGAGTGAAACAAGGGGAGTGAACTGGGAGTTCCAGATGGCTTAAGTTATGAGTATAAAGGTGGGAAATCAGCTGAGAGCAGATTTTTTGGATTTCGTGAGTAGACAACTTGAGACATTTAAACCAATACATACAAGTTAGATAAGATGAGTTGGTTAGCAAAACAGATCCTTTTCTTTTCTAGATTAGATATCATCTCCTAACAATAATAAGACTTAAAAATCAACGGTTGTAATTGAATAAAATAAATCTCTCTTTCATGTGCTTTACTTCATTATCCCAATTTCTGGCCAACACATCACATAGAAATACATGGGCCAAAATATTCTAACATATATACATCATCCAAACACATTCACACACATATATAAATAAGCAATACATTCACACACCTATATAGATTGGCTAATATTTTCAAAAATATATACATTGGCCAACAAATTCACACACACACATATATATTAGCCAACACATATGCATAAATATACACATCCTCCTATACATACACACATAAATACACTAGTCAACACATGAAAACATATACTAGAACACGCAACACATAAAATCCACTAGACAATACATAAACACAATTTTTTAAATAAAAAATTATTGCCAGGCACATAAATCAAGCTAAAGTATGTATGGTGAATGTGGATGAAGATCTACATAAGCATGGAGCTGTATAAGGGAACGATATTTCACTCACCGTTATACTTGCTATTCATCTTTCATCATTGCTCGACATTCTTCAGAATTGGCCTTGTTCAAGAAGTATGACTCTCCAGGTACCTGGATTTTTTGAGTCACTTTAGATCTATATTTCTTTCCTTTCTTTATTTGTTCATATTTGACAAGATTTTGCCTGTGAACACAAAGTTTATATACACAGTATTGGAAAAGAAAAGCTAAAATTTATAAACATGTATTTACAAAAAGGTGGGCCAAGAAATGTTTAAAAAAGTAAGATTGTTATCACTGAGTCAGCAAAAATCGATGCCAAACCCAGCGGTAATGAAAGGATTAAACACATAAAATATGCAATGAAGTCACTTACTTTTTCACTTACTTCAACTATCATATTACAATGCTATGTTTTAGTTGATTGAATTAAAACGAGAACCACTTACAAGAATTCAAAATCTGGTCGCAACATTTGCATGCATAATTTGAGCGGCATCTCGTAAAAGTCTGCCTTCGATGTATAATCTATATTACTTTGTCCCTCTCCGGTAAACGTCAAGCCAAGGTTAAACAAGGTTGAGTCAACTTTTAGAGATCCTTCTAAATAGAGAGCTCCACTGTGTGGGATGTAAGAGAAATAAAAGGATGAGGGTTATCTGGGTGACATTATCATACAAACATCATACAGACAATGTGGAACTATGATAATGGATAAGATGGGGAAGACAACAGTAGTACAAACAAAGTGTCACCTGGTCCTTATCAAGGCATCACAGTTCCTGTTCCACAAACTAATGCTGATTAATCCAGACAAATCCATGGATAAAACTCCAAGAACTTGTGTGTTAAGAACTAATCCATTAGAAAGGTGGATCCGTTGAGAATGGTCTTGAAGAAGTAAATTTCCCTGGATAGGAAATATGTTACAGCATTGAATGAAATGCTTAAATAAGTTTTTAAAAAAAACACCAACATCTATTTTCTAGAAAACAAATTTGGAAAACGGATAGCAAAAGTTGCAAGGTAAATTAATGATTTTTTCTTTTTTTAATTACTTATTTATTTAAAAACAAAGGTAATGTCTTTTTAGGAGAATAATTTATGTTACATTATATTTAAATGTAATAATTGTTCCACCTATTAAAAAAACAAAGCTTATTTGTCTTATTATTTTGCTTAATTTTTTTTTTTTTTACATTTCTTGAATTTTTCATTTTTTCTTGAGATATGCTTTTACCCCTCAAAGAGTCAATTACTTTTATGATCCATGTCTTAAGTTCATGATGTTATATAAATAAATTTTTAGGGCAACGCATGAGAAGTCTTTAAATGTTTTTATCTAAATATATAAGTTGAACACTTTAAAGTTATGAGAAAAATAGTTTTTGTAATGGAAATAAGTAATAAATTGTTTTGGTGATCAGGTATAAAGAAGGAAAAAGAAATAAACTTAACTTCTTGGATTTAAAAAAAAAAATAGAATCTGTTTATTCATTAAGAAAATTCAATTTGTCATATGAAGAAATCAGAACATTTCAAAAGCATTTGACCAAAACATACAAGATTTTTTTAAAAAAATGTATCAGAAAGGCGAAATAAAAAAATTAAAAAATTCACCATTTCACACCAAAATATTATTATTTTGCCTGTTCAAAGTTATCTACAATTTCTTTTTAAACCTGTGCATTTCAGAACTATTGGAGGTACTCTATTCTATTTTGTGTTATTTACATTTGAGATACTTAGAGCATTATCAGTTTTAGTAATCCACCTGATACTCCAATAAGTTCTTGGTGAAATCAATTTGGATGAAATATTAGGTAGCTTTAATTCAACTATCTCAGAGTTTTTCTCTCTTCACTCTTAAAAGAGATTATAGCTGACAATATTAACAAAATAGATAAAAAGTGGTTATCCACTACTGTTTTGTATTCCTTAGGGTGTTGTATCCATTTATCAACATGAATGTTTTATATAATTTGACAATATTTGGTTGTCTCATCAATAAATGCCTAAATACAACATCAGTTTTGGTTCTGTTTTATTATCTCTGCAATTAACTGTAAGTTCCTTAACTCTTATCCACCACATACCAGATCACATTGTTTTTTCTCTCAGTTTTCTTCTGATGAAATAAGACAACATATTCACTTTGCACCGTTGACATTTTTGTCAGTTTCAATATTAGAAACCTTGAAGAATTTCATAATTTGAATAAATCTGTTTTTTGGGCATAAAGGCATAAGCCCCAAATCAATGTGAGTGTTGGAGTTGACCAGTATTACGTACACTGGGGAACTTTACAGTTGCCATGAAGAAATTTGCAAAATTCATCATTCAAATATCAACCAACCACTGTTGATGGAAAGTTAAGAAGGTCTGATGGTAGAGGAATAGTTGGTGTATTTCACAAATGTTGCAACCAAATCCATTGGAATCAAATATCTTGAAAAGGCCTTTAGGATTAAGAAACTGCCTCACTGCTTCCTTTGTTGACAGTTCTTCCCTCAGATGTAAGCCTGGCTTTCTGGCTGGGAGAAACTTAATAGTGGGACATAGTGGGCCATCATCGTTATGGTCATTTGAGTTTATCCTGTGAATGTTAAAGAACAACTAATATATATGTAAACTGTGATAGATGAAATGAATGAAATGTATATAATACAGGGCTATGTCTACTAATATTTCACTTGCATTTTCCACTTTTCATAGCTTCAAATATTGTGTAAATACCATTGTGACTGTAACATATAATAAAAAATTATATATATTTTTTTTATTTACAATGCACACAGAGGTCAAATGTCATGTTTTTAGGAGGAAATATATCATCATAAGTAGCTTGAAATTCATTGTTTACATTCCTTAGCAACCGTCCCTAATCATAATGACTTCACTATTATCTAATGTAATCAAATATTCACACATTATAAAATGGATAGCAAATATTTTAATATCATATATAAACAAAATTTAAACCAATACAATTATAAAAAATTATAATAAAACTCATAAACGCATAGAATGATGCAACACTTGAAAACTAACCTTCTGGTATTCACAACTTCATCAAAATATGAATCAGAATCAGTTGGTTCTTTTCCTTAGTTAACTTCCTCAGTAGATTCAGATAAAACTTGATCACCATTTTCACAAGTAATATTCATTTTTATAGCAATTGCACTTCGATGTAGATTTGCGTCTAACAAAAATGTGCCTCAGATGGCATCTCTCGCTTCGACATGTCATGTGACTTCCAAACTCGCAAAGCAGATCAAAATTTTTTAAATCTTAAATTTTTTAAAAAGCTTTTTTCATATTTTAGGATTAAATAAATATAGAATAGCAACTTAAAATACACAATTTGATGGTTGGCAAAAACCCTGCATATTTACAGTTAAGCTTTCTATATAAGAGAAGTGAACAGAGTTGATGTTAACATTACAATGTAATCAAACAAACCAAATATTGATGAGTGAATATAAGGAAGGTAGCGGTGAAATTACAATAAAAAGGGAAAATAATGATCATAATGAAAATAGCTTTAAGTTTGTAGTTGTATAGCTTTAAAGATTGCACTGACACGACATGGTAAAAATAAACATATTCATTTCCTAACTCAAGTTATCCACCATATGAATAGACCACTGTACATTAGATCACCTGTAGGGCTGAAGTAAGCTCTGATGGTGCATTCCATGCCGCTGACATCAGACCAGACATTCCACGGAAAAACTCAACCTGAGTCAACAGCACATCCAGAAAGCTGAAGGACATTCCAGCGGTGGCTTCGGCAGAGGGTTCCTCATCATCGACACTTTTATCATCATTAGATGCAGCTGCCGTCTCCTCTTGTCCCATCAAAGATTCCAGACCACTTGCATAGATTCCAAACTAACCAGGACAAAGTTGCTTTATTGTTATAAAATTCACTGTCTCAGTTGTCATACATTTAGATCTATTAGTTAACTTTACAAAATAATAATGTAGTTTTTATTTTCTTTGGAAATATTTTCAATTTAATAAGATATAAGTTTCGTTTGATTGATAATATTTTAACAAAAATTTTTGTAAACATGTTTGTTGCTAAAATTCTATTTGATTTCTTTAAAGACTATTATTAGATTGCTAAATATTAATAGCAGGTGATATTAGATTTAAGTAAGAATAAAAAGTTTTAAAAGGTGTCCAACTACAGAAAGAAGTCATAATTGAGTTGAATAACTACGTCTTACCTTCATGACAGCCTGTTTGATAGTTTTGCCCAACAAATTCACAACCATGCCACTACGCTTCATCACTCCAGAAGGAGAGTTTTCAAAGAACAAATTGTAAGTGCTGTTAACATCTTGCATTTCTGTATCAAATATGAAGCATGTAATATGTATACATTTGCAGGGCAGTGTTAAGAATGTAATATTATAAAATGTAGTATTAACCAGGGCTGCTTTACATTGTTGCTTGGAAACAAAAATTGGCAACAACTGAAGTTTTCATTTTATAAATAGTAGATTTACAGAGAACTTGGTAAATTTGGACTTTGTATAACTTATATGATAATGTACGGCTAGGGTTTTTAAAGTTTATGAAACTTAAAATTGAAATTTGCTGATTTACTTGCTAAATAACTTGTAATAACACTTGATTTGCCAGACTGTGCCCAAACATTATAGTTGTTCATTCTTGTGTCTTGTAAAATGTACAAGATCTGCTGTCTGGAAGATGATAAATAAAACAATCATGTACAAGATCTGCTGTCTAGAATATGATATATACAATACATTTCATAATTTGAATCTTACAACACATCTGCTTTGCAGGGGCTAGGAGGAAAGGAGTTTAAGACTGTGACCATCGATAAGGGCACCTACAACTAGACAATTTTGTATCCGCCACTAATGCGTTAAGATTATATTTGCAAAAGACCAGTCTATTCTTGTTGAGTTTTTGTTAACTTTCTCAAATCTCTGTCTTAATCACAGATTTCTCATTGCTAAGTGTCAAGCAATTAAAAATCGTTTTATTAAATTACAAGTACCTAAATAGTTGGAGAAAGAAATTAGAAAATGGGGAGAAAAGTGTTTCTATTTTACAGACAGTCAAGAGGAAACAGCACATAAAAAGGCAGAGAGAGGTGCCAGCCGGTAGACTGCGCCACCAAACTTCATAGCTCAAACTGCTGTGAGGCCAGTCATGCCACATGATCGTCCACATCTTCCAATTTCTAGTTCACAAGAGAACATTTTCTGGGATTTCACAGAACCCATGGTGGCCTTAATTCTCATTGGGCCCACCCCTTTTTTTTTTTACCCCAAACTTGTGAAGGGTGTGTGTGTGTGTGTGGAGCAGACACACTTTAAGTGGGATTAATACGAGCAGGGAACATGGATCACTGATTTTGATGTGGTATTTTTAATTTGCATGTTGCACTCAGTCCACACTTCAAATGCAATCATGGAAGCTATAATCCTAGTCCCTAAACTTGTTCCTGAAATCAGGCTTATTCTGCCATTGCCTGAACAAAATATCAGAACAATAAATGTTATATAAAATTACACTCTAACTTAAATTTTACAATTTTCTAAAAAAAGATCATGTGGGGGAGACTGTAGAAATGACTACATTAGTACCTAAAAATAGTCTTAGCTCAGAGAGTTCAGAAATGAAGTACTTGTATTTTATTTTAAAAATACCAAATTCCATTAACGGTAACAGTACAATCAATAAGAGAAAATAACTTCATACCTTAACAGGGAATTAACTGTGGCTGAATCTTGCAGCAATTTGGTAACATATGTTGTAAACTCTGGTTCTGATTGGTTGACACAGATTAACAGAATATTTCTTAGCTCTTGGTCTGATAGAGATATGTCTAGCAATAGTTCAAGGGCAGCAATCCTGACACTTGTGTCATAATTGGCTCTGTTCTGATGAAAGATCCTTAGCATTGCTTCCTTCACCTGACATGGGCACACAAAAATACATAGTTGGAAATGGATTTCATTTAACTCTTTGACTCCCGGGGATATTTCAACAGGTTTACCAAGCACTTTCAGACACAGAACAAAAATAAGACTCCTGTAGTCTGAGATTTAATATAAAATATAGACCTCAAGTGTTTAAATCAATGGAAAAGAATTGGATTGTACTTTCCTATAAAGACTTTGATATAAAATGTGGCTAAACACAATTTTTGGTTGACAAAAATAGATAAGGAAATAATAATAATTCACAAATGTCAAATTACCAGTTGTTAAAAATGTGTCATCTAATTAACAAGAGTTTTACACAATCAGTATATTCAAAAAACAATAAATCTTCAAATTTTCTTCAAGTTTGCTTAAAAAATATTTTTAAAATTACAATTATAGCAAAACATACATTAAGGCAGAAATATGCAGAGCGCTTTTCCAATAAATACCATAAAATTATATTCTCGTTTTTCTGAGCTTAATATAAATGTTAGACCTGAATTGTTCTACATCATATGAAAGGGAATGGCATACAGTTGTTATAAATGTTTTGTTTTTAGAGTTGTAATCTGAATATTAAAAAAAAATATTGGTGAATAATTTATGAAAAAACAACATAAAAATGATTAAATATCTGCAAAACATCACCAGTCTATATATAATTTATCACTTCTTAAAAATCAATTCTAGCATTATTAGACTGATTATAAATCTAATCAACAATAAATATCCAAAGGTTTTTAAAATGAATAGAAATATTAAAAAATATTCACTTTTTAGTAAAACACACCACGAGATAAAAAATCAGAGCAAAAGTAACAATAAATACAACCTAATCATATTCCCTTTACCCTGAGTACAATTCTAACCATTTTGCATTGATTTTAAAATGAACGTTTTGATGTCAGTAAAGAATCAGGATCAATAATAGGATGACAGGCTGTAGGACGAGTTGAATTATAGACAATAATATCTAAATATGTTCAATTCAACTACAGCTACGACATGATCATAGTCTGTACTATTAAAGACACATTTGAGTATTAGTCTTTTTGCCAAGCTTTGGGTGTTATTCTATGGTGATATGAATGGCTAAGAATGTTATAATCTTGTCTGGTTACACACTGGAAAATTTGAGTAGTAATTTCTTTGGTCGCTAAAGAAACTAAATCGGCCTGTAATTGTGAAACAGTTTGTTGAATCACAAAGCAAAATGTCTATCAGGACAAGGCGAGGTGAAGCCAAACCTTTATACCGCTTCGGCTATTTACAAAATAATGATTAAATCGTGAGCTGATGCAGTCAGCTTATGGGACAGAAATGGAAAATCAACAAGCCAGTACTGTTGGCTCACAGGAGTCAAAGAACTCAGTAGTATAGAAAAATAAGCTGATCAAAAAGGATATAATCTGTAAGTTCAAACGTATTTATTGACATACCTGAGATGTGATGAACTTGTTGTGGATACGTCTAAATGCTGAAATGGCTGTAGTTGCCAACATTGGACTACGAGGAGACTCAGCAAATGGCAGGATGGATTTAACCGTGCTGGCTAAACCTGCATTTCCAAGAGCTCGCAGATACATAAGTTGGCAGGATTCTTCTTTACAGGCAAGAAGCTCAGAGGTCACCATAGCCTTAAACTTTTCAATTACCTGGAGACCCAAATTTGGAGAATTTAATATTTTATTATAGCCAGCCAAGGAAAACTCTAACAGTGCAGAACAGAAAAGAATCTTGGGAAGATAACCTTAATCCCAGAACAACTTACAGTAGTGCCATTCCTTGGTTACTGCCTCAAACACCAATTGGCCCACAAGGACTGAATGAATTACCTTTTTTTAGACTCTGCTAACAAAAAATTGTATAACGAAATCCAAAGAATTTAAATCAATATTATTTTACGTAATTGAAAAAAAAAATAAAGAACCAGGCAGATGGTATGTACTATAGCCACCAATGTAACAACTTACCTTGCTATTACACTGGTCTTTCACCTGACAGAATGTATGTACGATGGCCCCAAGGGAAAGCAGGAGGGATTCTCTTAGACTTTCATTGGGAACTTTTTTATAAACGATTGCCTGATGATAAAAAAACAACAAAAAAACTATAGTCAAGGATATGATGACATGAGACATTTGAAAAGTGATTGGCATTAGAGATTAAAAACAAGTAGTTTGTCTTGTTTTTGACTATGAATGAAACAGGAAGCTTCCATTACCAGCAAGTCAGCAATGAGAAATTCTGAAAGATGAAATTGTGTTTGACTATGAATGAAATAGAAAGCTTCTCTTACCAGCAAGTCAGCAATGAGAGATTCTGATGGATGAGATGAGTAAGCTGCGGCAAACAAAAATCTCTGAGGATATTCTACAGCATCTTCATTTGAAAAATCAAGGAGACCAAATAACGATTCTTTAGCTGCTTCTGTCTGAGCAGCGGTGGCAACATCAATAAGCTGTGGCCTGGAAATATCAAGAGTTAGACACTAAAAACTTGTGCACCAAAGTCACTAAGATGTTTACACAGATTTATTTTTTACGATTTTCATATGCTTCACTGGTAAATCAATGATGAGCGGGCTCTCTTACGGGAAAATTATTTAACATGGCCACACAATCTGAGACTTGGCTCGATTAGAATGTTTGAATATTTAACTTTTTGGTCTCCATCTTAATGTTCTTCAAATTATTTTTAAAAATGTCAGTTTTAAAGTTATATTTACATAGCATCTAATTGTTTTTCTTGTCTCTCATTCAGCTTCATTAGCTCAGTTATAATCTTAACATTGAGACCATCAGTTAAGTCCTCTAGTCACTTATACTGTCATCAACTTACACAATATAGTAACTCTTTTCACCAGTCATCACTTTGGTAAGCGTAGCCTTGCCTGAACCCCTAAAGCTCTTTAGCAGCTGAATAAAAGCTTTCGCTGACTTGACTGTGGCAATATTCTCTGCCTTCAGGTCCTCTTCTAGTTTGATTGCCAGAGACTCTGGCTAAACGAGACAAACCTCTTATTTCAACAAAGTGATTAGAATAAATGGCTTTTTATTTTTGTAAGAACTGTGACATAACTGGTAAGACTACATTAATTTCTGCCTAGACAGTTCTTTAATCCCATGCCAGGGGGGAGGGGTGGGGGGCGGCGCTGGTGTCTTCTGACATTGGTGAGTGGGGTTATTAACTCAAGGTTTACCTCCTTCCTTAAACCTGTTGTTGCCTCCTGGTCAAGAGACAGGGGATGACCATAAGGTCAAATTTAAAAAAAATTTTTTTAAAAACTTAAACTGTTTTGCTTCAAAGTTTTAGGATCAACACTGAATTTGTAAGCTCTCAACAGAAGAGTTCTTAGTTATATAAAAGTGTTCTATAGAACACTTTTATATAACTAAAGGTTTGACATATGTATTACATCCACTTTTCAATCTCTTTACCTGAAATGACAGTGTCAATGTGTGATAATCATCTTAAATTCAATGAAAACAATTTTTAAAAAAAAACATAATTTTAAAGGACCTTTTTAAAAGATGAAATTTTAGCTTAACTGCCTAAAATGTAACAACTAAAATGACCCAAAATGTAACGACTAAAATGACCAAGAAATTTTACACTATCTTAACGTGAGAAATCATAATGATAATCTCTACTAAGACTTACAGTTTGACAATCTTGCTGACACTGCTGAGTCTCTTCTTCACTTGGCAGAAGGGAAAGACTTAATGATGAGCCTGCTTCTAAAATGTGACAAAATGTCAAGATTTAAATGTCAACATACTTTTGGTAGAAATGAAAAATAAGGAACTAATAGGTACATTTTTAAAAAGGAATAAATATTGTAATAAACCGTTTCCAGTATTTATAGCTAGGACACAAAGAATCATGAATAAGGAAAATATTCAAAAAGGAAATTTCTTTAAATGAAATATATGAAAAAATGAAAAATTATTTGTAACCTTGGAAATGTAACTATGCTAGGCATTTCAGTAACATTTGTTTAGAATGTCAATGACCCTGATTAAAGCTTACCTTCCTCAGCCGTGGCCAGAGCAGCTTCCTCACTGGAGGATAAGAAGACATTATTTGCAGTTGTTGACTCTAGCACAAGCTTTTGGCTGCAGAGTGAAGAGTAAGTCAGTAAGACAGTAAGAATGAGTCTGTTTTCAGACCCAATTTTCAACTTTTTAAAAGATTAATTGAAACAAATTTTTAACAGAAAAAAAACACACATTTTAAAAAAATGTTAAGTGAAAGTTCCCAACTTACGTAGACAGTGCTCCCCCATTAAGTCCAGGTCGGATGTTTAGGTAAGAGATAGCCCTATGGCTAGCCGTAACACTCTCAATGATAGAGTCTTTCATTCTGTATTGGCTGGTAGCCTTGACATACATAGACACACCAAGAGCCTGTAGAGAAGAACATGGTCAATAGTTGTCTGTGATTATAAAATTTGAAATAAAAATTGTTTCATTCAGAGGGAAATTGGACTCAAATATATTTCCTGTTCTCCATGCTACTTTTACAGACCTTTAAGCTCAGATTTAAGGATTTCCGCAACAACGGTACAGCAAATAACCCACCCCTCACCCTGAACTAGTCTATCGAATAGGCACCAGATTTGTGCAATGTTTCAGTTAAAATTTTATATAAGATATGATTTGAAACATTTTATACCACACAAAAAAATTTCAAAACTCTATTGAAACTCACTCTATTTGAATTAGAGTATTGCCTGGCTATCTCCAGGTTGAGACAGTCTGACTTTGTGCGGTCAACGACACCTGGTTCTGGTATAGAGTACCTGACTTGACACTCACCACTGACATCAACCTGATCAGAGAACACAAAGCATCAGGGTGGTTTCATTGAAATAAACAAAACACTCCTGGGCCAGGTTAATAATAATAATAATATAGTTCATTCAACACGCGAATGGACAATACAAGGCAATCTACATTGAGGAATATGAACAAGCTCCTTGGAAAACAAGGAGGTAGACCACAACACCCCCAGCAGGTGGGTGCGCAAAAGATGTGTTTTCAACTCAGTTTGGGAAGACTCCAGTGTCTGGTTGTTTCTGAGAGCGACAGGAAGGCCATTCCAGATTCTTGGCCCAGAAAAAGCGACAGTGCGCCTTCCGTTGGTCTCAGGGGGACTCGCGGTATCCAGAGTTTGCCACCATCGGATGAAGGGAGAGATCTAGTGGGTACATAAGACGCCATGAGGACTGGCAGCCAATGCAGCTCTCTCAGAAGTGTTTTAGGATGGTCAAATTTGCATTTCCGCAGAACAATGCGAGCCCATTTACATAGGTTGGTCTATGTTACACTCAAGACTTGTAGAACTAGAATCGACTGGTTGTCAAATTTATATTGTACTTAATGAAAGCCATAAAGCTCTAGACAAGGTAAACCGCTCAGCATCTTAGTTAAAGTTATGATTTAACATTAGCGCAGGGCGGTCTTAACAAAAATTTGGATAACATCAATACGGCTGAAGAGCAGTTTTGTTTCTGTTCAGTTCATTTATTTTCTGTTTAATTCATTCTTGTTTATTTAGTTAATGACTTTTTTCTTTGATTATTTAACTAATTGCCTGCCTTGATGTAACCCAGCTTTATTAATCTTATAAAAACTAGAAGGTGATAGAACCTTTCATAAGTGCTTGAAGTTACTCTAACATCTTTTTCTCATCTAAAATGAGATTTAACTAACCTCAGTTCTCTCCCCTGCTTCCTCTTGAACTTGAAATAAATTAACAATTCCTTTCTTGACATTATGACTAAAGATGGAATCCTCGACAAAATAGAGGTTTTGTACAAGGCTGTCAGAGAGTTTAAAGTATACTGGCTGGAATACTGATTTATCCAGATCCTGCTGAATTTTTGTGTTAACATAACTTGCAACTTGGCCTTCAGTTATCTGCAAATAAAGAAGTCGTCCAGATCAGATATTTCGAAACTAATGGTAAAACTATCAGAGTATGGGCCATTTAAGCTTAGTTCCATGATTAATTTGTACGAGGGAGATTTATCATGTTGGCGAAAAAAGGTGAATGTGACTTAAATTATTGGATGAAATAAACAAGGACGACCCCATTCGAGTCTTTTGTGTGGTACTTCATAAGTTAATGTCCTAGAGACAAAAAGAAATTTGTATTGCATGGACAAAGTGGTTTAATATTACCTCTTTGAATAATGTTAAAATCTTGACTACATTTCAAACAATCAAACAGCTTTCCCTAAAATAACATTGGAGTTGTTGCTACAGATATCAATATTATCATGACTGATTTTTTAATTTTCTATTCCATTTTGAAAAGATTTTTATTGAAATATGTGTAATGTAAAAAATAAATTTCAAACAAAATTGTTTTAAACTTTATATAAGGAGTGATGGTCTACACAAGTTTCTTAACAAATTAACTTGTTATCTAATCTACTTGGTTAAGGGCTAAAATTATGCAAGCCTGAGCAATAGAATAACAGAGATTAGAGAGAAAATGCTAATGGAATACAACTACCGACCCCCCCCCCCCCAACCCCAACATATATTAAAAGATAATTGTTCATTATGTTAACCAAATGGTAGAAGTAAACAGTAAAAATTAAAAACATCCCAGAATCAAGAGCATATAACAGATAAGATAATAATTGAGAAGAGAACAAAAAGCACAGATAGAGCCCCATATACACATAGCGTTATTTCATAGTTGAGAAATAACAGAATATCACAAAATGATATATGTCAAATACAAACTGTTAAAATATAGTAGCAATTTACCTAACAAATATTGACAACCCTATATAACCATAATGATGAATATTCTAAGCTATCACTTTGTATTGTCAACAGAGCTTATCATTGCTTATATTGATTATTTCTGTTAAACTTGTTACTTTATGCATGTAACATCTGGCAAATAACAAAAAGACAGCAATTAAATGAGTTCAAGTGACTGTTTTAAATTGTTATAGCTGGTTGTAGCCATCTTCCTTCCTTGAACCAGTTCACAATAAACAAACTCGAGGACAGTTTGAAAGGTTCTATGTTTTCTTAGGGAACAACACTATTCTAGGGTATACTTTGATCCACACTGGAAGACGATAAGCAATAAAACACCACATTCAAAATACTGAAAATTTACATTAGGAAATGGCTTCAGCAAGCCGTGAATCTAGTAAATTAGCTTTTCCTGCCATCCCCAAAGCACCTCCCCCCAAGCCTGAGTTACCGGCCGTGAAGCGGCACGTTCGAGATCTCCCTTTGCCAGGCTGAAAATACTAAAGTTGTTTATTTACACTGCCACTCTGTATATCCACAAGTGGACAAAACGTCCTTTAATAAAAATCATTACACTGACACCAATACTACTCTCAACACACTGACTGCCACTGATAAACTAGGACTTGCTCTTCAGACAATGTACTAACTCAAGGCCCCATGTCCAGACAGCATTTACACGCCTCGCTTGTTTATTGACCTTGCATAACCGGACCAATCACAACAGGCCCTCTATTCACCAACTCATGATCAGCATCTATTCCATAAACAACCCAACCACGCTCACAAAACCATTTCATAACACCCGTTAAACATACTTTTAACCAATTGCCAACAAACACCAAGGTATTTTATTTAAATGAAAATGACAGCTTCACGGGACAGTATGGTAAATCGAATGATATCATTATAGCACATTTAGAACCAGGCGAAAATTCAATCGACGGATACAATATTATACCCGATTTACAAAGCTACTTATTGATAACACCAATAACTCAAGCAGAGATTAAAGTTCTATTATCAGTCAGAAAGAAAGTGAATGAATTACAGCCAGACTTAAAGTGTGCTCTTGATAGATAGGGATACAGATATGACTAGACTAGATTAAACATGCTGAATGTAGAGCATAATTTATAAGCTGGTCTGTGTGTTTTTACACTTATCCATGGGCTCACTAAAAATAGTTCATAGTTAGTCTCCTTGACTATCAGTCAATGACATTTGAAAGAAAAATTATAGTTGTGAGGTAATCAACCCTTAAAAGGTTATGGAAATTACTGCCATACATTTTAAAATCATTGTTAAAAACAAATTAGCAATGCTATTTTTAAAATAAAGATCCCTATACATTTATTGACATGCAATATTAGGTACTTAGTTTAAAGAGGAGACATTATTGTCACTTTAGATATAGTTTAAGTTCATATTATGTCTTATATGGGTAATATATTCATATTTAATGCCACATTGTTTTTTTTCTAATTCCCAGCTCATCTGTGTCCATCTTTTGAGAAAACCCTGACATTACAACCACCCGCTTAAAGCAATTTATATTCTGAAAAAAACCCATACATTATGAAAAGTGCATTAATTAGCTGACTCACAGGAGCTGACAGTTAAGACATGATCAAGTTTCAGAGATTAGTTTTATATAACTCCCCTTCGAACAAACTTTCAAATGTAACATTACAACTGAACCTTAAATATGAAAGTAAGGTCCAATGGTAGAAAGATGAAA
>CAXITT010000018.1:381545-398324 GCA_964033795.1 Lymnaea stagnalis
GGGGGGGGGGGGGGGGGGGGGTGTTGTGTTGGATGTTTTTTTAAAAAGTAGGTGGGGGGAGGGGGTAGAGCATCTTTTAGTGCCAAAATTATATATAATGCCCAGGGCCGTCTCCTTCAACCCTGCCATACCTAAACATAATCTATACCACACTGAAGTACAATCATACTTCTGCAAGTTAAAGAAAATCATTTAATTATTAATATCCAGTGCTTTTTCTTTTAATAAAAAAGCGCCGTTATTGTCACTTTGATTGGGGAGGGAGCATATATAGAGGTTATATATGGAGTGCTTTGCATAAATATATATACAAGTAATACAGATACAAATACTGTTTCGAGGGGTTTTGTAAAAAAGATCTAAAGATTTTTATAGCTATTTAAAACGAGTCATTTTTTAAAATAAATTGTATAGAAATGTCATAATTATGTACGGGAGACTGGATATATTTACAAAAGACATAGTGTATTTATTAATACATGACATATCTGACACATTCATTAACAAAAAGGGCAACTTGATGCCCCTAGAAGCGTGGGGCTCCTAAGAAGTGTGAGGCCCTGAGCAAATGCCTAGTGTTCCCATGCCTTAAGACGTCACTGAAGTTGGTAATAAATGTGTGCAAGTTAAAAACTCACCACTAACTTGAAGAGTTGAACATTGCTATCTTTATAAATTGTTGAAAGTTTGAACTTTATCTTCAATTGAACACCAACGTCCTTTTGTGCAGGTGATGCCTTTTTAATATTAGCATCATTGAGAGCAATATCAGTTGTATATGAATATGTGTATATTTTAGATGGATCATAGTTCAATGACAAACCTGTGGAAAGAATTTAGACTCTTATTTTTTTTTTAAAACTTTTAGCACGATATACAATAATGATCCTAACACTTGTTGACTTAAGCATGTATCTAATATTTATTTAATAGCTAATATCACCATCTACTTTAAATTTTCATTTATTGAACAAAAAAATAATAATTTTTGTACCTAATCTAAAGCAAAGTGATGACAAACACTTATAAAAACACAATTATATTATTATTTCAATGTAACAATGATAGGGTTCTTAATATGATTTCCATAAACAAATGTCACATTTCTTTGAGCACTTTTGTTTTATTAAATCTAAGACCTGTGCAATAATTTTTCAATAAATGTTTGAAAAGATTATCCAAAAATTTAAGTATGAAAAGTGTGATAAATTTGCTGCTTCTAAAGGGAAAATTAAACAAATTTACACGATTTACTTTTTACCTATTTTTTTCTTTAAAAAAGAACAAAACAAACAGATGTAGTATTGACTTAGAATCTATAAACATAATTTAACACACATTTTCTTACAATAATATTAAATTTTGTTTAAATTCCTTTTGAAAAATCAAAATTTATTTTATAATTTTGGTAAATTTTGTTTGTGGTCACTGACTTTTATATGGATCTTACTCTTAGTATTCAGTTAGTTTGCTACATAGATCCATGTAAGGCATGTATCAATTATTGCACAAATTTTATCATTTATTATATTTTTATCAATTAAAAAAAAAATTAAGCTATAACTTAGTATAACTTACATTGTATAATGGAAGATACTGCAAATAAAGCAAATAAGAAAAGCCTTTGGGTCATTCTGTCACGTTCAAACCTGAATAGGTATATTATTTTATGACAATGACATGATTGATGTAATCGACATATGATAATGATAATAACTAAATCAATTAAGAAATTCAAATTGGGTTTTTAAAATTTTATTTAATACGGGATAGGCCTATAAACTGTAGTATAGGCCTAAAAAGACGTTTACATAACAGTGATCTCAATTTATTAGCTTCATGTTCAGTCCACTTTAAATAAATCTTTGTAAAACTTATTCATAAATGTCAGGTGTAAGACTAAGTACACCGTTTAACTTTAATACTAAGTCAGTAAGGGATAATAATAAAATATTAGCCTACCACATGTAGTGATGTAATGTAAAGTAAATCTAATTAATTAGTTACTCAAGAGTCAAACCAATACACTTTGACTATGTTAAATGTGTAGGACAACTCATCATACTTCATACATAATGTACTGTACACTGTAACTACACTGTAGGCTACAGACACTGACTTGACTGAGTGCATTATTCAAGGCAATTTATTAATGTCTCAAACTCAAGTCTCAAGTGAGTCAAGTCACTCAAGAAGACATCATATCAAGGATTAGTAATTAATAATAATAATAATAATAATAATAATAAAGTGTAAACATGCTTCATCCCCAAAGCCCAAAGGCTCGAAGCACGGTACAAAAGTAAAAAAAAATAAATTAGTAGTTAAATATGATAATCTGATTATAATAATAAGTTAAATATGACTATGACTATCTGCGGAAGTCTCTCACTCACTGTTCAGTTCACTCTGTGTAGTGTACATCTATTTATTTATTTGTATAACTAGTAAACTAGTCTAAGTCTAAGTAGCAATTTAAGAGTAATGACGATGTCCCCAGCCAATATAGACTATAGAATAATAATAATATAGGCCGCGTTATAGTAAAAATAATATATAATATAGGCTTAGGCAGGGCGCCGCCGCTTGGCTTATGATAAGTTTTATGCATACTTTTAGTAACTTTTACTTACACACACACATGCACCGTTCAGTTCACAATTTTACAAATCAAAGTCACGGCACAGTTGCTAATTTTAAGTCATGCAAAGTTTACTTAGTTCTAATAAAATGGTACTAAAATGTTACTTTTTTACTTTTAAAAATTATTTTAATTATTATTATATTATATGGTCTACTCTACACGTCTACACACTACACTGTCTACACCAGAGACGTCAGGGCGTAGGCCTATTTTTTAAATTTAACTTTAAGATTTTAGTTGGTTACACTACAGTATAAGCTACACGCAACTTCTACTACGATATTAAATAAAAACTTGCGAATCCAAAACACTCAAAACTGATATGATAAAATAAGTTTCTGTCGACTGATGCGACCACTCACTGTTCTATGTTAAACACTAGTAGTTGTTAATAATAAAATTGTCGACTGCTACTGCTATTATGCTACGTGGGATTTCCCGCAAACACAAGGGAGCATCCTTGACTACTAATTTCTTTAATTTTAAAATCAAATAATTATATATTATTACTTCCTAAAGATACTATAAAAATAAATACAAAATTTTAAAGTTATTTAATTTATTATTTTTAAATGTTTACTGAAATATACACATTGTTCGTGCATAAAATAAAAATTATGAATGACTACAAATATCCCATAATCACGTGACATTAACAAAAAATGGCTGCGCCCATTACAACATGACAAATAGCAATCATTCATAATCACATTCATGACAGTATTAACAAAGCTATTTTGATACCTATACATTTTCTATAGAACATGGATGCAAATACTGAAAATACCGATTATAAATCAAATGAAGTCCAATTACTGTCAGAGAATTCTGGTTGTCCGATTTCTGAAAATGACACTGAAAAGAAAATATCAAAGAACCAACTGAAAAAACAACTCAAACGGGAAAAGTGGCTTGCCATAAAGCAAGAAAAGAGGTGGCTGATTATTATTATTAAAGTTACTGATACTGCTAGTAGTAGTAGTGCTAGTTACCATTATTTACAATATATGGGTTGATTTCCTATTTTCACCTCTTATAGCCAGGGCCTAATTTTAATTTTAGCCATGTTTTGTTAAAGTTAAAGGCTGAAAGTGAAAGAGTGTCATTCATAATTCACAATGTAGGCCTAATAAATATTTAAATACTAATTTAGTAGAAGGAAGAAGATAGCCTGTCATTCTGGTGTGGTCTTACTTCGTTTAATACACAATAAAACAATTACAAATGCATCAATTGACTTTTTAAAACTACTTGGGATTAGAGTGTAGCTGCATGGGCATGGGGAATAAGATGCTGATATTAGAATTAGAGTATACATTTAAAATATATTTCAACATTTCCATAGTTTAATTTTGAAAAATTGTTCTCATATAAAATCTTTTGTAGGCGTGAAGCAAAACAGAAAAGAAAATTAAGATTTGCTATGATGAGGGAGAAAGGAGAAGACACTGGACCAACTAGGAAACGTCTGAAATTAAATACCATGAGAGGATCATCTTGCAAAATAAGGGTTGTTATTGATCTGTCAATGGATGACCGTATGACAGAGAAAGTAAGATAATATATAAAATATTGTAATGTAAAATTATTTGTGAAAATAATGCACCTTTCAGGATCCCACCATATTATGCCATAAAATAATAATTACCAATGTATGGTGCCTAACTCTACTGATGTCCACAAGGGGAATTTAGTAGTAGACTCACTTTGACATCACATCATATATAGTTTGACTTCTGATAAATTAATCTTTACTGCCTATGGTGTATTAAAAGAATACTAAACTACCACACAATTTTGATTGGGTTAAATTTAAGTAAAGGAATATTTGTATCCCTTGTACTTTTAAATCTATTTGGTGTTTTTGGATTTCAACCTAAAAATTAATTTTAAAAATACCTGCAATTTTAATTAAATTGTAAAAGCATAATATTGTGCGAAAAAATATCTAAAATATAATATGATAGTTAGTTAACTCATGAAAATGCAGTCTGCCATGTTTAAATATTGTAATAGATTTTCTCCAAATATTTAAATAAGATGTCTATTAAATATTCACACTAGTTGCTTTTACCCATATAAATATAATTAAAAAATAATAATTCTATTACAAATTACAATATTCTGCAATCTAGAATATAATACAGATAAATCCCTAGGAGTTACCATAAATGAGCTAAATGAAATAAGATGGGCATAAAGGTAAGGACAACAATAGGCAAATTCTCATATTTCAGTCTACAAAAGTACTTGGAAGCAGAAATGTCTAAACCATATACTTTTATTATCTGACCAGTAACTTTGCATTCAAGTGTGAAATAGACTCTGAATAAAGAAGCCTAAAACCTCCTGAATAAATGAGAGAGGGAAATCCTTAGAAAAGGGATGAGCCTGCTGAAGTTAAAGATGGATAAAGAATTCAAACAAATCAAGAAATGTAGCATATATCTGAATACCCAACTATAGTCGCGGCAATAAAAATAAAAAGGGCTGGCTATGCTGGACAGGACGTCTTTAGAGGCTGCATAATTATAGAGGACAAAAAGTGGTTGACAGACAGAACTCGAGGGTTCAGAGGGCTCACTGGTAGACCAAGACTGAAATGGTTTAATGATGTAGAGATGGACTTATTCAAGTGGGGATTTGTACTTGGAGACAAAAAGTCACGTCTTAGTCTGAATGGAAAGATGTGTTGAAGTAGGCCAGAGCCTTACCATGGGCTGTAGCACCACTGGTGATGATGGTAATTTCTTATCCTCCAAAAGATCATTATTTAAATTTTGGTTTTAAAGTTTTATTCTGCTACATAGAATTTGTTTTTCAAATGCTAATTTTGTTCTATTGTAGGATGTGAATTCTTTAACTTGTCAGTTACAGCACAGCTATTCTGCAAACCGCAGAGCTAAGAATCCAATGCAAGTAAATAAAAATTGTTGTACCAAAGTATTGTTTATTAAGATGCTGGAAACCTGAACAGGTTAACATTTACTGAATAGCAGTGATTAGCAGTAATATTTAATTTCTTACTTTTGCCATTTTTTAAATTTAAAAAAGGACTACACTCTAAATTGTATCTATATGGCATCCTTCCATCTTCGCGAGACTAATGGAGTAGCTATTGACTCTTCATCAAATGGCTTATGATGCCAATCCTGGAATGGCTGTCTCATCTGCACTTCTCACAGAAGGACCTTGACTTCTGATTAAATTTGACTTTCCAAATTATGAAATCCTATAGTTAAAAAGTATTTAAGAGTTCTGCAAAACTGTGATAAGGTTATTCTTCATTTTCTTCCTCATTTTTTTCCTTAGTTGTATCTTTGTGGACTTGATGGCAAAACTAAAGAACGGTTAGATTTGATTGGAGACTACAAAAACTGGGATGTAAGTTACCTTGCAAATGAAAACTTTATAGGAAGTCTAGTTTTTAGTGGTTAACAGTATACTTTATATAAACATAATTTAAAATGACTTTTTATATTCTCAGAAATATATTAATTAATGCTATTTTCAATTACTATAAATGTGATTAAAAAGAGAAATGTGTCAATAAACATTTTCAGTTGTATAAAGAGAGTCGTCATTATGAAGAAGTATTCCCCAAGGAAAACCTTGTATATTTGACCAGCGAGTCACCTAATGTTCTTACTTCACTTTCTGAAGACAAGGTTTACATAATTGGAGGCCTGGTGGATCACAACAAGCTCAAGGTTTTATAGCTACGCCATAATTCCTCACTCATACTTTTAATAGTGTCCAGAATAAATTGTTTACTTTGATTAATGCTTATACTTTAGGAAGAAGAAAAAAGTAGACATAGAATACCGATATCTTAATAACTCACAAGTAAATGTGTCCACATTGCTAATATAGATTAACTTTTATTTTTTAAGTATCTTTTTCCAAACAGCATCTTAACAAGAAATAAATTAAATGAAACTCATTATTTCTTACTGTTGAAATAGTAAAAAAGTTAAGCGTTCATGATATTCAAGTCACAATTTTGTTCTTCAACCAGTTCCTTATTTTCAGGGATTTTGTCATAACCTTGCTGAAGAAAAGGGTTTGGCCCACGCTCAGCTTCCAATATCTGAGTATCTGAACATGAAGACTCGCAAAGTTTTGGCAGTTAACCATGGTAACTATTGTTCAGTTTTTTTTTTTACAAAACAGCAGTTTGCAGACCAGTAATTTAAAAAACAACTTTTAATGGAATGCTACTTCAATTGGTTCCTACATCCACATGTAGCATTATAAGCTTGTGATGATTCTTTGATGTTGTTATAGTCCACCTATGTAGACATCACCAAGACTTAAAAGATCCAGTGGCCCTTTGGGCATGTGCCCTGCAGCCATGGTGAATAATTTAAACACTCTCCGCAGCAGCTCTTTTTTGGTATATAGGGTGTTGGTGTAGGCCGTTGTTTTAGATAGTTGTTATGATATAAGGGGCACATTGGTGTTTGATCTGGTTTTATGCTGTTACGATGGGAATTATGTTATATGTATCCTGAGCGCATGCAAAATATTACAACCTGTTTGTGTCTTTGAAGGCAGTTTATTGGATCTTTAAGCTCTTGGCTGGGCATGTGTATGAAATCTTCCTGTTACGCCCAAGGCCCTTCCATTTAACCACTTTTTTTTTTTCTGATAGCATTGATTTTCTGCTTTATAGTGTTGAGTGATGTAGGTATATTTGGCTGTGTAAAGAAAAAGGATTTATAATCTGATAATAGCTTGTCTATATATTGTACAATTCTTCTTTTAGTGTTCTCCATCTTGCTGAGGTACACAGAGTGTCATGATTGGAAGGCAGCTTTCCTAGCTGAGTTGCCAGCAAGAAAGCAAGCCCTAATCAAGGATGAAGATGAGTGCAGCCATGAACAGCTGGACAAAACTGGTCTCAATCTTTTACAAGACAATTTGTCATCATCAGAGGAGCAGAGCTTGCCTAGTCAAGATGTAGGTTTACCAAATATTGATGTCTTAGACAGTAGTGACCAGACCCCAGTTGGTAGCTGTAGTAATCTGACTGAACCAAGCACTGGACAAGTTGTAACAAGTTCTGAATCTCTGTTAAATAATAATACTAGCCGAGTGGATCCATCAAGTCATGAAACTGAAGAAGAGAGTTCTTAAAATAATATATTTTTGGGTTAGGATTTTGAAAATAAAAATAATTTTAAAATTCTCTATTTAATTGTGCTGAAAATTTTGTATCTCTCAGAAGGTCGTGTGATTGATATGATGTCGAGCAACTCCAACGTTGTCTGCGCTATGCCGTTAGTCTTAAGGTGGTTTTTTTTGTGCAATGAAGCTAATGATAAGCTCTTATTTGCTGTTTAAAACTAACTTGTGAATTTTTATTAAAATAGCCAAACTATTTAACCGTGCTTGTTAAAAAAAAATCTGACTAGTTTTTGTCTAAGGTTACCGGTACACACAAATGACTGATTGAAAAATTGACTTGGTGATGATGCATCACTTCACAGTATAAATTCACAGACTGATCTCCTTTGGTACCCAAAACAAATCCCTGAAAATAAAAGGTCAATGATTGCTTATTTGCTTATGAATATCATTGGTTTCTAATGCAAATAATAATAACTAAAAACATTTTACGATGAATTTCTTTTGCTAACCAGACTTTTTTGAGTCTTGCTACTATACCATGTTTAGGAAGATAGCGTGATTTGTATCATTGTTCAAGAAATTCTGTAGTTTTTAGGGACAACGTAAGATGTATCATTGTTGAAGTAATTCTGTAGTTTTAAGCACAACGTGAAACAAGTTTTATCATTAAAATGAAAATAATTTTATTCCTTTTAAAATTGTGGAAATATGAAAATTGTTTTCATTATCACAGTTCGAATAATTACATTTACATTTTAAAAAATGCAAACAATATCAGGAACAGAAAGTGTTAGTCCCATTCATCACCAACAACAAACAATGAAGCTCAAAAGTCACCATCACAAATATATATACCATATATATATATATAAAAATATATATATAAACACGTACATGCAAGTTAAAGTATTTTTTATGCTTATATAACATTATGTTACATATATATATATACAATATGATATTTGTAAGTGGATTACAGCCATGCAAAGCATAGAGTAGGAAAGGAATTTATTTTTTAATTCTCTTATTTTAAATATTTGTTTTGATTATTTCAAAACATCACTTATCAACTCTGACATGAAATAACACTCTTGACAACTAAAACAAGAAAGAAAAAATGTACTTTATTGGGAATCAGCTGCTTGAGCTTCTTCACAATCTATGATTCTAATGGATCCTATGTGGCATTTGAAGTACCATTTTATAGTTCACAAGTCATAGTGTAAGGGTCAAAATGAAAACTAAAAGGGTCTGAGATAAAGTGAATTGAGACGTTGTAAAAGTTACTAACATTGAAACATACATTTTGAACAGATGGGACGATACTTACTGAACATGCAATAATACTGTTAGAAATAGACAAAAATAAATATTGAATTTTATTACTTATACTTAGTATACGTAATATACTTATTCAAAGGCATGATTTATTAAATGTTCCTTAACTTATCTGAATACTTTTTTGTTCACTTCAAGTCCGATGTTTTTTTCCCTTTCATTGAGCATTATTAATACATCCCGGAATGAAGCCAAAAAGAACCGTATTAATTTAAGACTTTTTTTATAATGAACTTTCTTAGCTTTTGTCATTTAAACCAACCCTCATGAACTACCAGGTCACTACAACTAATCTGATATCTGGCTTAGTAAACAATCGCTATAATAGATTGACATTATTTGATTTACAGTAAATATTTTTAACTAGCTGGGCCAACGCAGCATCTTGAGTGTGTAAAATAGGGGAAGAGGGGGCATGATCTATAATAATAATTTCAGATGGTGCTCCATAGATCCACCAATGCTTTGTTGTATTGACTCTATGTGTGTTCTTTTGTGTGCATGAGAGACCATCATTGTGGGCAATTGGGGCAGACAAAATGCAATCGGAAATTAGATTACAAAAATCAATTAAAAATGATAGCGAAGAAAATTTATATTTATAAAATTTATTTGATAACACTTAGTTAAAAACATAATACCAATTAGATCAATGTGTAAATGATTATTTCTATTTCATGTATTTAATCAAATACAACATGTAATCACATACAGATTTGATAAAAATGGAAATGGTACATTTAATAGTGCGAGAATTACACATAAATACAGTGTTACACCAAATGTTCAAGTTTACCTATGGTAAGTTGAACATATTCATCGGAGGTTTGAGAAACGCTGATTCCAAGAGATAAGTTTGCGTGATTTTAGAATGTGTTGAGTGACTGATTCTGCATCCACATCGGCTCTTGCTTCTCCTTGGGTTGTGCCTTGGAGTACTTGAGTTGTGCTTTTTGTGGTGGGGTCTGCTTCTTGCTGGATCCGGGTTTCTCAGGTCTCTGGACGGTGGTCAGTCTGGCCGGTTGAAGAGCGGTCTGTGATCGCCGTACAGCAGGTGTAGATGGCTTTGCTGAATCATTGCTGGGGGGAAAGGTTTGTGGCTCTGTGAAATAGAAATGTGGGGAAAAAAATGAAATAAGTGCTAGTGATTTTAAAAGCAAACTGTATTCTCCTCACAAACTGTCTTAATATTTAACACAGATTAAATTGACTTAACAAAAAAAGCTAGTAATAGGCCTATCGCACAAACTTAACATCATTCAAGTTGAAACTAGTTGAAGACAAACGCTGTTGTAAAACTAAACAAAAATGTGGATGTTGCATCCCACCCACTGCATCACAGATACCTAAGATCACATCCCACCCACTGCATCACAGATACCTAAGATCACATCCCACCCACTGCATCACAGATACCTAAGATCACATCCCACCCACTGCATCACAGATACCTAAGATCACATCCCACCCACTGCATCACAGATACCTAAGATCACATCCCACACACTGCATCACAGATACCTAAGATCACATCCCACCCACTGCATCACAGATACCTAAGATCACATCCCACCCACTGCATCACAGATACTTAAGATCAGGACGATTTCTTCCTCATTAAAGTTAGGACCAAAAAAATATAAAAATTATATTGTTCCCCAGTGTGTACGAATTTAACAGCGTTCTCACCCAGCGATTACCACATCTAAATAATCTCTAATGCAGTCGTTATTGTCACTAAGGGAGTTCATTGATGGCTGATTTCTACGATGGAGAAATACTTTTAATGTCTTGTGTTTTAATTGTCATAATAGTGGAATGTTGTCTTGGTTAAGAATATGTATTTATTTATGTGCTGAAAATGAATATGTACAATATCAATTATCATCAAAAAAAAATTCCGTTTATTTGGATCAATAAAGAATCTTATCTTATCTCATGCTCAACCAACCACAGTCAACTCACATAGCATAGCCTCTCACACACTCACTATCGGGTCTGACTTACCAGTGTTATCACTATCACTTTGCCACTTTTGTTCTCTTGATTCAGTAGGTCCCTCGTGACTTGGTTCTGGCTCAGATGTCACAACTTTCTGCCACAAATGGTCATTCAGATCTGGGTTAACGTCCTCTAAGACCAATCTGTTCAAATAAAGCAATGACAATCCGTTGCATGTACAGTAACAATGACAATGGGTGACATAGTGACATGGACAATGACAGTCGATGGCATGGACAATGACAGTCGGTGGCATGGACAATGACAGTCGGTGGCATGGACAATGACAGTCGGTGGCATGGACTATTAACAAAATGATCCAAGATTTTTAGCAAAACACGTGTTTTAAAAAAGAGACATTTTATATTTAAGCTTATGATAGTTTATCTATTATTCTATTTTGTATTTCAAAAATCTCCCAATATCTAAATCGATTCTTTTTAACTCACCTATTTGTCTCACCGGCTGAAGAGCCCGACTTGGTATTAATGGGAGGTAACTTAGAAGTCCCGTTGTCTGGAATGAACTCAGCTGGATATTGCTTGTAGTAGTCTTCCCTGCCAGCAATGGCCGACCTCACTAGTCCCATTACCAATTCTTTCTCTGTACCAACAAAAAATATGATTTAAATGACAAATAACGTAGATAAATTTTGAATATGGACAGTATGTAGACCTAGTTATTTATACATGCAAACAATACAGGCGAAGATGCAAAGGGAGGTAATAACATCACCTCTAGGTCCAGCCGAGCACAGCCACGCTTGGACTGCGTTGAAATCATCTGTTTGTAGAATCTGACACAACATCACAAGTACCTGGAGGTATTTTAAAAGGAAAGGGGTGGGACAAAATAAACAATTTAAAAAATCATTCGAAATTCAAATATATATTTAAAAACTAATTTAAATGAAGAGAAGTGGCGAGGAAAAGTTGCGCCCGGGGAGAAGTCCTAGACTGAGAAATATAAAATTGATTCTAACCCCCTTGTCTTTGTGACGTGCAAGGGATTTTATCATTTAATTCACTATTATAAGGTCTTAGCTAAAGACAATTTTGCCACCATATGATGTTGGCGCCCAGGGCGATTGCCGCGTCGCACGGCCCTGATATGGTAACAGTACTGTTGTACAATCTCATTTCACATGTGAAAGGTCCGCGACTTGTGAATATTCACATCTTATTATTGATTGGTTCAATGTGTTGTGGCGTCTGTGGGTGAATAATTATAAATTCAGATAGGTAGTTAGATAAGAAAGGATTAGATTCTTTATTGATTCAAATGAATGGGAATGTTTTTGATTACATTGTACATATTCATTTTCAGCACATAAACAAATACATATTTTAATCAATAAATTTTTTTACAGTCATAACAATATAAACACAAGACATGTTAAGTATTTCTGTAACGCAGAAATCATACATAAAATATAAATGAACTCCTCTATTGACAATAATGACTTTATTAAGACAGACAGACAGGAAAGTGTGCGGCCGACGTAAGATAAGCTGTTTTACACCTTTAAGCCTTTCGCCATTGACTTGGATCTTGTGCTCGACGTAAGGTTTTCGTGGAGCTGGTTGGACAAGGACCTCAGTCTTCTTGGGGATCATCGTAAGAAGAACGTTTTTCTGAGCATCCGAGAAGCTTGGAACAATGCGCTGCAAATCGGCCTCTGAGTCAGTGTCGAGGGCACCGTCGTCGGCATGCAGAAAGTTCCCCGATGATGTCTGTCCGGACCTTGCCAATGGATGTAGCGTTGAGTCTTCTGGGGTTAAAAACGTCACCATCAGTTCTGAATCTGATGCCGATTCCAATGTCTCCCTCCTTGAAAGCATTGGACAGCATGGCGGAGAGCATGAGACTGAAGAGTGTTGGAGCCAGGACGCCACCTCGTTCGACACCATTAGACACAGGGACTGGTTGAGACGTTCTTAAGATGTCAACTGAGACGGTTTAGGAGGATTCTAAAGTAAATCTCTTTAGTTTTTTTTTTTTTTTTTTTTTTAAACTGTGATCTGATAATTGCTATTCTTCTTTTTGTTTTGCTTTCCGATGAAGGCTCTTGGCCGAGACGTGAAAATCTTTTGTCCTGCTAATGAATTCAAGTCTATATAGCATACCTTGTTCTAAGATTTCATTTCACAATTTGAATGCAGTCCATCAATTATATCTTTTATTCTAGCTAGTATCTTGCCTACTACCGAGAGCAAAGATATGGCATACGGTAGTTGTCACAGGACGGACGACTCCTTTTATGCTTATCATGTAAGTCATGTAGAGCTTAGCTCGCGTGTCAAGATACAAACAACGAAATTAACAGAAAACCAAAGGATGCAAGGAAGAAAAGATTTGTAATAAAACTATATGCAATGGTTCGTTAAAAATAAAATTTGTCTTACTCTACAGTGCCGTAATATACTTTTTTTGCTGTAATGCTATGCTAATACTGGAATGGTGGGAGGTATTATTGTGGTGGATATTAAGATAATGCAGGAAGGTATGGTAATGGTGGATGGTATTATTGTGGTGGATATTAAGATAATGCAGGAAGGTATGGTAATGGTGGATGGTATTATTGTGGTGGATATTAAGATAATGCAGGAAGGTATGGTAATGGTGGATGGTATTATTGTGGTGGATATTAAGATAATGCAGGAATGTATGGTAATGGTGGATGGTATTATTGTGGTGGATATTAAGATAATGCAGGAAGGTATGGTAATGGTGGATGGTATTAGGATTGATCGGAATATTCGGGTTTTCGTAAAAAAAGTATGAAAGTGCTGAAGATAGAGGAGTCGGAGCGCGCCGCCACCCCCACCCCCCCCCCGCCCCGCCCCCACCTTTTCCTTAACTCCTAGAACGTAATGTTTAGTCGCACCAAAAAACCTTTAAATTTAAGGAATCGATTCCCTGCCTTTCCTTTCTTTCGTTAACACGTCGATTCCCTCTATTGATAAACTTTAAAAGTTTTATAGCAGACGTGTCTGCCAAGGGGGTCCATTAATTGATTGATCCTTCACAATGGACAAGGTGCATTACAAAAGCCAAGACCTGCTAGCCCAACAAAAGTTCCTTTCACAGCTGTAGAGTATCAAATGATTTGATGTCTAGTGAATTCAAGCAAGTCCCGTCAGAAAATGAATCGAGGCGGGTTGATCTACATGCACCGGGGAAACGGGAACAAGAATGTAGACATAATTGATCCAGGGAAGTTTGCGGGGGGGTCCCACGTGACTGCATGATGTTTTCAACAGGTGAGCCGTGACGTGGACGATGTCTTGTATAGTAGTGGATAAATATCCGAATGCAATCGTTTTAAATAACGTACTATAGAGTTACTATAAATAGAGTATCCCTATGAGGGGTGGGGAAGGGGGGGGATGACACTTAATTATTGAAATGGGGAATTTTATAAGAATTTTTCCAAAAGGATATGGCAACCTGTCCTTTGGATCAGCGTTTCCTAAACTTATAAAAGATGGCGGACCAGTGGACTGGACAAGTTTCACAATGGCACCAGGGACCACTGCCATTTTTATTCAGTATATTTTCTTTTTATTTTACCATAAAAAATAATGCTATCCGGACCAGCAACGTAAGACTCGAGGACCGATTCAGGCCCGCGGACCACCATTTGGGGATAGCTAGATGCGGTACTCCGTTAATAGTATTCAAAAAGAATCAATGGTAACTAAAAATCTAAGATTTGAAAGGTTTCTAGTCAAGTACCGCAACTAGACTTTCAAGACGTTCTTGTCAATAGTCCAGTTTATGTTGATCTCTTCTCCTGTAAGGTCTATGTTGGTCTCTTGTCCTGTCAAGTCTATATTGGTCTCTTCTCCTGTAAGGTCTATGTTGGTTTCTTCCCCGGTCAGGTCTATGTTGGTCTCTTTCCCTGTAAGGTCTATGGTGGTCTCTTGTTCTGTAAGGTCTATGTTGGTCTCTTGTCCTGTAAGGTCTATGTTGGTCTCTTGTCCTGTAAGGTCTATGTTGGTCTCTTGTCCTGTCAAGTCTATATTGGTCTCTTCTCCTGTAAGGTCTATGTTGGTTTCTTCCCCGGTCAGGTCTATGTTGGTCTCTTTCCCTGTAAGGTCTGTGGTGGTCTCTTGTCCTGTAAGGTCTATGTTGGTCTCTTGTCCTGTAAGGTCTATGTTGGTCTCTTGTCCTGTAAGGTCTATGTTGGTCTCTTGTCCTGTAAGGTCTATGTTGGTCTCTTGTCCTGTAAGGTCTATGTTGGTCTCTTGTCCTGTAAGGTCTATGTTGGTCTCTTGTCCTGTAAGGTCTATGTTGGTCTCTTGTCCTGTAAAGTCTATGTTGGTCTCTTGTCCTGTAAGGTAGGCTAATCAGGTGAGTAACGAAACGAAATAATAAAGTTTTGAGCGGCTTTACAAATAATCGAGCATCTTAGATGGTTCGGAAGTTGAATACATTGTCCGAGGTAAGATAAAAACAATTAGATGGTTCGGAAGTTGAATACATTGTCCGAGGTAAGATAAAAACAATTAGATGGTTCGGAAGTTGAATACATTGTCCGAGGTAAGATAAAAACAATTAGATGGTTCGGAAGTTGAATACATGTCCGAGGTAAGATAAAAACAATTAGATGGTTCGGAAGTTGAATACATGTCCGAGGTAAGAATGAGAAGGCCACAATTTTTACATAATACAGGACAGTCTCCACAGTGAAATTCCACAGAGGAAATGGACGATTGGTAGACTGGGCAACATTTGGCATGAGAACTAGATAAAGTAGTGAAGTGAACTAGAAAATATAAATGAATTGAATTAGTTTAAGTAATGTAATTAGAAAGATAAAATAGCAGATAAAGTTGAATGAATTAAATAAAACTATTGAATTGGACTAGATAAATTAGTGTCAATGTGAGTGACAGTCTCAGTGACAGTCTCAGTGACAGTCTCAGTGACAGTCTCAGTGACAGTCTCAGTGACAGTCTGAGTGACAGTCTCAGTGACAGTCTGAATGAACAAGAATGTCAATGTGAATTGTTAATAGATGTTATTAACCATTTAATATTTTAAAATAATGTGTTTACTATTTTATAAACTTGCAAACAACTAAGTTTAAAACAAAACTTTAAATTAGCTATTGTTCATGTTTCTTGTTCCTGAGCTTATTGCACAATTCCGGTGGAGGCGTTTCTTCTGTACGCCTCACGTTTTCTTCCGTCCTACGACCAAATCGTAATTTTTACGTCGTTGGTAGTTTTTAACTTAAGTATGAAATATGCATATAACTTAATTCTACTTGGCTCTGACACACACAAACACCCGGACAGGTTCTGACCAGTGGCGACGTTACACCAGGTCCCGCCGGGTCCCAGGACCTGGTAAAAAAAACTTGGTACCTGGCAAATGACCTGGTCAATTTTTATTAGTTACTAATATTGTAAATATGCTCATTAAGCGTAAACTACATAACATGTAAGAGAACTTCCATTTTAAATGCCTTTATAGGTTTACATTTGTATCGACAACAAAAATCAATAAAACGTCACGAAATGTAATATATATAAAATTTAAGTTTTTAACTTGTAAGAGACCATCCATATATTACGTACGCAAAAATATCGCGAATTTCGACCCCCCTACCCCCTGTTGCATGGCGTACTTTTTCAGTAACACCCCCCCCCCCC
>CAXITT010000018.1:422098-442582 GCA_964033795.1 Lymnaea stagnalis
CCCCCCCCCCCCCCCCCCAATATTTATTTTGTGTGCAAAGTTTGGTCAAGATCCGTGAATCCATGTAGACACGTATGTGGAGCAAGCAAATGTTCACCTTTTTAAAATAATATATTTCTATTTGAAACTCTGATCACCACGGTGACGTAGTCGAGTCTTTTTCATCCGGCGTCATCGAGTTGTATCGTTGAAAATCAAACGTAAATAGAATTGTGTACGAATCGAATACGGATTTGATATTCGTTACGTCACGAGACAATTGGATATCCTTTAAATTGTACAAAGTCACCGATAAGGGTCACGTTGTTTTGACAAGGTCATCTCGGTAAAAGGTGACCTATCGGTACAGTCACTCGTTTATCATGTCATTGCACAAACCGTCTTGAGCTGACACATAAATGATTGGTTTGAGACTCACTGGTCCAGACACCCGAGTCTAGCAAAAAGGTTCCAACGGTGGTCAGGGTCTGCGAGGGGAGGGGCGGGTGGCTCACGTCAACAGAACCGCATAAATTAGCCAAGTTTGCTGTGCATATGACTTACACGCCAACGAGTCAAGTGTTTTGTTATGTCATCGTTTGTACAATTAGCATAAATTGAACAGTCGCAGTGACATACAAGCAGACGTGAACACGGTCTCGCGCTTGGCACGAGGGGGGGGGGTTGTTGCGTAATCTGACGTCACCAGTCGAAAAATGGAACTTTAAAAAGAAGAACATTACCGATACCTTTAAAATGGCGGAATATGATCCACGGATTAATTCTTTCGTTCCCTGTTTAATTTATTTTATTTTATTATTTTTTTTGGGGGGGGGGGAGTGAGGTGGGCTCAGTAATATATTTACACACATGAAATATAGTATAGCCCTACTTGTAAAGTTAAGAGAATATTTTTATTCCTATTTGGGTCACTTGATTTCTCTTATGATGTGTGTACAAAAAAGAACACATATCCGTTAACAATACTGAAAGCTCAGCTTAAATTTAAATGAGTTGAGTGGGGTTAAACAATGTCACGATAGAAAGAATGTCCCGATAGAAAGAATGTCCCGATAGAAAGAATGTCCCGATAGAAAGAATGTCTCGATAGAAACAATGTCTCGATAGAAACAATGTCACGATAGAAAGAATGTCACGATAGAAACAATGTCTCGATAGAAACAATGTCTCGATAGAAATAATGTCACGATAGACAGAATGTCACGATAGAAACAATGTATCGATAGAAACAATGTCTCGATAGAAACAATGTCACGATAGGCACAATGTCACGATAGAAACAATGTCACGATAGAAACAATGTCTCGATAGAAACAATGTCACGATAGAAACAATGTCTCGATAGAAACAATGTCATGATAGACACAATGTCACGATAGAAATAATGTCACGATAGAAACAATGTCACGATAGAAACAATGTCACGATAGAAACAATGTCCCGTTAGAAAGAATGTCATGATAGTAACAATTTCAAAATAGAAACAATGTCACGATAGACACAATGTCACGATAGAAAAAATGTCCCGTTAGAAAGAATGGCATTAATGTCTCGTATGAAAGAATGTCATTATAGAAAAAATATCACAATAGAAACAATGCAAGGTTAGAAACAATGTCTCGATAGAAACAATATCAAAATAATTTTTAAAAATCAAAATAGAAAGTATGTCATAATAGAAAAATATGTCACGATAAAATCACGAAATATTTAAATATTTTAAAGCTATACTGCAAACAATGGCTTTATTTAGATGCAGCCAACAGAACAAAGAAACCTAAGAGGGTGAATTGATGTTGAGTGTAAATTAGAGCATTTATTAATCGAAAACATTTCTCAACCTGATCAAATATTTACAAATTACTTGATCAAATATTTCCATACTTCCTGATCAAATACTTACATACCTCTTTATCAAATATTTACATACTTCTTGATCAAATATTTACATACTTTTTCGATCAAATATTTACATACTTCTTGATCAAAGAAGAAGCGATTTGGCAATGGGAAATCTTTATACTTAGGAAACTTCACAGCCCCCCCCTCCCCGCAAACTGTTCCACAAACACACTTATATTTTTCAAGACTCGCCACTGGGGTGAGCAGCAGTTGAAAGATATGCACATACCCCAACTAATGATCATGACAAATCTCAGCGCAAGTTTGATGACATTATAATGTCATTCAATATTCAAACGTCAAAACACAATGACCGCTTTGTCTTTGAGTTCTATGACATTAGATGAATTCATCAGTAGCCAGTACATTTAAAAAAAAAATATTTAACTTCTGTGGATTAATAATTTGATACACATCAGATATGTCAGTGTCAAAATTGCCTATTTCATTAAACATAAATGGGTATAATTGTGATTAGAATCTTCACAACTCAAAAAGTATCATTTAAATAATGACTTAGAAAAAAAATGTGTTTTCTCACAGCATGATAATATGAATCGGATTTAATGTATTTCTAAAGATGACAAAGGTCAAGATAGAAATATCACTGAAAATATAGGACACAACTACTTACGCGATAAAGCTATTACAGGTTGTAATAGTGGCACAGTTTCTGCCACCAAGCCCTCTTCCACACAAGAGCTCCACTCTGAACAGAAATCCACCGCGCTGAGTCCTATCGAAAACAGCGGGGGGTGACGCGCGTTGCCAGGGACGCGGTGTACCAGCAAACTGTACGGAACTTCTCCTCACCGCAGACAAAGCTCCTGGTTTAACCCATTGGAGGCACGCCAGGCGAGACGACTACGCCGACAATCAACGTCTTGAACATTTAAACGTGTTTTTTTTTTTTTAAATTTATTTGAACTGGTCCGTGGCTGAAAGGCGTGCAGTTCTAAACAAAAAGAGGGGCTTCATTATTTAGTCATTTAATGGTATATCGACGTGAATGAGGGCTTTAGATACACGATGACGTATGGGTAACGGAAGGATCGAATCCAACACAAGTTAGCGAACGACTAGGAACGTTGACAACTTAAAGGTCTTAATTAAAAGTTTTTATTCTTTCTCCAGTTTTCAATATTAAATGACTGAGATCGATTTCAGCATAAATGTTTAACGAATCAAAAGATATGTTGACGTGTAAAATAAAACTATAGATTTCATTTAAAGTAACAAGAAATTGAGACTGACTTGAAGGTATTGTTACCTCGGAGTAAAAGTCGGAATCAACGTTTGTGTGTGTGTGTGTGTGTGTGTGTGTGAGTGTGTGTGAGTGTGTGAATGTGTGTGTGTGAGTGAGTGTGTGTGTGTGAGGGTGTGTGTGTGAGTATGTGTGTGTGTGAGTGTGTGTTTGTGTTTGTGTGTGAGTTAGAGAAGAATTATATCAGTCACCGTTTTAGGACAAACGACATTTTTTATTATTTCAGCCACCTGTTGACCATAAACCAATCGATGGCTTACACGTTGCAGTGGGGACATATATCATATTTATGGATGTAGAATAATTGGGACTTGGTGAAGAAATATTAGACATTGTGAGTTTGTGAAGACAGATTAGAGACATTGGGACTTGAAGACGAAAATCTAGAGATATTGTGAGTTAGTAAACAAATGTTAGGGACATCGGGGCTTAGTGAGGAAATATTAGAGACATTTGAGCTAGTGAACTTATAGAGACAGGGACTTGGAGAAGAAATATAAGTTATTAGAGATGTTGTGATTTAGTGAAGAAAAATTACAGAAATTAGGAGGCAGTGAAGAAAGATTACAGACATTAGGAGGTAGGGAAGAAAATAAGAGACATCGGGAGGCAAAGAAAGATTGGAGTAATCAAGAGGTAGCAAAGAAAGATTGGAGATATCGGGAGGTAGCAAAGAAAGATTAGAGACTAGAGATATCGGGAGGTAGCAGTGAAAGATTGGAGATATCGGGAGGTAGCAAAGAAAGATTGGAGATATCGGGAGGTAGCAAAGAAAGATTGGAGATATCCGGAGGTAGCGAATAAAAATTGGAGATATCGGGAGGTAGCAGAGAAATATTGGAGATATCCGGAGGTAGCAAAGAAAGATTGGAGATATCGGGAGATAGCAAAGAAAGATTGGAGATATCGGGAGGTAGCAAAGAAAGATTGGAGATATCGGGAGGTAGCAGAGAAAGATTGGAGATATCCGGAGGTAGCAAAGAAAGATTGGAGATATCGGGAGGTAGCAGAGAAAGATTGGAGATATCGGGAGGTAGCAAAGAAAAATTGGAGATATCCGGAGGTAGCAAAGAAAGATTGGAGATATCGGGAGGCAGCAGAGAAAGATTGGAGATATCGGGAGGTAGCAAAGAAACATTAGAGATATCGGGAGGTAGCAGAGAAAGATTGGAGATATCGGGAGGTAGCAGAGAAAGATTGGAGATATCGCGAGGTAGCAAAGAAAAATTAGAGATATCGGGAGGTAGCAGAGAAAGATTGGAGATATCGGGAGGAGCAAAGAAAGATTGGAGATATCCGGAGGTACCAAAGAAAGATTGAAGATATCGGGAGGTAGCAGAGAAAGATTGGAGATATCGGGAGGTAGCAAAGAAACATTAGAGATATCGGGAGGTAGCAAAGAAAAATTAGAGATATCGGGAGGTAGCAGAGAAAGATTGGAGATATCGGGAGGTAGCAAAGAAAAATTAGAGATATCGGGAGGTAGCAGAGAAAGATTGGAGATATCGGGAGGTACCAGAGAAAGATTGGAGATATCGGGAGGTAGCAGAGAAAGATTGGAGATATCGGGAGGTAGCAGAGAAAGATTGGAGACATTGTGAGGTTGTGATTAAAAATTAGAGATATTCTACATACAAAACTTTATAAACACCCTTACAACCACCCCCCGCCCTCCAAAAAAAAAATCACCCAAATTCTCACGCCGACCCCCACCCCCAACCCCACCCCTCCTCCAGGACCGCCCCACCCCTATTTTCTTACAATGAGAAAATGAACGATGGTGTTTTGTTTGGTTTCCTATTGAGGTATCGCCCGAACACAAATCTTTGCACAAACATGCCACAAATTTCTGCCATCGATTGTTTGGTCGGATTATTGACATCCAGGTATTGCCGTCGGAACCTTTTTCTTAATGATTCTCCCGGACTCAGTCATTACAACGTTAGATAAGCAACGGAGAGGAAAGAGGAAGAATTTGAATGAAGGAATAACCGAATGACGTACTTGAAAGAATTGAAAGGAGTAGAGGAAAGAGCGAGGGAGTGGGGGGGGGGGGAGGCAACGAAGAAATAAGAAGACAGGAAGAAATGGACAGGAATGCTGTGGGGGACAATGCAACAATCAATGTAATAATAAAAACACATTTAAAAAATAAAAAATAAAAAATAAAATAAAACTTTTAAAGCACTTTGTATCAATGCAAAGATGAGTTTAGAGGCACCGAAATGTATAAAGTAACAACAAGTGTCTTAAAATCCTTTGCACAAGCAAAGCGTGCGCACAAGTGTAGTAAGGCACTCAAAGAAGAGTATTAAGACACTCATTGAAGTGTAGCAAGGCACTCAATGAAGTGTAGTAAGGCACCGTATGAAGCCAATCGTCTTTAACGAAAAGTAGGATAAAATAAAAAATGTTTAATTGTATTATTTTAGAAATTATTTTCAACATTGACTTTCTTTAAGTTCCACAATTCCCACAGACCTGTTACCATAGACCTGTTACCATAGACCTGTTACCATAGACCTGTTACCATAGACCTGTTACCATAGACCTGTTACCACAGACCTGTTACCACAGACCTGTTACCACAGACCTGTTACCACAGACCTGTTACCAAAAACCTGTTACCACAGACCTGTTACCACAGTCCTGTTACCATAGACCTGTTACCACAGACCTGTTACCACAGATCTGTTACCACAAACCTGTTACCACATACCTGTTACCACAGACCTGTTACCACAGACCTGTTACCACAAACCTGTTACCATAGGCCTGTGTTACCCTAGACCAGTTACCATAGACCTGTTACCATAAACCTTTTACCATAGACCTGTTACCATAGGCCTGTGTTACCACAGACCTGTTACCACATACCTGTTACCACAGACCTGTTACCAAAAAACCTGTTACCACATACCTGTTACCACAGACCTGTTACCAAAAAACCTGTTACCACAGACCTGTTACCACAGTCCTGTTACCATAGACCTGTTACCACAGACCTGTTACCACATACCTGTTACCACAGACCTGTTACCACAGACCTGTTACCACAAACCTGTTACCATAGGCCTGTGTTACCCTAGACCAGTTACCATAGACCTGTTACCATAAACCTTTTACCATAGACCTGTTACCATAGGCCTGTGTTACCATAGACCAGTTACCATAGACCTGTTATCATAGACCTAATACTATAGGCATGTTACCATAGACCTGTTACCATAGACCAATTACCATAGGCCTGTGTTACCACAGACCTGTTACTACAGACTTGTTACCACAGACCTGTTACCACAGACCTATTACCACAGACCTGTTACCACAGACCTGTTACCACAGACCTGTTACCACAGACCTGTTACCACAGACCTGTTACCATAGACCAGTTACCATAGACCTGTTACCATAGACCTGTAACCACAGACCTGTTACCATAGGCCTGTTACCATAGACCTGTTACCATAGACTTGTTACCATAGACCTGTTACCACAGACCTGTTACCACAGACCTGTTACGACAGACCTGTTACTATAGGCCTGTTACCATAGACCTGTTACCACAGACCTGTTACTATAGGCCTGTTACCATAGACCTGTTACTATAGGCCTGTTACCACAGACCTGTTTCCATAGGCCTGTTACCATAGACATGTTACCATAGACCTGTTACCATAGGCCTGTGTTACCATAGACCAGTTACCATAGACCTGTTACCATAAACCTGTTACCATAGACCTGTTAACATAGACCAATTACCATAGGCCTGTGTTACCACAGACCTGTTACTACAGACCTGTTACCACAGACTTGTTACCACAGACCTGTTACCACAGACCTGTTACCACAGACCTGTTACCATAGACCTGTTACCACAGACCTGTTACCATAAACCTTTTACCATAGACCTGTTACCATAGGCATGTGTTACCATAGACCAGTTACCATAGACCTGTTACCATAGACCTGTTACTATAGGCCTGTTACCATAGGCCTGTTACCATAGACCTGTTACCACAGACCTGTTACCACAGACCTGTTACCACAGACCTGTTACCATAAACATTTTACCATAGACCTGTTACCATAGACCTGTTACCATAGACCAGTTACCATAGACCTGTTACCATAGACCTGTAACCACAGACCTGTTACCATAGGCCTGTTACCATAGACCTGTTACCATAGACCTGTAACCACAGACCTGTTACCACAGACCTGTTACCACAGACCTGTTACTATAGGCCTGTTTCCATAGACCTGTTACCACAGACCTGTTACTATAGGCCTGTTACCATAGACCTGTTACTATAGGCCTGTTACCATAGACCTGTTACTATAGGCCTGTTACCATAGACCTGTTACCCCATAGACCTGTTACCATAGGCCTGTGTTATCATAGACCAGTTACCATAGACCTGTTACCATAAACCTTTTACCATAGGCCTGTGTTACTACAGACCTGTTACCATAGACCTGTTACCATAGACCTGTTACTACAGACCTGTTACCATAGACCTGTTACCATAGACCTGTTACCACAGACCTGTTACTATAGGCCTGTTACCATAGACCTGTTACCATAGACCTGTTACCATATGCCTGTGTTACCATAGACCAGTTACCATAGACCTGTTACCATAAACCAGTTAAAAATAGGGGTGTGTTACCACAGACCAGTTACCACAGACCTGTTACCATAGGCCTGTGTAACCATAGACCAGTTACCATAGACCTGTTACCATAAACCTGTTACCATAGACCTTTTACCATAGGCCTGTGTTACCATAGACCAGTTACCATAGACCTGTTACCATAGACATGTTACATGTTACCATAGAACTGCTACCATAGACCTGCTACAAATAGACTTGTTACAACAGATATATTATCATGGATCTGTTATCTAAGACCTGTTATCATAGAACTGCTAACATAGACCTATTACCATAGACCTGTTACCATAGAACTGTTACCATAGACCTGTTACCATAGACCTGTTACCATAGAAATGTTACATGTTACCATAGACCTGCTTCCATAGACCTGCTACAAATAGACTTGTTACAACAAATATGTGATCATGGATCTGTTCTCTAAGACCTGTTATCATAGAACTGCTAAAATAGACCTGTTACAAATAGACATCGTATCCTAGACCTGTTACCACAGACCTGTTACCACAGACCTGTTACCACAGACCTGTTACCACAGACCTGTTACTATAGGCCTGTTACCATAGACCTGTTACCATAGACCTGTTACCATAGGCCTGTGTTACCATAGACCAGTTACCATAGACCTGTTACCATAAACCTTTTACCATAGGGGTGTGTTACCACAGACCAGTTACCACAGACCTGTTACCATAGGCCTGTTACCATAGACCTGTTACCATAGACCTGTTACCATAGGCCTGTGTTACCATAGACCAGTTACCATAGACCTGTTACCATAAACCTATTACCATAGACCTTTTACCATAGGCCTGTGTTACCATAGACCAGTTACCATAGACCTTTTACCATAGACATGTTACATGTTACCATAGACCTGCTACCATAGACCTGCTACCATAGACCTGCTACAAATAGACTTGTTACAACAGATATATTATCATGGATCTGTTATCTAAGACCTGTTATCATAGAACTGCTAACATAGACCTATTACCATAGACCTGTTACCATAGAACTGTTACCATAGACCTGTTACCATAGACCTGTTACCATAGACATGTTACATGTTACCATAGACCTGCTTCCATAGACCTGCTACAAATAGACTTGTTACAACAGATATGTGATCATGGATCTGTTCTCATAGACCTGTTATCATAGAACTGCTAACATAGACCTGTTACAAATAGACATCGTATCCTAGACCTGTTACCATAGACCTGTTAGCAATAGACATGTTGCCATAGACCTGTTACAAATAGACATATTACCATAGACTTGTTACCATGGACTTGTTACAAATAGACTTGTTACCATAGATCTGTTACCGTAGACCTATTACCATAGGCCTGTTAACACAGACCTGTTACCAAGACCTGTTACCTAGACCTGATACCAATGACCTGTAACCATAGACAATTTACAATTTAAATTATACATCTATGAAATGTCATAAAGTACGTCACGCTATTTTTGAACAATTTTTACTCCAACCCCCTCGGGAGTCACAAATCTCGCGCGCCCCCTCGGGAGTCACAAATCTCGCCCCCCCCCCTTACCCATTCCCCTCCTAACGATACAAACAAAAGTGTTTGTCACACTTTCCAAATAAAATATTGTTTTATAAACATAACAAACTAATCGAAATCTAACCTTGAGCACTCTTCACTGTTGAAAGATTAAATATATCAAAGCGGCATCTTCTGTCAGAATACATCTGTCACAACAAAGAGTTCAACATCACTGTCAATTCAGGTTTCATATGTACATTAATGACAATAAAAATGTTCATGTTACGTCACACCCGATCTCTCTGTCTCTGTCTCTGTCTCTGTCTCTCTCTCTCTCTCTCTCTCTCTCTCTCTCTCTCTCTCACTCTCTCTTTCACTCTCCCCACTTCTCACACACGCTCACACTTTCTTAGAAACCTTTTTTTCCCCTTACATACATTGTACGTCCTTCAACCCAATCACAATACATCTGTCACAACAAAGAGTGCAACATCACTGTCAATTCAGGTGTCATATGTACATTAATGACAATAAAAATGTTCATGTTACGTCACACCCGATCTCTCTCTCTCTGTCTCTGTCTCTGTCTCTCTCTCTCTCTCTCTCTCTCTCTCTCTCTCTCTCTCTCACTCTCTCTTTCACTCTCCCCACTTGTCACAAACGGTCACACTTTCTTAGAAACCTTTTTTTCCCCGTACATACATTGTACGTCCTTCAACCCAAAGACGTGTACGCTTATCTGTAGGTATTCAAAGGGAGGTAAACAAACAAATACGAAGAGGTGAACCTGGAATGCCCATTTTCGTTTTTTTAAAGGGTGTCGCATTACAAAGAGTGATGCCCCCTTGTATTATGAGCCACGAGCTTCACTCACCTTCTTTTGACAACAACAACAACAAAAGTGTGACTATCTGTCAGCGTGGTGAGTTTGCCTGGTGAAACTGCTGTCTGTGTGTCATTGAGTCGGACGTTCCATTGGCTGATACCACCTTGAGTTGCCAGTCTCGTGTTGAACACACAGGTTCCTCAGTTTCTTGTGCTCTTCTTACTCTGCCTCCACGCATCAGCTTCAGCTTGAAGAGGGACACATTATTCACGACAGCAGCACACCACTTAGGTACTAGAGCTAAGGAATACTGTTACATAAATGAATTATAATTTTTTATATGTTTCTCGGACTGTGACTAGCATACATTGTTTTGTAGGCGCACGTCCATATTTTAACTGATTTGGCATTTAACGCTTCCGTTAAGTTAATTTTTTTAACGGCTCTTATGACACATGTAAACAGTTGCAATGTCTCTGTAGTTCCTCTAAATTTCACTTTTCTAATATTTTAATTCATTAAAGCTATTTTTAAAAATTGCCAAGATATATTTATATCGAATCGAATGCTATGCAATAATGTGTTCCTTGCCATTTTAGGCAACTGTTCGTTGTTTTGACTTGGATATCATAGCAAAATGGCGCACGGTTATGACGTTCCTCTGACGTGTGACCTCGATCCAAGGTTGCAGTGCCCGATTTGTCTCCTCGTCTTGTGTAACGCCATCCAGACCACTTGCGGGCACAGATTTTGTGAGGCGTGCATCAAGAAAGTCATCTTGTAAGTTGTCCTCAAAAGTCTGGTCGCTACTTGTAGAAAAGTTCAAACAAGTGGGCCCCTTTTGGTTGGCTGTCTGCTGTTGATCGTTTGCACTTTCAAGCTGTCTCACCTCAATTGGCAAATAGCGTAATGTCATTTAAATTTAACAATTTAAGATAATATACCTACAGCCATCTAATCACTACTTCCTTACGATCCTACACAAATTCATTTCAGTTTATATAATCTCTAAAACCTATCCCAAATTTATTACTTTTAAATAAAGTTCAAGTCCGTCTCTACGTCTTTAGTTGTACCTTTGACAACACCACGTGACCAATCGAAAAATAAATATATATTTTTTTATTTTTTTGTAACAAATTTATTTTCAGAAGCAAAAACTCAATACTGACTTGCCCAATTGATAAAACGTTTTCAAAAGTTGAAGAGGTGAGAGATTTGCATGTTTTGTTTACTTGGAATTGTTATCTCGATTATTTTAAGATATTTTTACAACAATTAACCTTATAACTATGTTCCTAAGGTAACGTACATTGTTGTTTACATAAAATGATAGCCATTGAATGTTGGATACACTCCTAGCAATGCAAGTGACGTACCATACAGCACATAGAGGTGGAGCTCTGTAAAGCACCGAGGTGGAGCTCTCCAAATCCCTGAGAGGTGAAGCTCTCCAGAGAGGTGAAGCTCTCCAGGAGCATCGACGTGCGCCTCTACATGGCACAGGGGGATGCGCCTCTACAAGGCACAGGGGGGTGTGCCTCTACAAGGCACAGGGGGATGCGCCTCTACAAGGCACAGGGGGATGCGCCTCTACAAGGCACATGGGGATGCGCCTCTACAAGGCACAGGGGGATGCGCCTCTACAAGGCACATGGGGATGCGCCTCTAGGCACAGGGGGATGCGCCTCTACAAGGCACAGGGGGATGCGCCTCTACAAGGCACAGGGGGATGCGCCTCTACAAGGCACAGGGGGATGCGCCTCTACAAGGCACATGGGGATGCGCCTCTACAAGGCACATGGGGATGCGCCTCTACAAGGCACATGGGGATGCGCCTCTACAAGGCACATAGAGGTGCACGTCGCCAGAAATTTCGCAACGCTGCTGCTCTGACTCCACTCAAGTATATAGTCTCGCATTGTTCTACTTGGTGTATTGTATTATAGTATTTTTAAGAGTACCAACTGTTTACACTGATATTCCAGATATTTCCAGACGTGGCCACCAGGAGAGAAGTTTTGTCACTGGCTATCAAATGCACAAACCACAACGAGGGTTGCACGTGGCAAGGAGAGCTCAGAGAATTACAGGTCAGATAGGTCATTGTTAAACAGGTCAGATAGGTCATTGTTAACAAGCTGATTTGTACAATCTATTCTTTGATTACACGCAATATATGTATTCATGGTTGATTAAACACGTGTTCATGGTTGATTACACAAAGGATTTATGGTTGATACATTTGATTGATTCAAATTAAGTACAAGGCTTGTGCCTGGAAATACAATTAAGACTTTACCAAAAATATTGTGACCAGCTTTCTCCATTTACCAAAAAGGGAGGAGATAGCAGAGACAAGGTGTTATCTGAAACATGAAATTTAACTTCCGACTTTCTCATTTGCTTAGTCCATTTCATGCCAATTTCTACCAATATGAATTCTTCCATAAAATTTCTTCCAGGGTGTTTCTTCTACCAATATATATTGTTTTTAGTGTTTTTAGTGTGACAGCACCATCACACTGTGTGTAGCAACGGTTTTATTTTTTTGTTACAGAACCATCACACTGTTTGTAGCAAGGAGAAGGTCGTCTGCTCCAACGGATGTGGCGCCAAGTGTCGCCGGGCAGACATTGACGAACACTTGCACCAGTGCCCGTCCCGTCAGGTGCACTGTTTGTTCTGTGGTGAAAATCTGCTGCACTGCAAAATGATCGTAAGATATCTTTATCCTCGTGACCGTAGTCCAGGCATTGATCGCTCTTTTTTTCCCAGTCCCTACTTTGTTTAGAAACGTAAAGATAAATAATTGCCCGAACATTGACATAAGGCAAATTAGAAATAGATCTAGTTAACTTTTTTTTTTTACCTAAGTTGCACAACTTTCATGTTCTAGAGCCACACCGAGAAATGCCCCAAGGCCCCTGTAACGTGCACCCTGTGTGGTGATGACAAGCTGATCAGAGCTGAAATCGGACAGCACCAAGACCCAGTGGTGGGCGTATGCCCTAAAGCCATCATCACTTGTCCATTTACTTCAACAGGCTGTTCCTTCAAGGTATAAGACGCCGCACCAGTGAAAAAAATTCAGCTTCATTACTATCGAAGCGTCTTAAATCAAGAATATCAAATGTGAATGACAAAGGTTTAGATAAGTTTATCTAAACTGGTCCATTTACTTTTACAAGGTTATCTAAACTGGTCCATTTACTTTTACAAGTTTATCTAAACTGGTCCATTTACTTTTACAAGTTTATATAAACTGGTCCATTTACTTTACAAGTTTATATAAACTGGTCCATTTACTTTTACAAGTTTATATAAACTGGTCCATTTACTTTTACAAGTTTATCTAAACTGGTCCATTTACTTTTACAAGTTTAAATAAACTGGTCCATTTACTTTTACAAGTTTATATAAACTGGTCCATTTACTTTTACAAGTTTATATAAACTGGTCCATTTACTTTTACAAGTTTATATAAACTGGTCCATTTACTTTTACAAACATTTTTTAAGATTGGAAACATTTTAGAAATGTCGCATTTGATAGTTTAACCAAATCTATCTCCGTGTATAGGCCGAGCGTCACAAAGTAGAGCAGCACACCAAGGAGTTGGGCTCACTGTATCAACACATGGAGATGGCTGGGCGGAAGATTGCAGAACATTGCAACATTATCAAAGAGTTGCAGAAGGAACTTGTTGGAACTACAAAGTAGGTCATCTTCTAGTTGCCGATACAAAGTAGATCATTTTCTTGTTGCCGCTACAAAGTAGATCATCTCCTTGTTACCACTACAAAGTAGGTCAACATCTTGTTGCCACTACAAAGTAGGTCACCTTTGATCTTTGTCTACACATGAAGCTATGTATTTGTCTATCATTGGAACAATGTCTTTGTCTATCATTGGAACAATGTCTTTGTCTATCATTGGAACAATGTCTTTGTCTATCATTGGAACAATGTCTTTGTCTATCATTGGAACAATGTCTTTGTCTATCATTGGAACAATGTCTTTGTCTATCATTGGAACAATGTCTTTGTCTATCATTGGAACAATGTCTTTGTCTATCATTGGAACAATGTCTTTGTCTATCATTGGAACAATGTCTTTGTCTATCATTGGAACAATGTCTTTGTCTATCATTGGAACAATGTCTTTGTCTATCATTGGAACAATGTCTTTGTCTATCATTGGAACAATGTCTTTGTCTATCATTGGAACAATGTCTTTGTCCACACATGAAGCTATGTCTTTGTCTATCACTAGAACAATGTCTTCGTCTATCATTGGAGCAATGTCTTTCTCCACGCTTGAAAATGCTTATCCATACAAATGTACAGTTCTCATTAAATCTCTCTAGAAAAGCCACTGAGGCTTACGAACTGCTCATGGCAAATCAACGCAACCAATCACAGATGTCCAAGGAGATCAGAGACCGTAATGTGACGGGCAAACTTCATTGGAAGGTCAAGGTTGGCCAGCAAAGAAATCCTCGCACCAGCTACTGCAGTCCGTCATTCTACACCGGCTGCCCGGGATACAAGGTGAGTTAATCTGTCGTTGATACAGCTGGATACTATGTGTAGCACAATCGTTAGTCTTGAGTCTATATTTTATGGCTTTGACCTTGGGTCACTTGTGGGAGCAGCGATGTGAATTTGGCATGATTTTCAGATTACCGGTAGTTAAATGATTGACTTGTGTTACAGATTAGTCAAGGCCTGAGAGCAAGTTAAATTTATAAATTATCTTCTGGCTAATTTCAAGGAAAGCGTTAGATTTGACCTATGAACTGTCCTTTCAGGTTCAACTGACTTTGGACATGGACGGACACAAGGAAGGTCACGTCAGGTACACCAGTCTTAGTGTCACGCTGCTACCAGGAGAGTACGACGACGATATTGTCTTCCCGTTCAATGCCACGTGTTACGTGACCCTTTATGACCAGGTCAGTTGTTTACTAATTTAAGTACCTTGACAGATTTCTATTTATAAATTTAACTACTACTACGCCTGATTTAATGTCGGCCAGTTAATGTTGGGATGACAACCAGGATAAGTCTAGATTTTTTTTTTAAATTCTGTAATTGTCTTTGCATGCTGTTTTTGTGATACCTATAAGTCTAAAGACTTAAGAGAATAAGTCTAAAGACTTAAGAGACTTAAGACTTAAGTTTTTATTATTTTTATCATTATTATTATTCATGCAAGCCTGTGTTAATATTGTAAGTTACTAACGCCGAATATTTAATTAGATATGATTGAACTACAAATTTCATTATTTTGTGTGACGGATAATAACGTCATAATTCGAGAGCTTTATGAGCATATATTGATGTAGATTATTTAATTATGACAAGCCCGATAACTAACTAAACATAACTCTTGCTGACGTCTGCAGGCAAACGCTTCCTCTCGTCGTGTCAACCTGACCCAGGAGATAGTGCTGCGGGAAGTTCCCAGAAACAACAGGGGACAATCAGGGGACAGAATCTACAGGAGGGGTAAGAGTTCAAAATAAACAAAATAATAATAATAATAAAGTTCATTTCAAAAACACGCTTCATCCCCAAAGGCTCGAAGCGCGGTACAAAGTCAACAAAAAACAAATCCATAATTTAACACATTTAAAACAAACGCAACACTACAAAATCTAATTACAAGCATACAATGGCAAATTCTTTCTAGCCATTTCAACCATACGCAACATAAATAAATCATGGGTTGTGTAAAAATCAACAATCGGTTATCGGTTTCAAAATCGATTACCCGATTTCCGGTTATCGTTAACATCTTAAGTTTTTTTTATTACGTCTCCAGTCGCCGTAGTAAAATGTTAGTTTGAAACACTTCTCCGCCTTTCAAACACTGTTCGACCTTTTCTGTTTCAGAGAATAACAAATACATCAGCCGCTACGAGCTGATGGGCAGACAATCTCGCTTCCTCAAGAACGGCTTCCTGCACTTCGAAATTACAGTTCTGCACTCCTTCTACCCACCCCCTGAAGCCTCGCACGCGCCAGCCTGTCTTAACAATCTCTTCGGTCACGGATCTTTCATCATCCACACGCCTACCAGGCCACAAGTTCCTCCTCCAGCTCAGCCCCCGGTAATGGGTGTGGCATCATTGGCTATTGGGAATTAGACATTTTCCCCATAAACTTTTTGCGGAAATGTATAAAATGATACAGGGTTTACCCGTTTTTTTGTAAATATTTTTATATTATTCACTGTCCCCTACAACACATCGGAAATTTTTTATCATTTATTTAAACTGATAATTTTTAAAATAGTTTGTTTTAGACAAATCTGTTGCACCATGACATTTGTTTAGCTGCGCGTCTGTGTTAATTTTAAATTTCAGTATGCAATTTTTTGAATATATATGTAAAATTATGTTTAATGTAATTGAAAACCCTGCAATTAAGTCCAAAAGTGTTTTTGTATCCATGTCCCGATTTTAATCAATAATTTTAATTATGATGTTTTAACATACGCAAAGATTGGCTTATTTTATCGAGTTTTTGTGTTGTTAAATTGCATCAATAAAATGAGTTTATCTCCAATCAACATCTTGCATTATTTTACTTAAATATTGGATTGTGTAAATGAGGAAACAATATTTTTTTAACTTTACTAACTCCAAATCCCTTTTGATGGTGCAACATATCACATTCAAAGAAAATTAATTTCTTTAATCAAGAGCCCATTAGTTTTCAGATGCTGGTAAAATGTAAATGAATGCGAATTTTAATGAATTGTAAGTCCCTTAATACTTAGGACCTTGAATCAGTCCCTTAGTACTTAGAACCTGCAATCAGTCCTTTAGTACTTAGGACCTTGAATCAGTCACTTAGTACAAAGGACCTTGAATCAGTCACTTAATACTTAGGACCTTGAATCAGTCACTTAATACTTAGGACCTTGAATCAGTCACTTAGTAGTTAGGACCTTGAATCAGTCCCTTAGTACTTAGGACCTTGATCAAGTAGCAACAAAATCGATAAAAGGGGAATAATGCTGTGCATGGTCAAGGGGGTTAAACGTAATCTTTTAAAAACTATTTTCATTTTGTTGAGGCATTTGTCTAAAGACATTTTAAAATTAAGCGGATGTTAACAAAAAAATTAAAACTTGAAGAGAGAAAAATGTTTCCATAACAATAATCCAAGTAAAAAAATATGTAAGAAATGGTCGCTTTGTACAAGGTTGTAATCATATGATACAAACAATAACAAGATAACGTACACAAATCTGGTGATATTTGATAAAGGAACACTAAAGACCTTGACGAGGTCGTGGTCTTTAGTCTGCAATGTGTGCAATTCAAGTGCTCAGATGAATGGGAAAGTTTGTTGTATCTTAGTTTATAGGCAAAAATATAAACTACATATATTAGAGTATTCTTAGCTACCACCTACTTTTCAACTCACCTGGGCCATGACATGAACATACTTGCATCCACGAAGACCTCGACCTCTATTGCAGCTTGTACAACACCCCCCTCCCTCCATACGCCAAAAATCCAAATGCACAAAAACCTAAATAAGACCCTGTGGAGGGGTCTATGGGATCTCATATGCCCTTTTTGTCAAATTTTCCCCACCCCCTCTTGTTTCGATATGACATGTTATACGAAAAACCTTATAACTTAGGGGTTGTTTATTTTAATGATTTTACATAAGATACAGTACGACTAAATAGCTTTACACAAGATACAGTACGACTAAATAGCTTTACACAAGATACAGTAAGACTAAATAGCTTTACATAAGATACACTACGACTAAATAGCTTTAAACAAGATACAGTACAACTAAATAGCTTTACACAAGATACAGTTCGACTATTTAGCGTTATTTTTGGGATTAATGACCGATTTATAGTTACCGAGAAATGACTGTCACAGAATCATTAAAGGAATGTTAAAACTGGACAAAGACATATTTGACAGGTTTAAACTCCTTTTAAATAAACCCCATTGTCAACCAATCATAAACTTGTCAATGTAAGCACAGATGGCACCCCATTACAAACTTGTCAATGTAAGGAGAGATGGCACCCCATCATAAACTTGTCAATGTAAGCAGAGATGGTGCCCCATCATAAACTTGTCAATGTAAGTAGAGATGGCGCCCCGTCATAAACTTGTCAATGTGAGTATAGATGGCGCCCCATCATAAACTTGTCAATGTAAGTATAGATGGCGTCCCATCATAAACTTGTCAATGTAAGCAGAGATGGCGCCCCATCATAAACTTGTCAATGTAAGCAGAGATGGCGCCCCATCATAAACTTGTCAATGTAAGTAGAGATGGCGCCCCATCATAAACGTGTCAATGAAAGCACATATGACGACCCATCTTAAACTTGTCAATGTAAGCACAGATGGCACCCCATCATAAACTTTTCAATGTAATCTAGAAAAAACTCCTTTATAATTTTATAAGAGGTCATATCTAGCAATAAATCCTATATAACTTATAAGATGTCATATCTAGAAATAAATCCTTTATAACTTTATAAGATGTCATATCTAGCAATAAATCCTTTATAACTTTATAAGATGCCATATCTAGCAATAAATCCTTTATAACTTTATAAGATGTCATATCTAGCAATAAATCCTTTATAACTTTATAAGAAGTCATATCTAGCAATAAATCCTTTATAACTTTATAAGATTTCATATCTAGCAATAAATCCTTTATAACTTTATAAGATTGTCATATATAGCAATAAATCCTTTATAACTTTATAAGATGACATATTTAGTAATAAATCCTTCAAACGTTATAAGATGTCATATCTAGCAATAAATCATTTACAACTTTATAAGATGTCATATCTAGCAATAAATCCTTTATAACTTTATAAGATTACATATTTAGTAATAAATCCTTCAAACGTTATAAGATGTCATATCTAGCAATAAATCATTTACAACTTTATAAGATGTCATATCTAGCAATAAATCATTTATAACTTTATAAGATTACATATTTAGTAATAAATCCTTCATAATGTTATAAGATGTCATATCTAGCAATAAATCCTTTATAACTATATAAGATGTCATATTTAGCAATAAATCCTTTATAGCTTTATAAGATGTCATATCTAGAAATAAATCCTTTATAACTTTATAAGATTTCATATTTAGTAATAAATCCTTCATAGCGTTATAAGATGTCATATCTAGCAATAAATAATTTAAAACTCTATAAGATGTCATATCTAGCAATAAATCCTTTATAACTTTATAAGAAGTCATATCTAGCAATAAATCCTTTATAACTTTATAAGATGTCATATCTAGCAATAAATCCTTTATAACTATATAAGATGTCATATCTAGCAATAAATCCTTTATAACTTTATAAGATGTCATATCTAGCAATAAATCCTTTATAACTTTATAAGATGCCATATCTAGCAATAAATCCTTTATAACTTTATAAGATGTCATATCTAGCAATAAATCCTTTATAACTTTATAAGAAGTCATATCTAGCAATAAATCCTTTATAACTTTATAAGATTTCATATCTAGCAATAAATCCTTTATAACTTTATAAGATTGTCATATATAGCAATAAATCCTTTATAACTTTATAAGATGACATATTTAGTAATAAATCCTTCAAACGTTATAAGATGTCATATCTAGCAATAAATCATTTACAACTTTATAAGATGTCATATCTAGCAATAAATCCTTTATAACCTTATAAGATTACATATTTAGTAATAAATCCTTCATAACGTTATAAGATGTCATATCTAGCAATAAATCATTTATAACTATATAAGATGTCATATTTAGCAATAAATCCTTTATAGCTTTATAAGATGTCATATCTAGAAATAAATCCTTTATAACTTTATAAGATGTCATATTTAGTAATAAATCCTTCATAACGTTATAAGATGTCATATCTAGCAATAAATAATTTAAAACTTTATAAGATGTCATATCTAGCAATAAATCCTTTATAACTTTATAAGATGTCATATCTAGCAATAAATCCTTTATAACTTTATAAGAAGTCATATCTAGCAATAAATTCTTTATAACTTTATAAGATGTCATATCTAGCAATAAATCCTTTATAACTATATAAGATGTCATATCTAGCAATAAATCCTTTATAACTTTATAAGATGTCATATCTAGCAATAAATCCTTTATAACTTTATAAGATGTCATATCTAGCAATAAATCCTTTATAACTTTATAAGATGTCATATCTAGCAATAAATCCTTTATAACTTTATAAGATGTCATAT
>CAXITT010000018.1:447998-485595 GCA_964033795.1 Lymnaea stagnalis
GATGGATCGATGGATCGATGGATCGATGGATCGATGGATCGATGGATCGATGGATCGATGGATCGATGGATCGATGGATCGATGGATCGATGGATCGATGGATCGATGGATCGATGGATCGATGGATTGATAGATCGATCGATGGACGGATGGACGGACGGACGGATGGACGGACGGACGGATGGACGGACGGACGGATGGACGGACGGATGGATGGACGGACGGATGGACGGACGGATGGATGGACGGACGGACTGACGGACGGATGGACGGATGGACGGATGGACGGATGGACGGATGGATGGATGGATGGATGGACGGACGGACGGACAGACAGACAGACCAACCGACCGACCGACCGACAGACGGATGGATGGATGGATAGATGGATAGATGGATAGATGGATAGATTGATGGATGGATGAATGGATGGATGGATAGATAGATGGATGGATAGATATATGGATGGATAGATAGATATATGGATGGATAGATAGATGGATGGATGGATAGATAGATGGATCGATGGATGGATGGATTGATGGATAACAGATAGATAGACAGATAGATAGACAGACAGACAGACAGACAGACAGACAGATAGACAGATAGACAGATATACGGATAGATGGATAGATGGATGGATGGATGGATGGATGGATGGATGGATGGATGGATGGATGGATGGATGGATGGATGGATGGATGGATGGATGGATGGATGGATGGATGGACGGACGGACGGACGGACGGACGGACGGACAGACAGACCAACCGACCGACCGACCGACAGACGGATGGATGGACGGATGGATGGATGGATAGATGGATGGATGGATAGATATATGGATGGATAGATAGATGGATGGATAGATAGATGGATGGATGGATAGATATATGGATAGATAGATGGATAGATAGATGGATCGATGGATGGATGGATTGATGGATAACAGATAGATAGACAGATAGATAGACAGAAAGAGAGAAATACAGACAGACGGACAGACGGACGGACGGATAGATGGAATGACAGACAGAACGCTTTCATGAATAATTGCGCAAAATTTATTTTTTGTTCGGTAAACTTTGTCTATACCTATATAAAAATTAAACTTTGTTTGTATGTTCCGTATGTGCTCCTATACCATCCACCCGACTGCGATAAAATTTTGTGATTTGATGTACACACGCCCGAAAAGATGTCTCAATTGTTACACACGTTTGACAATAATCTGTTTTGGGCCCGGGGCGATACAACTTTGGTAACTTGTGGAGCGCCCGTCCGCAAAGGTTTCTGAAGTATGTTTTCCATTTTAAAATATACCTGTGCCCTTAATTATCTTTTTTCTTATATGAACTAAATAAATATAATTTATTGCGGGGGTGGATGGAATAGAATCAAATACAAGCGACATTTCAGTTTGTGTGTGACATAATAGCGACATTTCAGTTTGTGTGTGACATAATAGCGACATTTCAGTTTGTGTATGACATAATAGCGACATTTCAGTTTGTGTGTGACATAATACGTAGGTTTTTGATAGTACAACCATTTTTCAATTTTGCGTTTTTGGGCCGGGGGCCTTATTCTATTTTATGTGACCTATATAAATATACTTTTAAACAGAGGGCCACTGAATGGATGGACCAATCGCTACAATTGTGTGGACTAAATTTTTAAAAACCCATGTTTCTCACGTGAAAAGTTGTATTTTGCCTGTTCACGCTTCGAAAAACCTTCTTATTTATTTGTGTACGCATAAGACGGAAAAAAAAAAAAATATTTTCTATTTAAAAATCACTTTAAAAACGTAATTAAAACACAAACACTTTTTGTTATTTGAGTGGGATTGCAAAGCATGCCGGGTTCTCGCTAGTTAAAAAATATGACTGCATCGTACGTGTTTGAACAATTGTGGTCAAACTGAAGTGGTTTGGGTTTTATTTAAGTTTAAGTTTGTCCATCGTGTGACATAGTTTCAATAATGACAGATCAGTAAAAAAGACATTTTAAATGCATATACAGTGTACGTGGCCTATATTAATATCCGAACTACTTTTCTCTTTTTAATTTCGGAATAATAGATGATTTGCTCGATCTATTTGAGAGCATTTATTTAAAATTAAGCATGTCTAGATTAGTATCAATTTTAGGAAGTTGAAAACAAAAAACAAAAAAAACAAGTTTTTCGATTTTCTCATAAATTCTAATTAATTTTCCTTTAAACTGAATTTTGTAAAATTCAACTATCATAAACATATTTTAAAGAAATTAGTAAATACATTTTTTGTGCGTTTCTTTTGTTAGTATCCACTATTTAGTAACAAATCAAAATTAAGGATTTGTATAAACACAACCAGATCAAAGGCTAACTATATTTCCCAACATCTTTTATGTTGCTCTCCAATCAAGTGTAGAATGATGCAAAACTAAATTCGTGTTCAAAATACATCGTTGAATTTCTAATTTATCTTTTAAAATAATTTTTTTTAAATTCTGGTCAGGGACAAACTGAGCTCCCTCATCTGTTCGTCTCTCCCGGGACAAACTGAGCTCCCTCATCAGGTCGTCCCTCCCGGGACAAACTGAGCTTCCTCATCCGGTCGTCCCTCCCGGGACAAACTGAGCTCCCTCATCAGATCGTCCCTCCCGGGACAAACTGAGCTCCCTCATCAGGTCGTCCCTCCCGGGACAAACTGAGCTCCCTCATCAGATCGTCCCTCCCGGGACAAACTGAGCTCCCTCATCAGATCGTCCCTCCCGGGACAAAATGAGCTCCCTCATCAGGTCGTCCCTCCCGGGACAAACTGAGCTCCCTCATCAGATCCTCCCTCCCGGGACAAACTGAGCTCCCTCATCAGATCCTCCCTCCCGGGACAAAATGAGCTCCCTCATCAGATCCTTCCCCCAGTATCACTTGGCGTCCTCGACTGCTCTTCCACCGATCAAAGTTAGAGTGCCGGCACCTTTTTATACACAAAGAAAATTAACTGGTCATTGGATTTTAAATTGTTCTTCGTAATTTTAACTGACAAACATACTATTTTCATTTAATTTACTATGTATCGTTGAACTATACAGATTCCAGGCCTTGACTAAGCAGGGGCCTAGGGACCCCCAGGAATAATTTCAGTTTATGTAGAACGAGACTGGCACTGGGACTCTGGAAGACATTTTGCCTAATTTTGGCCCTGATAGTTGCCCCCCCCCCAACCCAAACGCAAATGACGTCACAACAGGAATAAATCTTTCACTTTATGTAGAAAAGGGGGGGGGGGCACCGGAGCTGGTCTTGGGGCAATATAGTTTGATAATACCTAATTTTGACACTGATGGATGCTCTCCTCTCTCCACCCTCTTAAAAGCCTGAGATACCCTCCTTCCCACCGCACCCCCAAAACAAACGGCTCATATTTAAAGAAACACCTTTAGTGCAACAAGCTTAATAAAAAAATCTTTTAAAAAAATCTAAGGGGCCGTCTGTTAATTACGTCATTAATTTTTTAGCAATTTTTACCCCCTTCCCCCATGTCAACAACAGTCAAACTTTCAGTGACCCCCCCCCCCAAGTAATAATGTCAACATTTGTATAAACCCTCACTCCAAAAAAAAAAAAAAGAATTATAATATAAATAAATATATAAATACATTTTACTTTTGTGAGTATCTATTTTAATAACATAAAATTGTATGAGATACATTTTATTGCATCTTTAGCGTGTTAATCAACAAGCTAAAACGTTTTTACACTCACATTTTATAATGCAGAATCAATGAAAAGCTTTTTAAAGACTAAATATCATTGTTTGTAGAAGTAGAAATGTGGTTATTGTCAGTATAGCTGACAATTGTAGCATAGTTTCTAGCTGCTATTATCTTCCCAGGGAGTAGCCAGGTGTTGATATATCGTAACAAAGAGCATAGTAGCTGATTTATCATTTTCATCTGGCGGAACTGATCTACCAGACAAGTCAACACTATCCTCATCTAGCCATTCAGCACTTAAAATGGAAGCATTGTCAGTGTGAGCAATAATTGCCATAAGCTCTATCTGTCTCCTGGCAGCTACTTGCATTAGTCGAATTCTTTCTTTGTTGAGAAGCAGATGGTAATTTCTTATGAATTATTTGTGCTGTTCAACATGCTATTTCAACATGACTTGTGGTGCAAAATAGATGCTACAGATTTTGCAAATCCGTTCAAGCAGCGATGTTATTAGTGTTACTCACTTTACTTTACTTTCCCCTTATTCTCAAAATATCGTTTTACTACTCTCTCAATACCATTTATCTTGACCACACATGACTCTTGAAACTTGTCCTTGTTCCATACTTGTAACAAGACCGCAAACATACCACCCTCGTCATTTGCGACAAATCGAATCTACAGTCGAAGAGAGGCCAACTTTTGACTTCTCTTGCATTAACTAAATGTGGTAAAATTCTGAGCAGCCACCAGCAGTGCACAGACCGACACACACATTAAATAAATCTTGTATTGTTAAAAGCCTACAAATGATATAACTATTTTAATTTACACTCCTTAATTTTTTTAAAATACTATAATAACCAGTCAATTTTTAAGATTAAAATTTTAATAGAGAAAATATTATTGTTGACATCAACTAATCTAATCCCCCCTCTCCCCATTTCCCCCCTTGTCAACAATTGCCAAACATTTCCACCACCACCCACCCCCCCCCCCCTTTTTTTCCTATTTTGTTGACATACTTAATGGACGACCTCTAATACTTATAAAATATTGAAATTAAAATAAAAAGAAAACGATGAACGCAGCAATTATTATTTTGTAAAAAAAATAACATTAAAATATCTGTCATTTTTTATATTGAAAAACAGCTATTTTAAAAATGGGAAGTAACCTTTAAAATTAATTTTTGTAAGGATTATCTATCTTCCATATTTACTCTTGTGAATACGTATCTCTTTAGTTTCGAATGTGAATGTATTTATTCAGATTTTATTTTTATCAATGAAATAATGAATTTATTATAAAATGAACTAAATATTACATTTTTTCTATCATCCAAACAATCTAGTTTTGTTTTTACTCTTTGTTTTGCGTTTTTCTAATCCAAGATAAAGTTACACTTTAACCAATCAAAATGAGTTTTACTTCTGCAGTTGTTATTGCTTTGTCGTCATCAAAATGGACGGCAACAAGGATGAAAGTGAGAGATGTCTCAACATTGCTGTGGGATACATTGCTTCGGGACAGAAAGAGAAAGCTACAAAATTCCTGATTAAAGCCCAGAAGCTTTACCCTTCAAAAAAAGCAACAGGTATTAACGCTGGATCCAAAAATAATTAATAATTGAGTTGCTGATGTATGAAAATAAACTGAGAGAGTGTGACTGTGGAGTGGTAGTGGTAGACCTGCTATTTTGAACAAAGTGACCCCCACTACCACACAATAAGTCCGTCTTACTGTATATAATCATTAGCCCTCCCTCTCTCGTTTTACTTAGCATAAATCATTCATCTTAGGCGCAATGGCATATGAAAAAAAAAAGGAAAGGGGGGAGGGGGGAGGTCTAAAATTAGTGCTGACCAATCATGGACCACATTAGATACTTTGGTCAAAAATGTTAACATTTTTTAAAAATAAACCAATGGCACAGTTGAATAGAGCTAATTTTAAACATAATTATAACACCAAAATCATATTTTTAGCTGTTGTAGTTTTAAAGTTATGAATTTTTAAAGTACGACTTGGTTTGTCATTTTTTAACATAGACTGCATCTCCACATTCTGTGACCTCATTCCACTGATCGCGTCATGCGCAATGACTATATAGTTTATATAAGGCAATGCATTCCCTTATCACTAAAATACTGTTTAGGGTCGACTTATTTTAAACTTTCAACTTTGGCACATGAATAATTAATAAAAGCTTTCCCTGACCAATGGTTTAATAGCTTTTGCACACGGCAAACTCTTATGAATGAAACTCTGAGATAGTACTACGACGTAGCCGTTATGCAAGTGGCTGTGAATGGTTGCCAATGACAACGTGTTGCACAGGGAAAATTCTGATCATTTATAATATGGACTCTGCAGGGTTTTTAAAGCTCAAATTAAAACATTTCCAGTTTAAATGTCTTCAAAATGCATTCTGAAACACAAAATATAAAATATTTTGATGTATATAGTGGTAATAATTAAATATTTCCTAAGTATCGGCAACTTCCGCCATTAAAAAGGGGGCGTGGCCCACGCCATGTCGAAATTAGGCTGAGCCACCTTATGGTGATATGGGTCACTGTGACAAGTGTAACAAACGTGAGACACGACCTACATCAATGAAACTTGGCACAGATATAGATCAATATCTAATGCTCATACAGATTTAATCAAAAAGGACCTTATCTTATTATTTCACAAAAAATTTTGTATGCGAAGATGCCTTATATATACCAAAGATTTTCAAAATAAAGGTCGATTGAAAAAAGCAAAATAGCTGGCTAGAAATGTAGGCCAAGATGTCTTCCAAATTATAAGGCCGGAAACGGAACTCAAATATATGTGGAAAGAACTAATTTAATAATAAATAGACACACACATCGGAAAATTAAAAACTCGGATTTTTCTGCGCCGACGCCCATTTCCGATACAAAAAAAATAGTAGTCTCCCTTCTTTCATCGAAGTATCTAGACCACATATTTGCATACTGCATACCATCAGTATTCAGTATGACACAGTATGTGATGATCATCAATAAATGATCTCGCGTATGTGGCCGATTTCCCCCACCCCCCATTTCTCCGTCATCTCTCACAAATGTTAAACCACAGTGGAACCACCACCAGCTCTACTCTGGAAAACCTTGCTCTAAAGCGCAGAGCTCCGATATCATTCCTTCTTCTTCACCCATAGCCCAACAAAGGTTTCATATCAATACCACATTTGAGAGCCACGTCTGTGGTTACCTGGTCCATGGGTGGCTTGGACATAGGTCGCTCTTTGATGTTGGTGGCATCCTATTATATTGAGACTCGACACTTTGTGTCTTTTGACCAGGCTCGTTGTTTTACACGCTTTCTTTAGTCAACTTCTCACGCAGCAACACTAAAACTCCAGTGTTTTCATTCTTAGATAATGATGTAAAGCCAAGTTCTCTGTCACTCTTGGTCAAATAACTTGATTCACAAGTTAATACTGATCGTGTGTATCCCCTGCCTTGGTCGGTAATGAACTTCTAATCCTCCCCCACAAAGGCTTCAAGGGACTGTCCATGTATTCCAAAAGCACTATGGGAAAGGGGGAAAAGAGCAGGTGTAATGTTGTTCATAAGTGTCATTATATTACAACCACCGGACAAAGATTGTCAAAAAAAATACAACATTGGAGACCCATTAGAAAAGAGAAGCACTGGAGGTATATCATTAGGAAATATTTTATTTCAAAACTTGTTTTGTTCCTGGTACATTTATGTGTGTGTGTAGGGAGGTGGGAAGGTCTGAGTTAAACAATTGGCTAATAATTCATCGTATGACCCCAGTGTAAGCTGAGGCCTCTGAATCTGACTTAATGGTCTATTATTATTTTATGGAAATAAGGAAAACATTTATAATTATGGGAAAATGTGAACAAAAAGTTAAAAAAGAAATAGATATAAACATATCAAACACATACCTGAAATTTAGTATCTGAGAGCATGAGGAATGTTGCAGTCCTATCAGATACTACATTTCAGCTAAGTGTTATTTTTTAAAATTTAAATCTGGTTTTACTGTTGTTTTTTCACTGATTAATGTTTCTTTGCGACTCATTCATTGCTTTGTTGCGTTATTTTATTAGGTTTACTCATACGTTGTTTCACTCATTTCCATTGTTCTAACCTGATTCCAGTCTATCTCCCTTCTTACCATATTATTTTTTAACCTTAGTTTAACGGTAAAAATATTGCTTTTGGTCTGAGACTGGGAAAAAAACGGAAAAAATCTGGCCACTCATCACTGAATAGACAATAAACAAAATTATCAATTGACTAATTTTTTTTAAACACATGTTTTTTTTAAATCCCAGATTAAAACGAATGAAAATACATGACAAACTAATTGGAAAAGAATAAATACATGTTACAGTAACCATTAAAGTGTTTTAATGTAGTTCCATCAGGTTAATAGGAAGTTTTTAATTTGTTTCACTAGAAATAATTCATCGCGCTAAAATATGGAATTACCGAGTTTCATCGTAAGATTCTCTCCCTTTGGTTTATTCTTGGATTATAACTAGAGTTAACTTTTCTTTTTTTAAACATTAATACGGAGTAGGAATGTATTAAATTATAATTTCATTGGGTGGCTAATTATAATTATAATATTTAAATTTTCCTGCATTTTTGGAAAATGGGTATTGTATTGACAATTCTGAACCAAGATGGCGGCCATGAGAAATGAGTGGAGCTTCGAAATAACATTAACCGAAGCTACTACCCAGTCACTGAAACCTGTAAATTTAATAGCCAATAATAGCGAACTCTAAAATAGCACCGTCCCTGTCATGTCATTTATGCAAATTCACCTACAGTACAGATCGATATCTTAACAAAAACGCCTTGAAATTTCACAAATCCAGTCAAAAAGTAAAAGGGGACAAAATCTTATTTTTTCCCGGCAAATACTGCATACCATGCCGCATTGGCACTGAATAAGGTTAGGGAGTGATGCATACCTTTTGCTTGGCCATTCAGTCTGCTTCATTGCTGTGTTTTTCTAAAATCATGATGAAAAAAATATGTTGTCCGCATGTTTTCAGAAGATGCTGTGATACTGAGGGTTGTGAATGGACAGTGGGTATAATGTGTACATTTCACCAACACACAGTTAATCCAAATGTGTTGGTTGGCAATAGGGTTGTGACAAGTCTATATGATTGAGTTTCTCATGTCAAATTCATTCACCCATTCATAAGTCATTAAAGCCGAACACAGGTCCTATTCCAAGAAAAATGTAAACTTTGATCCAAGTTATCTATCACCTGGTCCTACAATAATTCAAACACAGAGCACAGCTTGCTAGAGGAATACAATACAACCTTCTCACTCAATGCGCAGACAGCAACTGCCAAACAAACAGCACATACTCAAAGACTGTCTTGACACTACTTCACAGATACAAAAAATCTTGTGATGAATGCATCACAAGCCTCAATGCGCCAAAAACTTTCATTAACGAAACTAAAATTCAAGATACACTGTACACAAGAAAACACAAAATTCTATGCGCAGCCATTAAAAGTCAATATCCATGCTCCACAGGTTTCCCACCCAGTAATGTAACTCTCAAATCTAGTGCTTTTTTATTGTATGAACATTGCATCTAAAAGTGATTATAATCAACTGAAAATTCAACAGAGAAATTCAATACTCCTGTTTCACCTATGTATGAAGATTTGAAATCTGCACTAAAAACCGCTCACTCTAGTTACATTTTATTATAAAATTTTAGTGGACGTTTGTAAATTTTACATTAAGCTTTATTTGTCTTAACTTTCACAGACCTTCTAAATTCCTTACAACACACTTCAAATGGGGATGCTAATGTTGGTGATTCGAGCCATGTGGGCAGTGCAAAACCCGGTCACTCTAAATGGTCCACAGAAAAAGAGGAAAACAAAGAAACTAAAATTGTGGCGGAGTATACTCCTGAACAGTTAGCATCTGTGAAAAGGTACATTGTATTGTACATTTTATATCCGTATCTGCCTTACTGCAGACTCATTTTATACATCTGATTTGTATAAGAGACTTTTTAAAAATAGTACCCATATCATTATTATTATTCTGTTACTGTATTTCAACGCATACAGATGTCACCATGTCATATATTGAAAATGAATGCTTACTTGTCAATTAATAAAAGGATTAATCACTTTTTTTTAAATCTACATATTACATACTGTAGAATCTTTTAAGTATAATATGCTCTGTGTTAGGATAGAACAGGAATGGCCAGCCAGATGTATCACAAATTATGAATTTCTTTCTTCATTCAATTTGCCCTTAACTGATTAGCTAACACATTTAAATAGTCATGTATGGCTTAATTAAATGTAGTTGACATTTTTCCACATGCATATCTATGTACAAATTCAGTTGCCATTTTCTTATTTATTAAAATATTTGTAAAAGTATTTAGTTTTTTGTAGATAAATGAATTTTCTGTAAGATAAAACTAAAACACATTATTGTTAGACTCTAAATTATTATATACAAGAGAGAAACGTTCAAAAACTATAAAAATGTTTGAGCTTGCCTTCAAGTTATGAATTTCCAAAACATTTATTACTTCTAATATTATTAGTAATAATATCTGTAATTACATCTACACCAACTTAGAAAAGGTTTCCAAATTTAGACAATTCCACAAATTAATAAACATATCTTCAATTTATTTACAGTATATTTGGTTTTGGTAACCTTATCTTTAGTTGCCATGAAAAATACTTGTGATCTACCCTCAAAATACAAATAAATATGACAAAAATACATTTTTTTTCATATCCTGACTGTCCCCTGTGTTGTTTTAAATTATTTTCCTATCTGTAAATTAAAATCTTAAACCGAAGTGGAAGTAAGAATACAAATATTTTAAAATTTTCACTATGAAAAAAACCATACCTGCACAGCCGCTCATGGTCATGATAGAAGGAATTTTAGCTCTACCTGCGTCTTATGGTAGTAAATCAGTTAATTTCATTCTTGCTATAAACTCTTATTTGAAATTAATGAACTATATAAATCTGCAGTGCTTTTTTTTGTGATGGCATGGCCTACCCACTCCTTTTTAGGACTATTTTTCCTATTTAGTTTAGAATGATTTACCAGGAATTCAGGTATACATCCCTGCATTCTAAATTTATAAAACATTTCACTGAGACCCCCCTCCCCCACTTTTGATTGGGAGCCTTCTGTTGTCGCTCTCAATTTATGATTCTCCCTTCCTCCGGTAAACATAGTGACAGCAGTGGCACCTTTTAATCTACAATAAAATGCTATATAAATAGCTCTTATGTATCTTTTGCTTCTGGTGTGTATGCTTCCTTTTCACAACCGACCATGCCCTTACGCAACATTTTTTATAATATAATAGTACTGAGAGCAAAAAAAAGAAAAAAAGCTGTCACGTAGCGAGTGTCATCCGTGTCAGTTAAAATCAGGTTATTAGAGAAGGCATTTATTATATTAATCAAGAAAGAGCGGGCAGGTAGGGTGTAGGATTGTCTGTAGGACTGTCTGTAGGCCCATTGTTTAAAGGCCGGCAGGTAGGGTGTAGGATTGTCTGTAGGCCCATTGTTTAAAGGCCAGCAGGTTAGGGTTTAGGACTGTCTGTAGGCCTATTGTTTAAAAGCCAGCATATATTATTGAAAATGAAAAGTTAATTTTTTTTGTGTGTAAAGCATGGACACACTCAGTATTTTCTAACAAAAACTGCACCTGGTTTAGCCGTAGTATATCTTTATTAAAGAGTTACATCTCAATTAAATCTATACAATTAATTAATGTAATTATTTATGTGTGTAGGTGGCACATGTAAATGTGTTATCACCTAAGAATTATATGCATTAATAATACATAAATAATTATGCACAACATCAAATAGGTATTTATTTTATATGATGGGTGTAATGACAATCAAATGACCCATGAAAGCTTTTGGGTTTTTCACCCCTGGGTTCAGAAGTTGTTGGAAAAATGTATAATCCAAACTCTAGTTACTCTACTGTGTGTAGTGAATGGATTGCACTTCTCATAATTGTTTGCGTAAACTGAGAATTTTATTTTTAAGTGCTTTTACAATGCAGATTTTAACAACATTAAATAAAATAATAATATAAAGATAATAAGAATTATCTGTTTCAGTGGAGTACCAAACTTTTATTTTTACATGTTTCACATAGTCGGTGAATATTTGCTGATGCTATAACACAAAAACATTTTTATACACAAATGCATAATAATTTATTGCTTGCTTAAAATTGTTTATTATTGCGATGTTTAGTTTTAAGGCATTTCCATGCCAGTTATGAACCACATTTTATATCCATGTTGAATAATGGCATTAAGTATCTTTTCTAAATTTGCCTGACAACACCTTTAAAATAATCCTTTAAGGAAGGCTGTTCAAGATCTGATTCAGGAGGCTGTGTAGCAGTGACCCTCAGTGCCTTTATCATTCAGTACATTGACAGCAAAAACAGTCTTTTAACTTTCCTTTCCTAACTTATTTTTTTCTTATTATTTAAATAGATGTTATTTTTCTTACCACCTGCAGGATAAATAATTGTAAAGATGTTTACCAAGTATTGGAGTTGGCTAAAGATTTCACTGAAGCAGACTTAAAGAAAGCATACAGAAAGTTGGCCCTTCAAATGCATCCAGACAAAAATAAAGCTCCTGGTGCGACAGAGGCATTTAAAGGTTGTTGAACAAATCCATTCATTTCATCCCACATTTTTCACATCATTTAGTGGTTTATTATTATTTTTTTTTTTTTTTTTTAAAGTACAGTGGAACCTCTCATAACGAGCATAATTCATTCCAGAATCTTACTTTAAAATCCATTCATTTCATCCCACATTTTTCACATCATTTAGTGGTTTATTATTATTTTTTTTTTTTTTTTAAAGTACAGTGGAACCTCTCATAACGAGCATAATTCATTCCAGAATCTTACTTGTTAAGCGAAATACTCGTTAAACAAAACAATTTTTCCCATAAAAATCAATGTAAAATACAATAATGCATTCCATGCTGAAAAAATACTCATTTTTCCAAAAATTTTATTAACATTTATTCAAATAAAATTACTTATGAATTGTTGTGTAACAACATGGCATACAATCAAGATTTGAAACAAAAAACGTAAATAAAAATATGAATTTATGACAAATAATTAATCCATTTTAACTAGAAAACTGTCTAAAAGACATATGTTTTTGCCGACGCTTCAAAATTTGACGAAAACGTGTCACAGCATTATCATTGAATAAATTTGTAGCACGAATAGCCACCTCCTTTATAGGGTGAGGCTTCTCAATGTACGATGCAACAGCTTCCTATGTTTTCAGCATTTCTCTTATTGCGCTTGCAGATTGTTGCTCTGCTACTTCCTCCTCCATTAATGAGCTCTCCTCCATAATTTCTTGCTGAGAAACATGATGCAACTTCATAAGCTCTTTGGTGGTCAACTCTTGACTGTGCTCTTTCACAAGTTCTTCAATATCGTCGTTGTCCACCTCAAGTCCCATGATATTGGCCAATGACACAATCTCGTTAACTGTAGACTCCACAGGTACTGTTTGAAAATCACGTTCAACAACACTCTCTGGCCAAAGTTTTTTCCAAGCAGAAGTGAGGGGAAAAGGGACTTCCCCTTTCTGCGTAACTCGTTATGCGAAATGTCGCTCGTTAAGGGAGCAACTTCTTCACATTTTTTTTTGCTCGTTATGAGAGGTTCCACTGTATATTCAAAAGTTAGATCTAGTTATTAGTACATTCACTTCAGACTACATTTATTGCAAGATGTATAATATAATATTTCTGTCTTGAATACTTTCTCCCTTTAGAGGGTTAATTTTTTAACATAAAATTTTAATTCTTATATAGAAATGATTTGGATAATTGTTTTTGTATTGTTCAGTGATATGCAATTGTTAATATTTTTAATTGATGTTATTGATATGCAGCTATCGGGAAGGCTTACAGCATCCTCAGTGATAAAGAAAAACGGAGACAATATGACTTGTATGGCCCTGAAATGCAACCTAGCAGGCCGTCCCGGGAAGAAGATTATTCACATGGCTTTGAAGGTAATACATATTTTTTTTAAAGTGATAAAATGTTATTTACATCAGTTTTTAGTACACTCACATACACACAACCAAGGAACTGAAGAACTCTATGTTCTGTCATTTAAACATTGTTATGGATTGTAATGCTTTTTGTAAAATAGTTGGCTGGGTTCTAATTGTTGAATTTCCTTTGGCAATAATTCTAAGCTTTTAATGCAATCCATATTTTTCTTTTAAAGGTGACATATCTCCTGAAGAACTGTTTAATATGTTCTTTGGAGGGACTTTTCCATCAGGTATGTACTAAACTAATTATTTGTGATTCTTTTATTTGTATTTTGCTAGGTCTGTTTCTCTCATAATATAGAATAAACATCTTTTTTTTTTCTCCTGTAAATGAGGATCTCCTAACCTTTTTTATATTCTGCAACCCGCAAATTGCACGGCTAAGTCTCATTTCTTACAAAATAATAATGCACTGTTAATTACTTGAAGAAATTTTTTTTTATAATTTATATATTTTCCTGAGTGTGAGCAACCGAGTTTAGGAAACTTTGCTATTATTATTTAAAATGATTGAGAAAATATGTATTTATTATTATTTAAATATTTATTGTATTTATTTTTATTGTATTATTAATTATTTTTTATCCTTCTGTGTCCAGCTTAGTTATATAGTTTTAAAATCTAGAATATAGAGAACTTGGGGAGGGGGGGGGGGTGTTTCTAACTTACTTCCATGGAAGTAATTAAGAGAAATAAATGACATTCGCTCTGAGAAGAATCCATACTTTTTGTGTCATGGTGTATTGACTTTCTAAGCTTTTATTTTAACAGCAAATGTCCATAGACAGCATGCACACTCTACCAGGAAATCTAGAATATAGAGAACTTGGGGAGGGGGGGGGGTGTTTCTAACTTACTTCCATGGAAGTAATTAAGAGAAATAAATGACATTCGCTCTGAGAAGAATCCATACTTTTTGTGTCATGGTGTATTGACATTCTAAGCTTTTATTTTAACAGCAAATGTACATAGACAGCATGCACACTCTACCAGGAGGACATTCTACACTTACAGAGAACCACAGCAATCAGAGGTCAGAGGGTGTCTTAATATTTCTGCTTATTATACTAGATGCATTAAAATACAATACAACCATAAACCTCTATTCTCAACTACACTTTATGCCCATATTTCGTCTTGAATATATTTACTTGATACTAATATAAAAGTTGTCCATTAACCTGAAATGCAGTTACTGACGTTTCAGTCATATCTACAGCGGATGAATTTATCAACTTTTAAAAAAAGGGTTTTTAGTTTTTGTTGCTATTTTTTAAAAAAAGATTGCATTTCCCATTATCAAATTAACTTTTGTATTATTGCAGAGTGGTTTGACATTATTTTTCCAACTGGCCCCAATCTTGTTGCTTGTTGTGTTATCCCTACTGAGCAGCTTCCTTGTCAGTGATTCTGTTTTTAGCTTGCAGAGAACAGAGTAAGCATTTTCCTGTATTTTTACTGGTATAATTTATGGATTTCTTTTACTCAGGGTTTGCACAGTCTTTGAAGGTTTGCAGACCTGGTTACTCTTATGATTTTAGCGTACAATGTACTAATGTACTATTTTAGGAGTATAGATTGTATATTATACTATATGTTTATTTTTTACTATAAATATAACGTATTGAACGATTTTGTGATGATGCTGTACAATTTTAAAAGTTGAAGGGTAAACAGGTCTGGGTTTGAGAAAAGGTTTTAAGGATTTCCGGGGTCTGGAAAGATTGAGAAAAGTTACAAAAAACGTCAGTCTTTGAAAGTTTGGGGAGAATGGTTTTATAAAAACATGTTTCCATTTAACTGTGCGCATTTCTCATTGATCCGTAACCCTGTACGAAAAACACGGTGGTACATCTTTATGCAAATCGAATTAATCTTTACAATTCAGCGACCGCCCAGTAACTGAAACTGTTTTAACTACACGTTCTTTGATAAAATTTGTTTGTTTGTTCTTCATTTTGGATTTGGTGAAGAAGTCCTGAACAGCCATGCAAACGGTAAACTACAGTAACTTAAACATATTTTAAATTCACTTAGCGAAGTACACATTGGATAATACAAATTCGACCTTCTTTTCTATAATTATTTAATTTAGCTACTAATTTGACCCATACAAATTATTTTATCCAGACTTAAGTCTACCAGTTAATTTTAATATGAGATTAATTACGCTTTTTGTTTATTATATTTTAGGAAAAATCACATTGAGAATTAGAAAACTGCTTATTCCTTAAATTCCTGGATATTTAACTCTCGAGCTGTCATTGACTGTAAAAATTGGCAGATATTTTTGTTCTGTACTGTGGCGGCCGAAAAAATGGGCATGACATTTCTAAATAGCCAAGACAGCTTCAATTCTTCCAACGACGCTGCAGATTCTTTGAAGGCCATGTTTACTACTTGTGAAATAGCACAACAGTTCGCATGTGCTGAGAGGAGGTCTGCATATCTCAGCATTTTTAGCATAGTACTCTACTTAGCTGGTGTGCTTTAAAAGAATATGAGCAGCTTCTGCTTATGTTCAATGCAACAATGAAAGAAAAGCAAATGAATATTTATGTTCACATATGGGATATTATCACAGACCTTGGACGTCCAAGATTTTTTTTTTACCTCTGTTGAAAGATGGCCCTCATTGAATTGGCAACCATTTCACATGTTAGAAGAAAAAACACTGAACAATCCGGCACATTTAAGCTGTTAAAGATTGGGTATTGTGGGTTGCATCTTTTAGACAATGCTTTGCTTAATGGAGAACTGCAGCCTCCTGGTACATAGAAAATATGCTTATGTTTAACCTACTTCATGATAGTTCTGCTTTATGACCATCACAGATACTGCTGTATTTCCAACAAACTATTGCAAGCACTGGTAAGATTTAAACACTTCTGATTTATGAAGCTGTTGTGATGTTCCATTTTATTAAAGTAATTTAGAAAACAGATTTAGTATCTGGTTTCCATATGTAATATTTAAATAATCGCATTCTAATAAAGTTTTTATTAATTGCAGATGGCTTGAAAATATTGCACCAGCTGAAAGAGCTATCCTGATGATACCAAATATTGAGCCAGCTGAAAGAGCTCTCCTGATGATACCAAATATTAAGCCAGCTGAAAGAGCTATCCTGTTGATACACAATCTGTAGATTTATGTAAAGGCTGTGCCAGCTGAGAGAGCTCTCCTGATAATACACAATCTGTAAATCTAAGTGAAGGCTGTGCCAGCTGGTAGATCTATGTGAAGGCTGTTAAAAGCAAACCCCTTCCTGATCCCTCTTGCCAATCCTTTCAGGAGTCTGCTGCACCTTAGAATATCCTCTCTTAAAGGCATAGCTGCACTTCTTCATGTGGTTGCAACCATTTCTCAAGTTGTACCAGACAACCCTATGCAGACACTTTTGGCAACAGACCTGGGAAGCTTGGTTCCGTCTCTTAAGTCAAGACTTATCAAACCAGATTTAATATTGGATGGCCAAATCTGTCACAGCTATATCAAGTTCATATTTTTAGAGAGAAATAATCACATGGATACCAGCAAAATAGATGGAAGCAAAACAAGTTGAAGAGTTTAAGTGCAACACCATCTTGGCTCAAAATATTTTGTTTCCATCATCACAGCCAGTTCACTAGAAAACAGAAATTTCTTCCTTTCTGTAGGCAAGGTTGATGAATTTTTCTATCAACTGTCCACAATAAAATGGAGCTTTCTGGGCCAAGGGTTATTGTTCAGAAACTCCTTTTGTTAGTTATCACATAGCCAGGCGACAGTAGAATGAGGGTTCTCTGTGAATAAAGAAGTCACTGTTGAAATTTAAACAGTGAGAGTCTGGGGGATCTTATAAGAGCTGTTGACTTTCACCTCATCAGCAAGGATGAAATAAACTTTATATCTGGAAAAGCAGAAATTCTACTCGAGTCCAAAAAAAAAATAATAAAGCTTGAGATAGATGAAGTGCAGGAATTGAAATTTAAAAAATAAGCTTGGAAGCAGATGTAGCCAGTTTAGTTGCCATTAGCGAATGGCAAGGCCAAGGAGGCTGAGCTTAAAAAGAGACTTCTCTTTTATCTGCACTTCAAATACATTATGAGAAAAGGCATCAGATAAGGATGATGATTCTTCATGATTACTAAATTTCTGGGACTAATGATTCATCATGATTTCTATGTTTCTGGGACTAATGATTCATCATGATTTCTATATTTCTGGGACTAATGATTCATCATGATTTCTATGTTTCTGGGACTAATGATTCATCATGATTTCTATGTTTCAACTATTGATTCAAACAACAAATTATTTTTGAATACCAAGCTGACTTAAATGTATAGAAAAACATTGTACCTACTTTCAGTTGTGTTATATTTTAAGAAACTAAAGGATATATCTACAAGGATGAGCTGGCTATTAATATTATGTATATATTGTATATAGTTTATTGTGATAAAGAATTTTGTATCTATGCTATAATTGGGTGAGATTGTCATTTTTCTCTCTTTAGAATATGAAAATAAATAGGTCATCAAATTATAAAATAAGGCATTTGAAGGTTTGAGACGAAGTCTGTGTGAAACATGTTTACTCTACTTTATGGTTACCATGTCCTTACATAGTTTGCAAAGGAAACCCTATCTATTACAATAATATTTAATCCCACCGTTTCTCTTTCGTTGAATATTTTTACTAAAAGAAAACACTATAAAATAACCACATGATGAATAAGCTGTGTGTTGGTGACGAAATTATGTTTAATAATTAGATTATTCTTAATAACATTTCTATAAAACAATATTGACATCTTAGATAATGTACTAAACATGTTAGATAAATTGTTATCATCGTTAAGTCAAAGATGTGTTTCAGAAATATTTTCGGTCGTGTAATTTCTTGCTTGATGAAATCTTTCATTTAAACGCCCTGAATTTTATTGTAGCAAATACACAGTGGAAATGAAAACCTCCAATTTGAAAGTGACATATTACGTTAAAGAAGATTTTCGGCCAGAGTTCAAGTCCGATCTTCGTAGGATAGAGAGAGCAGTGGAAGAAGAGCACATAGGGCAGCTACGAAGTAATTGTTTTAGGGAGAGAAATTACAGTAAGTTTTTTGTCATTAATTTTCCCCATGCTTTTTTGAAGTTTTTATATACCAACTAGCACAGTGCTCTATGATGGCATGTTTCACAAACCAACTTAGCACGGTGCTCTATGATGACATGTTTCACAAACCAACTTAGCACAGGGGATGGCATGTTTCACAAACTAATTTAGCACAGTGCTCTACGATGTCATGTTTCACAAGTTTGATGAAATTTGGCTTAGCACATTTATAATTTCCCCCTTTTAACCACTTTTAAGGGCTGATAAAAGTTTATTTGTTATATTGACATATTTTTTTTTTGCATTTTTATCTGTGTTGATTTCAGCTTTAACTTAACCAAATGATTTGATATATCATATTTTCCATTCCTTTATTACAGAAGAAAATATGATGTGGAGGGCAAGGAATTATGGAGATGCAAAATTGTACCAGAGGGCTGTGGATATGGCTACACCAGCTTGTGATAATTTACAGAAAGTCTATTCATGATTGGCATAGTGTGTTTGTGGATGGATTTTGCCTTTATTTACACATTATTTTTCTGTGTATTTTACCTCTCCTGGTTGTATGTGAGTTGAGAGCACTAGAAGATGTTTATATTGTTGATGCTTGCACTTTTGGTGAAACTGTCATTTTTAATGGGCGAGTGATGAACACAACAGAGTTTTAATCTTAACACTATTGGTGTGCTTAGATATTGTAAATAATCTTTGTAAATGTACAAAAGAAATGTGTGAAAGTTTATAGCAAGTTTCTGTCTGTTACCAAGATTTGTTTGTGAGATAGGGATTAATTTATCTTTACTGTGTTATATACAGGTGGCTTTTTTTTCCTTTTGTAGATATTTTTGTTGTAAACAGAACTTTGCACTCAGTAAGCATAATGACACTGTTACTGTTAATAGTGTTGTTTACCCTACCATCACAGTAATATGGGATGTAATCTATTAGTTCACTCTCTTCATTGAAAACTACCAATATACTTCTAATGTTTGCTGATCGTAAAATGCAAGCATTTAGGAGCAGAAATTCTGAGGCCACTTTTTATTGCATCGGTGCACGTTAAAATGATGAAATAATTATTGAGACCTGTAATTATCGTCATGGTTATTTATTATGATTATTTTTTTCTTATGTTGAGAGCTTATTTTTTCTTACAATATTTAGATGATGTTTGTCCAAAAGTGGGCTCAAACATAAATTGCTGTCAATGATTAAAAAATCAGACTTTCATTTTTAAATGCCAGCAATTTGCTTTGCAAGCTGTGAATCTGATACTGTGAACAGATAAAAGAAATATTATATTACAATGATTTGAGGCTTATCAGAGGTTGCATGTAAATAAATAAACATGTCAAAAGTTGGCAACTCCAGTATGGTCACATTTATAAATAAACAGTATCTTCTGTCTTTACTCTCAATGTAATTTAACTAAGTCCAAACTTATTGATTGAACTTAGTACAAACTTGTTGATTGAACTCAGTACAAACGTATTGATTGAACTCAGTCCAAACTTATTGGAATTCTATAGGCTTCTTTATTTTTACTATGTAAATTACATTTTTAAATGCATTTTGTTCACAATGCATTCTTGTCAAGTGATGTATGGCCTGTTAAATGATATATAGGGATAGAGATAACACTTCAGGTAATTGATTACAACTAAGAATCTCAGGCATTTAATTAGGACCTTTATCTTGTCATGGTCACTTAATCCTATTTGTATGATGTTTTTTAAATAGAAATATTAATTCAAAGTCAAATATTTTATTTGAAATAAAAAATTCATTTACTGATGAACTGAAGTTTGCAATGGACTCTACGAATATATATTATGTAATTCATCAGTCGAAGTCTAGGAAAAAACAACCTGAGAATAAAGGCTGGCTTATGTCTTAAAGCAAAGCACTACTTTCATTTTAAACTGAGAAAATTATTTATGCTATTTGATAATTCCTACACACTCGACTCTTTAGATATGAATGTCTCTTGTTAAATGGACTTTAAATTTCCTAGACTGATAGTTGTGTTGTTTTGGTTCTCAGACTTTTGGGGACTTGTTCATTTTAAAAGTAGCCATTTTGAGAAAACAGTTCATGTAAAGACTTCATATTAAGAACCATTGCTCTACAACAAGGTGTTCCAACTCTTGTCCCTGTGTTCTACATCAAAATTGTCTTATCCCTTGAAATTATTTTTTGAATGAGTTTGCTAGGTAGGACACATGAAACAAAAGTTGGACCACCTGACTCAATTGTGAAAAGGGGCTTTCACTGGTTCCATTTACTGAATGTTTACATTAATTTATGCTTGTTAATTATTATTTTTTCCCTTCATTTTAAAGAATGATTGAGCCATCCCCCTATTTCATTCAATCTCTCCCACCTGGAAGTGAAACTAAGGAAAAGAAAAGTTTAAAAAATTGTAAACTGATCAGTACTAAAAATTAACTTCTGTGCTAAATTTGATATATCTTTTTTTGCAAAATAATGTATAACTGCATGTTATACATGTTGATAGTTTTAACCAATTTTTAAACCTGCAAATAGTCACGAGAAAAAAAGTGAAATGATCCTCAGTTGTGTTAAACTAGCAAATCCTTTGTTAACAATGAACACAACCAGTAAAATTGTTTTTTTATAATTGACAATGTTGCTTTATTTGTACTGAACATTTATTTCTAATTTTAAGAAGTTATATGTCTTATACTGATAAAGGTCAGCAAGGTTATGTGTGTCTTAAATGATAAGCTGCCAATATATTCTATATGAATGGTTTCAACACTTAAATCAATGTGAGAGGCAAGGGAGATTTGTATTTTAGTTTAATTTCATGTAGGTACACAATAAATATTGGTCAATCATCTAGAGCGGAAAAACATCACAGCAGCACAGTTTGAAGGTACTTAATAACTCCATGGCACTAGACCCAGAAGAGAGAGTTGAAACATAATATCATACATACTCCAATAACACAAAAAATAATAATAATTTTGGATATAAACTAATTAACTAGATCAAAGTCAAGTCTCATGGCTTTATAACTGAAGAGATTTCCCTAAGAATTATTTTGATAAATAATTGCGCCATAGACAGTTAAAAACAAAATGTGATTTAATCCTTGCACAAACAAAAAAAACATGTAAATTTTAAAATCTAACAAAATTCTATCAACAAATGTGAACTTACTTCCTCCTTACCAATCTACTCTTCAGAAATGTTCAGATCAACAATTTAAAACAAATTCAATTGACACTTTGTTTGCTACAAATCAATAGCAAACTATTGCTTGATCCCATACTGGCGTTCATACAAATATAGGTAGGGTGCTTAACTAAATCACATTCTAAAAAGTCCTAAGACTTATTTATCCATTATAAATGGAGGGCTGGAAATGTATTAGTTTCCAAACCCAGGTGAAACTCGAAACATCCTGATGCACATCAGTCACCCATTATAACACAGTTGTTGCATTTATCAATTTATGCCTAATAAAACTTATAATTCTGACATAATTTTATTTAAATTGCTAATAGTAATAGGAACGATTTAACTTTTGCACTTTTTAATAATAGATTGACGATGCTTTTAAAAATTTCTTAAAACTTGCAGGCTTACTCATAAGGTACCATGTAGAAAGGCTTAGGGTGGTATTTTGAAATAAAATGATCATCACTGTCATGAAATGGACAAATTTGTACGTAAGCTTAATATCGTTTCACATTGGTCTGGAGTGAGGGTAAATATGCTAACATCCCTCAGAGCAGTTTTAATGTCAGGCTGTTGCTGTTTTAATTGTTGCTGTTCAGCAGTTTGATGCAGGTGAGAGTAGAGAACTTCTTTAAGAAGTAGAGCTGAACCATTCTTCAGTGTTAGGAGGGTGCTGGCTTCTTTAGAGCTGAGAAAAAGAGAAAATTGATTTCATGTTATTTATGACACCAGATTAGGGATCCTGTCAAAACCCTTCACTGTAGGTTCTGAAACATAAAAAAAAATTAGTATAAAAAGTAAACAGTTTTGCCCTGTGAAACCATCTTTTACATGACCGCAGATGTTTTATTTGAGGCATTTTTGTAGGTCTGCATTATTTTTTCAACACGTTTCAACTTCAATATGTTGATGTTAGATGTACAGTTATAAAATCTTCAAATAATTTAGAAACTATCATTTTTAAATTGAGTTTCCCAATTGTTTGCATCAGACATCCATATTTTCTAATGGTACACATTAGTTGGACCAAAGGACTGTGATCGAAAGCAAAAGTGGTTCTAGAAATGTTCCACATGGTAAGGAGCCATAGTGGGTCTTTAATTGGCTTTTTGTGGAAAATATGTTGAGGGAGTCTAATAATGTAAAAAGGGTTAAATGAAAATTCTTGACCTCTCACTCTGGTGTTGGCACTGTTTAAATTGATTATGTTTACCAGATTACCACTACCAGGGGTGGGGAACCTTTTGTGTTCAGAGAGATGCTGAGAAATTCATTTTTCTTGGAATGATAATTTTCTAGGAATCTAAAGGGTCTACTTTTACTATATGTCATTGAAGATGGGTTTCAAAATGCAGTCTAAGTTCAGTTAAAAAATAAGCAGTAAAATAATCTTTAAATTTACTGTGATCATGACTAATGCAGGTTGAAAATTTTACATCTTGAAAATTTATTTGCAAAACGCATTACCAATAATAATTCACAATTTTTACATTGCAGAAGGTCTTGCGGTCTGGATTAAACATTGCAGGAGGCTTAATCAATACTTAAAATTTGTGTCAAATAGAAATATTTTATTACTTTCAAAACTTTTAATCTGAATTTATTAAGAAGTTTGTGCCACCAGACAGTACTAACATCAAATCACTTAAATGCAAAGTTTTTTGTTTTAAAAAGCCCATACACATTATTTTTGAAAAACAAAATAAATGACATCACATGTAGGTCGAAATTAGGTAAAACTCAGTCCCAGCATGCCCCTGGATATGGTAAAATTGAATCATGTAATTCATGATTTGAAAAATATCAAGATGATAGTAAGCTATATCCAATAATAATTGGCCATAAGGTTTACTTAACAAACTTACAGGCGAAAATAGGAGTCTGGGTTGTTAGTGTAGTCCCCAAACAAAGGTATGAGATTCCTAACTATATCAAACTGCAGTTGCATGGCTCCACCTTCATTGAAATGATTCGTCATGATCACCTGCATATTCCAATGTTCAGAAAAATTATTTAACATTTAGGTGAGAACTAAAGTGTGGATTGTTTTAAAAACAATTTAAACATCAATATATATTATATGGTGCACCAATTAATTAAGCTACAGCAAAAATCGTACCTCTTTTAAAATGAAAGCATCAATGCTTTTTGCCAACCGATGCCAGAACTTATCAAACAAATGTTTGCTCAGCTGACCCTCCATTGTGGCAAGGTGGTCTTTGAGGACCAGAAACATCTCACAGGCAGACTGGGACAAACCAAGTGTTGTAGACAATTCTTTTGGTGCTGGTAAGGAGATCCACCTGAGAACAAGGTCACTTGGTCTCATAACATTTTATGTATGATGTAACACAAATAGTCCTTTGATGAATATAAGTCATGTGCTCTACACATTGGAGTGTTGTGGTTTTTTGTTTTCAGGGCAAATTCTGCCAAGATCTCTTCAAAAACTTGATGTCGGGCCTGCATAACCTATACATATTTACAGACCTGTTTACCCTCAAACTCTTAAAAGCGTATAATATCATCACAAAAGCGTTCAATATGTTATAGTTATAGTAAAAAAATAAACAGTATATACAACCTATACACCTAAAAATCGTACATTGTACGCCAAAATCGTAAGAGTAAACAGGTCTGTATTTATATATTTATGAATATTCATTAATTTTTTTTAATCAGGTACTCTTTTTCCATAAATATGATAATATCATAATGTAATTTGTGTACTGAAATATTATGATAAACCTGACTATTGGAATCATAAGATTCAAGCACCACAAATGTCTTGAAAAGACATTCCCCTATCAGGTAATGAATATTTGGGTAAAACAAATATCTAGTATATAGTCCACTTGTAAAATGTTGAAACGCTTTCTTAAACATTTAGCAATGCAATGATCTATTTAAGTGGTTTGTTTCATTTTGAATCATTGCCAGCTAATAAATAAACGCCTAGACAAACACTTGTTCAAGCAAGTTATTTTCTTTTACCTGTCCTTCCTGTAAGACTGACTCCTGGCCTGGACATCTATAAATACATAGTTGCAGACTGTATTGATCATATCAGTCTCCATTCCTTCAAACAAACTATTGATCTCTTCAAAGACTGTGTGCTCTAGTGACAAGTTGGGCAGCTCAGCAAGCACTTGCTCCTAGGTTTAAAAAGCTAATTATAGATTCCAAAACAAAGGACTTACATTAAAATATTAATTGCAATTATTTAGCGATGAATAAGATATTTGATGCAACCAGTAAATAACTATATTGTAAGATAAAAGTAAATTTGATGAGTTGGATATCTGATGTAACTAGTAAATAAACATTTTGTAAAGTAAAAGGAATAAAATTGCTGTCATTCTGTAAATGCATATGTTGGTATTGCTTTAAATAATGTGTTTTTTTACAGAATATTTTTCAGAATTAAGGACTTCTTCCTCTTCATCTTCCTCAAATAAAAATCTAAAACATTGCATTTATGAAACAATTTTTTTAATGAAATATTTTTAACACCATCTTCTGTAAAATTTGTTGAATCTCTCTTAAACATTTAGTGAGTTACAGCTTGGAAATGCTTCAATGAACTAGTTTGTTTCTTATGGATACATGCAACAATTCTGTCTAATAATAATAAATTAACAAAATTAAGATCAAATTTATCCTGAACTAACCAAATTGTCATCTTCATCCAAGTCTTGCCCTGATGTTCGGCTAAATGAGTTTCTGCTGCCTGGAGAAGTTTGGGACTTGGTTGTTGGCGGCTCATACAAAGTGGTTTTTAGAGATCTATTCTGCTTGTAACACAACAGCTGGAGGAAAAACTAGGGAAATAGAAATAAATATTTTTATCTTTTAGAATGTAAAGCAAATAAATTTAAATAAAATTAACTATTTAATGTATGTAAACACTACCAAAAACTTCTAACAAATTACTATTACTAGTGAAAGAATGTAATTTCAAAATAATTTTTTACTAGCTAAATTATGATTGTAGTTACAGGCAGAGTATTTATTCTTAACCAAGCTGTAGCCTGTTCAAACAGGAAAAAGACAGTTTGCATCAGTGTTTCTCAACTTTTTTTGCAATTTTTTTTAACCTCCTATCAATATTTTTTAAAAAGATTTTTTTTATAATGATTATGTAATTTTTTTCAAATTTTTTATGGACCCTTATGGCCCACATTGTGAAATGCTTGTTTAAATATCACTATTCGTGATTATAAAGAGTTGAGGAAATGTTTTGCCGAGAAATATCGGCTTTAGGAACTAAGTGCACCCTGTTTACAACATCTAATCCAAAGTTTCTGATATGACTGTCATTTAAAATAGATCACAATTGATCCTTAATGCCTTGAAAAGAGTTTCCTTACTGTTAGCTCACTCCACTCTCCAAGTACTTGTACCACATAATGTACAGCATTCAGCACAGCACAGAAAACATGTCCTGTAGGAGCAGTGGCTGCCTCTTTCATCACCTGCACTAAACGCATCCTATAATCTTCTAACAGCTCCAGCTGGAGGCCTAGAAACTGAAGTTTGGCATCAGACACCGGCAATCTTTTGTAGCGATCTGGTGATGGAATTCTTGTAGTTGTTCATTTCTAATATCATTTTCATTATCATGGCCCATTAACACTATTTATTGTTCTAAAGGTAAGTGCACACTGCGGATTTGTAACAGGGAATCTCAACGTCCTGAGACCACGTGCTACTTGCTGTAATAAGTTTCATTTTCACGGGTTTGTTGAGAGTTGCAGAATATTGTTGGCTGGCAATAAATATACACAATCTTGTCTTATTTTTATCATGGCGCATGCGTTGACATCAGCTGAAAGGGCTTGTTTACACATATTTTAATTATTAGTTGTATTTGATAGTAGCCCTAACAATTTGCAAATTTTGTAGTTCCAAGATAAAATTTGTAAAATAAATATAAGTTTGATTTTATTGGAGTGGGCAAGATGAGAAAAAGATTCAATGTACAATGTTTTGTTTGTAAAAAATGGAATTAATTAAAGATTATTTTTAAGTTTTAATTTTTTTGCCACGCATGAGTGGTTTTTGGAAAAATCGAATTTAAAAGAAAAAAAGCTTGATTTATTTATTTATGGAACCACATGCAGCCAAAGGTTTCTACCCGTTGCGCTAGCACAGCACATACTTTTATGTACCATTACATAGTTTTGCAAATTTAAACAGTTTTGAGATTTGGCTCGTGTGTTGAGCAATATGTAACAAAGGACTGAAAACCAGTAAACAAAGAAAAATGATACCAAAGCTAGTGATTCTAAAAATATTAATTTAATTTTACTATTAAATTTATATAAAAATACACAACCAAAAATAATTCTTTTACTACCCTCTCTGTTACTACTTTTCAGCAAAGTGCTACTTTGATTTAATTCTGTTTTTTGTTTTTGTTTGAACGCTGAAGAAAACTTCCTGCGGACACCTTCTTTGTTTTGTTGCGTTCCTTTTTTCAGGTTTTCCCATTCTTTGTTTTACTCATTTCCTTTTTTGCTAACCTGATTGCAGTCTCTCCCCCTTATTACCATCTGCAAACCAAAGTTAGAATTTTCCTCACAAATGTCAAAACTGTCCTACTCTGTGGAGCTGAAACTTGGAGAACAATAGCGAGCATTACGCAAAAAGTATAGACCTTCCTAAACACTTGCCTTAGAAAGATCCTTCCTTAACATCAAATGACCAAACTCCATCACCAACAAAGACTTACTGTAAAGAACATACCAGAAGCCTGTTGCTGAAGACATCATAAAGACAAGATGGATGTGGACATGACACACTCTCAGGAAACCCCCAGATAACATCACCAGACAATCCCTAACATGGAATCCACAAGAGAAAATAAAGAGAGGAAGGACTAAGAATACATGGAGATGCGAGCTAGAGGCAGACACACAAAGTATGGGATACACCTAGAAGCAACTGGAAACACTGGACTAGGATGAATGGAAAATTCTTGTAGACAGCCTATGCCCAAAATGGAGTTAAAGGCGTAAGTAACATTTGGCCTACACTAATGAAGGGCACTAACATTGGCCTTAGGAGAAGAGTTAATAATTAAACATAGCCTTGCTTGTTTTGATATCAACAAGTTTATCAGTAGTGATCTGTAGAAGTTTTTTTTACTAACAAGATAACACTGACCTGTTATAGTGTGTAGAAGTGTCATAAAACTTTCAGCGCACTCTGGCACTTTGACCTCATCCAGATCTGCAATATCCTTGTACTGAGACTCCCAACAGCTGGGTGACTGCAGCATCTGTTCTATTTTCTGCATAGCATCTATGAAAATCAGACATATGTGCACCTGGTAACTGTTAAATATGTGGTACCTGGCCTAATGATGCTTTGAATATTCAAGATTCAACATTTTTGATAAATGCACTAAAGAAAATACAAAAGTTAATTTTATTTTAAAAGTAAAACATATTTCAAAGTCCTATTTAATTAAATCGGGTTATTTGGTTAAAATTAAAAGTTTAACATTTTTATTATTAATTTACACCAAGTCAATGATCCTGGTAACATTTTACACATATCATTTTAATACTCCTCAGTACATCATATTACTTGAGTAAGACACAATGTAGATATTTATTCTATATTGTAAATATCTAAAACATTTAATTGAAATACATGTAACTAGTCATATTTTGTGGAACTTTTTGTTTTTTGTGACTTGGAGAGCTCTTGTATCGTTACTTGACATTTAACAATTACGAACTAATTTGATATCAATAGGTACAGTTATAATAACTTATATATAGTTATTCAAGCATCCTAACATTATTAACAAACATTTGTGTGTGTAAAAAAACAAAATTCTTTTCTCTAAAGTTTGTTCAACAACAGAATTAAAAATTTACTGTTATTAACATCTTAACAACTGACGCCACTTTAATGAAGTGTCCTACATTTTTTCTCCACTAGCAGCCATTTTGTTAGAGCTTCTTGTAAACATAAGACATCTAAACATCCGGGGAGAATGGGTGGATAGGAATATGTGTTTCTGACTTCACTGTCAAAGAGCAAAACCTCATCTATCAGATGTGAGAAGCTGGCCTCGTCGTAGACAAGCTGGGGTAAATCATTGCCAATTTTCTCCATCACCAACATCACAAGACCACGTGTGAGCTCTGTCTGGGAACCACAAGCAAAACTTGATGTATTTTAAACACAAAATTACAACATTACTACACATGGAAACAAAACTACACATGGAAACATTACTACACATGGAAACATTACTACACATGGAAACAATACCACACAGGAGAAAATTGCAACACAGGAGAAAATTGCAACACATGGGAAAATAGCAACACATGGAAACATTACTACACTTGAGAACATTGCAACACATGGGAACATTATCACTTATGGGAACATTATCACTTATGGGAACATTACTACATATGGGAACAATACTACATTTAAATTAAAAAAAAAAAGAAATATCTAAGAAATTCTATGTGTATGAACATTTTACTATTCTATTTGTATGAAACATTAAATGACATTAATCTATGGACATTTATTTTAAATTAACAAACTTGACTTACTCTTGCACAGATATCTCCTTTTCCTGCCTCATCTAAAAGGGGTTGAATGTTCCTCTCAAGAAAGTCGCTATGATCGCGTATCCAGGTTAAAACTTGAGTCAGGTACCACTCAGGCTTTATGGATAATAAGATGTTTCGTTTAGCAAAATTCTAAAAATAGATCCATTTTTTAAGGGGGGGGGGGGCGCTGCGCCAAAATTTGTTTTGCCTTTGGCCTCTCATTCTACATACAGAAACTTGCAAGCAAAAATTAAAAATTTTATTTCGTATAAAATTTTGTTTCACACAACACAAACTCGTTCATATTTTTCATGGCCCTTGTTTTTGACCCATAAATCATCTCAATTTTTAAAATTACTTCGGCCCATATTTGACACAGCAACTGCTTGTCATACCGTTGCACTTGTTTTCCACATTTACTGTGGGGGAAAGTACCTTCTTCGTTTTTTAATTAATACATTTTATATCTGCTTAATTTCAGAAAATAATTCAATTATAAGTTCTCATTTGAGTTAAGATGCACTTAACAAGTTTTAATTTATTACTCCCATGCTATTAATTGTCTTGTAAAAATGTTAACAAATGTGAGAGGCTCAAACGATTGAAATGATAATAAAAAGTGTTTACTTATAACTGGAAAACTAAACAGTAGCATTGACTAACCTTTTCCAGGCTGTTGGTTTGCTTTTGTCCATAAAAATGATAGTGAAATCTTTTTCTGAGAGGTTTAAGCATCAACTCTAGTGGAAGAAGCAATGGTTTAATGCCACCAATCTTCAGTAACATTGGATGTACCCCAGAATTCTCAAGGCTTATGGTGTCTCTAATTAAATCAGTTAAGGTCAGAATGGCACAAAACATATGCTGACATATTATTTTTTCTAACCTGTTCCAACTATTAGTTAAATAATAAATTTTCAAAAGACTTTCAACACTTTACAAATAAAAATGGTTTGATGAATTAAGAATTAGCTACTCCCGTTGAACACATGGGGAGAAGATCGGCTTGGAATGAAAGGATACGGCAACTGCAGATTTAACAGCTTTTTAAACAGTTTCCCCATTCGGTCCTTTAATTCCTTCACATTGGTCACAGAAGGTGCTTTTATGGTTGTCACAACAAGTGGCCATCTCAAAACTTTCAAAACTTCTTCAAATTCTCTATAAGGATAAATACAATTTGTGACATTACAATTTATTTCATGTATTTTTAGTTATATATTTTTCTTTTGTCTCAATATAATTGATGGCTTTATTGCATATAAATTAATGTTTAAATTGTATTTATTTAACTAATATTTACAACACATGTGAATAATAAGTTTTATACTTAATCCAACACAGTAAGTTGAATTTGTAATGAGGAATTTTAAATAACATTGTTCTGAATTTCTTACATTGCTATTCGATCTCTGAGTATTTTGTTCCAAAAGAGTATAGTGTCTTTGACATAAACAAGAAGGTTATGACAAGAAGACGATTGAAGTACTTCATAGAGGCTTGTCAATTCATTAAAGCTGTCAACAGCAGAACTTAGTGATTCTGTCATCAGTGATGCTTGAATTTGAGAGCTATTTGAAGGAAATGAGAACGTGAAGTTTAGATATCTGACAATCAACAAATATTTTTAAATTTGCATAAAAAATTTTTTTTAAATGATCTCATATCTATTTTCATAGGAGTAAAAAAGCATTCAGTCATGTACTAAATATATTTTTAAATATATATAAGTGGAACACATGCCGAGTACAAACATCTTATTTTAAATTGTTTTTTTTTACTGAACTGAAACAGATTGAATTTGAGTATTAATATAAAAATAATGTACATAGTTATCAAAAAAATATTGTAAAATAAAATAATTCATTATCACAAACAAAAAAAATCAATGACTTTTTTCTGAAACAAAATAATTTTTTTTATTCATATTTTTCAAACATTTTTATGAAATTTTTTTTTTTTTAAAAAGAGTCTTAATTACTAACCTTACATCCTCAATCTTGCCCAAAGCACTTAGGTAGTGGGCATACCTTTGCACTTCCTGGACTCTATCAACTAATGCACCAAGCTCTCCAACCATGGGTTTGATAGAGTGAGTGTGATCCAAAACATTGTGACGAACAGATTCAAGTTTTTTTTCAAGACTGACAATTTTCTTTGATGTTGATTCAGCAGCAGCAATGGCCTTGTCGATTTCTGCAGGGATTTCAGTGCAGGCTAAAGATAGCTGAATTTAAAAAAATTAATTATTGAGAGTTATGAAGTGTAAGGATAAACCATTAGTATTACAATAACTGGGTGAAGAAAGAGAACCAAGTGCTCCTTCGATTCCGAAACATGTGAACTAGCAGAAAAATTAGCCTCTATTCGCAACCATCAAAAGCCGAACCCCATCGCCATCTGCAAAGTTACATTGAATTGAAAAGTTACATGCCATATTTGTCATCCAATAGTTGATGGTCATAGCAGCTCCTTGGAAAATGGCATAAGTAGACATTATTCATGAATAGATGCAATATAATTGTTTTTTAAATAAATATATATATTAAAGCCAAATACCACTCACTCACTGATAACGAGATCTCAAGACCAAGCCATATGAAGTTGATTTTTTTTCAATGGAGATTCTTCTAATACTCTAGGCGTGTACTGACAATATTTTTAAAACATCAGCTTTTAAGTGGACTAAAAATTAGCAAAGTCCAAAAAATTGCAAACATTAATATATACAGATGGGGTTTACGTTCTAAAAAGAATTCTAAGCTAAAAGACCATCAGTATGATGGATCGAAGTATATAGAGAAAATGTACAGAGCATACATCAAGCAGAAATCGATTATCTTTCTTTTCAGGAGGGATGATGACGGATCCAAAAGTTTTCATCAAAGCATGGTTAATATCTTTGATATAAATGGGCAGTGAAGCTATGATGGGTTTAAAAAAAACTCCAAGGAATTCTGATATATGCATATGCTAAGTGGGACAAGAGCATACTGAGGCAATGGGACTCCCAGGGTTATTGAACTTGTATATTTGTAAAATACTGAACATGTAGTTATATGTTGATGTAAATGAAGTGCATGCAAATGCAGAATAATAAGCCAAGCACGATAAAAATATTTTCATTTCATACTATTTCAGAAACATGAAAATGAAAGACATGAAAACGTGTAAGCAATACCAGTTTGTCTTCTTATTTATTCTTATTTTAAATGTGTATAGACTAGTCTTCTTTCAAATTATTCTGCATGATCAAATGATCAGTCTTATGGCTGAACCTGCAAAGTTCAACACTTTTGGTTGGATCACAAGGCCAAGCAAAGCCAAAAAATGAGTTTGTGCTTTTCACACTCACAAATCATATTGTGTTGTTAATAATAATTAAAATTAATTATGTATAACAATAATATTAAATCAGGCTCAGGCATATGACTCATATGATCAGACATATGTAGTAGTTAGAGTATTGCAGAATTCTTTCATTAATTAATTTTGTTTTTAAGTTTTCAATTTTTATTGTAAATTTCACATTTTCTTTTCTAATACAATACTGTATTAATATATTTATATACTGATTATATTATACTTATACTAAACAGTACACTATACTATAACTATAACTGTAACATACGAAATACCTCAAACTCAAAGCTCTGAGTCTGAGTAGAGGCAGGCAGTGGGCTAAAATTAGAGGCCTTTGCCTTTTAACTTTTATTTTCAGTTCCAGTTCTTTTGTTTATTTAATTATATTAATTATTAATATTTAATATTAATCTTTTTATTTATTTTATTTTACGGCACAGTCTAGTCTAAGACTAAGTTACTAAGACTAAGACGTCTATACTCGACTAAAGTCTAAGTATTATAAGTATAAGCTAAGACGCTAAGACTAAGACGTAAGCCGTAAGACTGTATTAGCTACAAAATTCACATTTTCTTCTAACTATAATAAATAATAAGCCTACCTTGCTTTCTAATATTTCACACTGTTTTTTGTACTCTTCACTTAAAGTCTGTAACTTTTCTAAGGATCGTTTGTCGCTGAAATGTTCATTGAGAAAAGAAACAAGGTAATCTTTATTCCTGGAGGCTGCCATTTTGTTGCAGTCGTACTCCAATGGTAAACTAAAATGTTTATCTGGCATAATATTTAGTTTTGTTTCATGTCTAAATAGTGTGGAGAAAAAAATAGATTAAATTATACAAAAAAATTCTTTCAAGTCTAACTATCGAAGACGAGTTTAAGCGCACTAAAACTTAAAGGTAGAAAAATAATTTTCTTAAAATTCATTACTCAAAGAAAGGCACTCTATGAAGCCAAAGGATTCCAATTAAATTGTTTAGCCTATTATAGTAAATATATTTATTTGGGAATAAGGTCATCAGAAATTAGCCAAACTTTTTAAGATTGAAATGTGTCGCCAGACTAAGACTTTATACTGTTTCCTTGACATATATATGTAGCCAGCTACATTCTGTTTATATATTTTCTAGGATAATGGTTTATAACCTTTTCCAATAGGGGTACTCAAACCCAAATAATTTATCCTCAGAGCATCCATCGCATTTTGTTTTTAAATATATATTTACTAGAAAATTACACCCATGTTTCACTACGGGTGGGGTAGGGGACTGTGGATGATTATTGTTAATAAATATTGCGTAGGCTACATGTGTGTGTGTGTTTTTTAAAGTGCAGTATACAAAATGTCGATATCTTTTCCTGTTATCTTAATTAAATTCAAGAATTAAAGCCAAGGCAAAGAACGGAGAAAATAACGAGAAATGTGAAAAATAACTCTTGTTTGTAAACGATGTTTACTGTTTTCCCCTTTGGGCGTGAGCAGAGGTAAAAGAACTAACACGTGAACAGATATAGAAGAACAAACACTTGAGCAGATGTAGAAGAACTAACACGTGGGCAGCTGTAGAAGAACTAACATGTGAGCAAAGTAGAAGAACTAACAGGTGAGCATAATTAGAGGAACTAACAGGTGAGCAGATGAAGAAATAGCACGTGAGCAGATGAGGAAGAACTAACAAGTGAGCAGAATTAGAGGAACTAACAGGTGAGCAGATGAGGAAGAACTAACACGTGAGCATATGAAGAAATAACACGTGAGCAGATGAGGAAGAACTAACACGTGCGCATATGAAGAACTAACACGTGAGCAAATGAGGAAGAACTATCAAGTGAGCAGATCAGGAAGAACTAACAAGTGAGCAGATCAGGAAGAACTAACAAGTGAGCAGATGAGGAAGAACTAACAAGTGAGCAGATGAAGAACTAACACTTGAGCAGATGAGGAAGAACTAACACGTGAGCAGATGAAGAACTAACACGTGAGCAGATGAAGAACTAACACGTGAGGAGATGAAGAACTAACACGTGAGCAGATGAAGAACTAACACGTGAGAAGATGAGGAAGAACTAACAAGTAAGCAGATGAAGAACTAACAAGTGAGAAGATGAGGAAGAACTAACAAGTGAGCAGATTAGGAAGAACTAACACGTGAGCAGATGAAGAACTAACAAGTGAGAAGATGAGGAAGAACTAACAAGTGAGCAGATTAGGAAGAACTAACAAGTGAGAAGATGAGGAAGAACTAACAATTGAGCAGATTAGGAAGAACTAACAAGTGAGCAGATGAAGAACTAACAAGTGAGAAGATGAGGAAGAACTAACAAGTGAGCAGATTAGGAAGAACTAACAAGTGAGAAGATGAGGAAGAACTAACAATTGAGCAGATTAGGAAGAACTAACAAGTGAGAAGATGAGGAAGAACTAACAAGTGAGAAGATGAGGAAGAACTAACAAGTGAGCAGATTAGGAAGAACTAACAAGTGAGCAGATTAGGAAGAACTAACAAGTGAGCAGATGAAGAACTAATAAGTGAGAAGATGAGGAAGAACTAACAAGTGATCAGATGAAGAACTAACAAGTGAGCAGATGAAGAGCTAACACGTGAGCAGATGAGGAAGAACTAACACGTCAGCAGATGAAGAACTAACAAGTGAGCAGATGAGGAAGATCTAACACGTGAGCCTCAAACATAAAACTGGCATTGGAAAAAGACGTGCGATGTCTGGAGTAGTGACCTTGACCTGAGCTATATATTTTGTGAGGGAGACTTGCTCAATGCGTCAGCCCCACTCTCTCATCCTTGCCTACTTGTTACAATGGCAAGACATAATCAGGACGACTGGAAATAGACCAAGATGCAGTCAATGTCTTGAGTGACGTTGTGCTCTTTATTTTAGGCGTTCCACATTGCAGGATTTGTTGAAGTTTTCATTGTGTCTATGTCAAAGGGCATACGGTTCTCCATCATTTTTTTCATTCATTAATAGACAATACCAATAAACAATATGTAAAATCCACTCTTTTATATTTAAATTCAGTTTAAAATATATTTTTCATTAAATTAATTTTATCCTGAGAGAAAAAACTTCTTTCCCGGGATAAGCAGGGTGCCATGACATCCCGCCGGTTCGAAACGATTGCCCAAGAATATTAAAATTTGTAATTGATGCCAGTTTTACGCTATACATTTTTTGGTGTACGACGTGGTGACATTTTAAAAGCTTCATTAAAATTTGTGTGCTTACACCGATAAGAGATTTAGATGTACTTTAAATGATGCCATAGAAGAGTAGGGGAGAGTCGGGAGAAATGTGCCACCAAAGAATGCAGCTGGTGTGAACAAATAGAAAGATATAGAACCATAAAATGTGATTTATTGATAGCCAGTCAGCCAGTCCAAACGTGCACTTAAAAACTTAATTTATATTTTAATAAATTTGATCGTTTTTGTGAAATTCAAAAGAAATAGACTATAGACTTCGGTGAAATTATATCCGTTACAATAACTTTAAGTTATATTTTTTTTAAAAACAAGTTAAGGAGTATCTGTAAACTCTGAGCCGTCGCTGTCGAAAAAAAATTCAGGGTCTGCCCCCACAGAGGCGTAGCGAGGAGGGGGGCAGGGGGACAGATGTCCCCGGGCGCCAAACACCCTCGCTACGCCTCTGCTGCCCCGGCGGCAATAGCCCTTGCTACGCCACTGCTCGCGACCAGATCATTAGTGATCATGGCTGCCCCGCTGCACGTTTGCTATTCGGCACGCGTCTTAGGCGCCTCTGGTGTTTATCATTTCGTTTTCAGTGACTTGGCAGATTGATTCCAATTATGAAAGATAAGCATGGTTTTTAGATCATTAAACCTTTGGGTAATTGGCGGAAATTGTTTACACAAGCTAGTAAAAATTAAAATCAAATAGATAAAGCCTAGGGGCCGTCCATAAAGTACGTCACGCTATTTTTTACCATTCAACCCCCTCCCCCCGTCACAAACTGTCACAAATCTTGTACCCCCCCCCCTTAAAATAACTTTAATAGTAGAATAGTTAATTGTCTACAGTTGTCACAGTTATTCATTGAAGCAGTAACTCAATCTAGATTGAATTTGAAAACAAAAATTGCAAAAATTAGACTAGACAATTATATAATACACATAATTTATCTGCTGATTTTTTATTTACAATAGGTTTTAGATAATCTTCCGATTATGCAATCTTTTTACATAGGATAAGAAGCAGATTAGCGAAACTTGACCTCACCCAGTGATTAAATAAATAAAAAGGAAACAAAACAATTTGACTAAAAAAAAAAACTAGACTGACAAATTTTATGAAAAACTCTTGTGCTATATTGAATTTGTTTATTGAGGGCCTGTGAATTATGTTTAATTCAAAAATATTCACTGGGCATCATCCATCCATGGTGAGGTGAATATATATATATATATATATAT
>CAXITT010000018.1:485652-541397 GCA_964033795.1 Lymnaea stagnalis
ATATATATATATATATATATATTACTAGTCTAACAGATTTTTAATATATGTTTTCCGTTTATGTTTGGGAGTATTTTTAAAAAAGGATGGTGGTCATTAACGTAGTAAAGGTGACATTTGCCCATTATTTTGAGCGACTGCACTTTTGTCCAACTGTAGCAGAGTATTTTACTTGTTCCACTCCGGATGGGACTAAACTTTAATACGCTACTGATGGTGATCCACGTAGGCTTACCTCTCATTTGCCTGTTGTTTAATTTATTCATAAAACCCTCCCGAGGCCCCGAAGTCACCCAACCTGAAGCTCTGACCACACAACTTTGAAGTAAAATTTTAAATTAAAAAAAAAAAAAATCAAGTTATGATTAAAATTCGTTATCAAACTATACAAAATTATCACACTCACCCATTACGAATTATATTGTACTTATAGTTATAGATCTACTGAGGCCCATACTATAAATAAACTTCAGTCTTAACACTGAAAATCTGCATTTTCAAACAATGAAAGGACTATTTAACTATTTAAGGCTTAAGGACAAATGATGTGAATGTGGAAACTTAGTTGAAAGGAATTCAGAGCAGCAATGAAAGATTCTACTAAAAAGAAGCTGATCCTAATGGAAACCCAGTTTCACTAAAAATTAGAATTTTACAAAATGATATAACATTTTTTGATCAAAATGGCTAAAACACGCATTTTTTTTGGGGTCAATAAAAGGTACCAAATTACATGTTAAAAATATCATTTACACCGGACTGCATTTACTCTCTTCAATAACAAAGGCCAGCTGGCCTTTGCAAATATACTTTTAAATTATTTACATTTCAGTGATTGAATTCACTAACAAAATATAAAAGTATTAAGTAATTATTTTAACGCAGAATAAATTTAATTGATTAGCCTAGTTGTTAACGATCCTGATAATATTATTTTAGGAAAATTCAGATAGAAAGTAGCTTTCACTTTAATAGCACCTGGCAAATAATTCGGGAAGTTGTCGCAGAATGAATCAGAAAGCGCTTTCCGCTAAAGATTAATTGTGATAGATCCCTAATAGTTGTTTTAAAATATAAATAAACTATATAGTATTCGTCTATTCTTTTTATCCGTCAACAGAAAGGTAGCCTAATATTTTTAAAATTTAAATAGTTAAAATACTATCCTACGCTGTCTAGAACTCTGCCTACTCATACTCGGCTAGGCCTAATTCTTAGTCTTAGTCTTAGTCTTGGACTCGCTTAAACTTATTGATCACTTAGTCAGTCTTGTCTCTTATAATTATTCCTTATATTTGTAATTTTCTAGGTTATAATTAATAATATTAGTCTTGTCTAGTCTATAGGACAATGTCACTATAGTCAATAGTATTATAATAATTAAAATTAGTATATTAATCATATTATATAATACTACCGGTAGATCATAATAGATGATAACAAAATTAAAACTTTAAATAATAAACCAATGGCATAGTTGAATAGAGCTAATTTTTAAAAGAATTATAACACCAAAATCATATTTTTAGCTGTTGTAGTTTTAAAGTTATGAATTTTTAAAGTACGACTTAATTTGTCCTTTTTTAACATTAACTGTACTATTAACATTAACATGGACTGCATCTCCATTTTCTGGGACCCAATTCCACTGTTCACGTCACGAGCTATATAACTCTTGTTTTAATGATAATTTTATTTTCAGAACTAATGCTGTATTAAAAAATAAGTAAATAATAATTGTAGCTAAATAATTGTAGTAAAATAAATTGTAGCTAATCTAACTATGCACTATTTATATCAGTAAATTTAATTTATTTAATATAATGTATTAATATATGGCTTTTCTGTTTACCAAATCTAAGACGTCCATTATTCCGATATTTGCTACGAAGTGTCTACACGTCCGGCGGTATGTCACGTGACCGCTGGAAGGCTAGTATTATATAATTCCGAACGAAGTACTGTTTGGTAGATCTTGTGTGGTCTAGTGGTAGAGTGGTCGCTTGACGATATTATGATTTGAGGATCAATACCGCTTTTTTTTTACTCCCATTTTAATGTAAAATATTTTATACTATATTTATATTATCATATTCATCAGCAACTGTAGTTTCATGAGAAGTTTTTAAATATTTTGTAACAATTTAAAATGAAATCTTTTACTTTTATTGGTTGCCTACTCCACACTGGCCCCTAATTTATTTTATGGATTACTGGTGCACAAACTCAAATAACAAACTAAACAAAAATGTTTACAAGCCACTTTCACTTAAGTTTTTTTCTATTATTTGCATTCAAGATACTCAGTACATTACTTGGTAGAGAAATAGATTTTAAAATTAACAATAGTTTTAAATCATTCACAGTCCCTTGACAAGGCTGACCGACAAGATATCGCTCATCACTTTGTTACGGCGGTCATGTGACTAGGTCGCCGGACAAATAGTGCGGGAGATATACGTCCGGCGCGCCGAACGTGTAGACACTTCCTATTTGCTATATAGTCTATGTAAGGCAACTCATTCCCTAATTACGAAAATACTGTTTGGGAACTATTGAACTTTCAACTTTGGTACATGACTAATTAATTAAAGCTTTCCCTGACCTAGTTTAATAGTTTTTGCACACAGCAAACTTTTATGAATGAAAACTCTGAGATAGTAGTAAATAATAGCCATTATGCAAGTCACTGTGAATCGTGAATGGCCGCCATGACATTTTGCACACCGCGAATTTTGATCATTTATAATATGGACTCTGTCGGGTTTTTTTAACCTCAAATTAAAATATTATTCTTTCAATACATTTAAATTCATTCTAAAACATAAGTTATAAAATATTTTGATGTAAATAGTGGAAATAATTAAATATATCCTAAGTAACTGCGCCTTCCGCCACTGAAAGGGGGGGCGTGGCCACTTCCTTATCGAAATTGGGCTGAGCTACATTACCATATAAGGGTATAGGGGTTTACTCAAGTGAGCATAACAAGTGACCGACATGTCCTAACTCAATGAGAATTGACACAAATACACATCGATAGCTAATACAGAATAAGACTTTTTTTTAAAGACATAAAAGTTGAACTTCTATATGAATTTTATAGTGAAAGATGCCTTATATTTAAAGGGGAATCTCAAAATACATGTCGATTGAAAAATTGAAACAAATCAACGTAAATGTAGGCCAAGATGTCTACCTAATTATAAGGCCGGTAACGGAAGTACTCATTTAATAATAAATAGACACACACACCGGAAATTTAAAAACTCACATTTTTCGGCGCCGATTTCCATTTCCAATACACAAAAGGTAGTAGCCTCCCTTGGTTTACCGAAGTTTCTACTACCGGTAATAATGATTTATAAATATATAATAATATATACTTGTACCTAACTTCGTCCAAATTTGAAGCCAAATTATTTAATGAAAATTAATGAATTTAATGCCCATAGCCATAGATCATAGAGAAATAATCCAGAGTAATGGAAACAGTAGACTGAGTAATTAGTAGACTAGTATTTACTAATTTAGTAAATTTATGTCCCCAACAGTAAGAGTATGAGTATATAGTGGCTTGGCTTTTGCCAAGAGTAAGAGCTGTCTCACCCCAAGCAAACTGACATAATTTTTTATCAACCATAAAGATGCAGAGCTAAAGATCAAATCTTTTGATTACAAAACTATGGCCGGTAGTTGACCTAAGGATCCTCCAACTCCATGACCTATAAAATATATACAGCGGAAGACATTCCCAGCCTTGCCGCTACCAACATCATAGCCAACTTAGACTCTAGTTAGCTAGTAGTTAGAGGCCCAACCTAAAATGTTCTTTTGTAAAACAGTAACAGTTGAGTTAGCCTTATTGTACAGTTGATTTTTATTATTATTTTATTTATTTTAATTGCAGGCTAGTCAACATGTCAGGGATTGCCCTAGGACGTTTAGGTGAAGAAAGAAAGGCGTGGCGAAAAGATCACCCTTTTGTAAGTTACTTATTAATATACCGATTCTCATTATTATTATTATTATTATTATAATTCACTCGATGTCACCATCATTGGCATCAAAGTCAACATCAATCATTATGCAGGTTAATGCTTAGTGCAGATGGGGGAGATCCTCTAAACTATGGTCATGCATATCATCATTTATTTTCCCTGGTAGAATATTTGAAGTGTTGTAATTTTTATTTTTAAAAAATGAATTTCAATGGTTTTTAAGACAATAGTATTTCTTTTATTTTTTATCCGTTTTATCCATTTAGACCATTATATAAATATATAATAAATTTTACAGAAAATGTCAATTCTTGAGTTTCACTGAAAGATTTAAAACAGATTTTATTTTCATTTCTTAATCTAGCTGGTTCATTTTAAACTTTAATAAACTTATTATATATAAAGCTACAATTTGAATGAAGTCCTCCCATTTTGGTGCAATATATGTTCTACTTCTACTAGTAAATATGAAAAATAGTATTTTCCTTGTTGAAAATTTGATTTTTAATATATATATTTTTACATCCCAGGGTTTTGTTGCAAAGCCTACTAAGAATCCAGATGGAACCTTAAATCTATTAAACTGGGAGTGTAAAATCCCTGGAAAAAAGGGGGTGAGTGAGGATGAAAAATAGTTCAAAAGTCAGTTTTTTGAAAATTTATAATTCCAAGATTGTTGTCTTTCTATCGTTTTATTTATATTTTTTATTATACCATGTGTAATCAAAACCACGAAAAAAAATTTCTTATAATTTTTTTTACTGCATAACCCAGAAGTTACTTTGAATTTGAAAACTTGGCATAAGCATTGATCATTGTTTAAATTTATCCCTCATGGAAGGAGTTGTTCTGATCATAATCGGCATACTGTTTTTTACAAATGAAATATCTAAAAAGTTTCTTTTTTGCATACTGAAACTTTCTACACTGTTTCACTTGGGGCATGTTAGGTTACTTGCATATCAGTCAATATCAAATCACAGTTCAGACACTTATGAAATGTTGTGATAGCTTGAACATATATATATATATTTAAAATCTGCATTCTAAAGTTTGTTAAAAACCAAAAACTGTGACATGTTTCTGTGTTGCACATTCATTTCAATACATTTTATTCTCTTTGTTACAAATTACCAGACTCCATGGGAAGGAGGGTTGTATATGCTTAGAATGCTTTTCAAAGATGACTATCCAAGCTCACCACCAAAATGTAAGTAGATAGACAGATAACCCAACTAATATTTTAAATATTTTATTAAGAAGTTAATACATATTTTTAAGGCTGCGACTATTAATACAAGTGTTCCAGAAGTGAGAGGTTGGGATTAAAAAACTATTTAAAATATTATTATTGGGTTTGTAAGACAAAATGAGGTATCAAATGAAAGATAATTGAATGGACTATATGTTTGTAAACTTAATTCTTCAGTTTAACTAAAATAAACTTCCACAAATGACATCTGAATAGCATTTAGTCAAAATGCATTGCCGCCATTCGCACCGGGTCCCATTACACTCAATGCTATTCGAATGTCATTTGTGGTAGTTTATTTTAGTTAAACTGAAGAAGTAACAATGGTCAGCACAAAATTTTGGGAAGGAAGAATAACCAAAGATAATTTTCTTATAAAAAGCATTGGATGTTTGAAAATTTTTTAAAATGTATGTGGATCATTTCAGGCAAATTTGAACCACCTTTGTTCCACCCAAATGTCTACCCATCTGGCACCGTGTGCCTCTCCTTACTTGATGAAGAAAAAGATTGGCGTCCAGCAGTCACAATAAAACAGGTATTAATTTTTCTGCTCCTAGCAAATCATGCATGTGTGACCAACCTTAAAATGTATGTTAACTTGAAATGTATTTTTTAATCTATGTAATTCATATCGTTCTTGTAAGTACTTTTACTTACCATTAAGTTATGTGAAGTTTTTGTTGTTACTTTAGGATTGAGACCAGTTTGTGGGGTGGGGAGGGGTTTTTATTGTAAAGGCAAAGCTTTAAAAAAATAACTTAAAAACATTGGTTTACGATTAGCCATAATGCCAAAGTTACAATTAGAGTTAGATTGTAATTAATCAGCCTCTGAAACAGTTTTTTTTTAAAAATGTGTTTATGTTTTACACTTAAGTTAGCAGTCAGATGATGTACATAGGTGAGCTAGTTATTTTTGCTCATTAAATAGAAAAATTTTTTTTTTACATGCATAACTTTTTAATTTGTTTAAAACAGCAGAAGATTTGGTGTCATATTCAGTGTTAACAAATTTTGTGTGAATCAATTGAACCCTTATAACTTATAATAAAATTGCACTGCTCAGTTTCTTCATAAGTAAATTGTAAATTACTATGACTATGATAAATACAAATCTATGTTGACATCTCAAATTAACAAATTTCTTTCACATTTACTGCTTTTAGAAATGCTCATCCCCCTCCCCCCATTATTTTGAGATAAATCTCAATTAACTCTGAAAGTAAATTATATTGAAGTCTTTTCAATAACTCATGATCTATGGAATATATAATCCCCACCCTGTTTGGCGTGACTAAGTTTTTTTATCATGAATCTATAATTTCATGGATAAATTAGTTAAAAACACTGAATTTTGATTTTGTTATTTAAAAATTTCTTAGTTCTGGCATGCTTTATAAATGTACACAACCATTGGAGCTGCAATATTAGTTCAACTAAGCCAACATAGTTTTAAAACTGGACATTTAAAGTAATGAATAATGATTTCTATCAGTCATTGGACTACTAATCCACAAGCCCCAATTGTGTGAACTGTTACTGGATAAAAGAAATTTATTCACTGGATTTTAGATTTTATAAATTGGTTCAATGTAGGCCAATATACAGGCCTATACAATTAAGTTTCTGAAAGAAAAACTGAGGTGACTACTGATAAGCAATTACAGTTTCATTTCTTTTGGACCCCATGAAAAGGACTTGTATGCTAAGATGATACATGTAACAACCATTTAAAGTAATAAAGAGAAACAAGAGAGGATAGGATATGCTTATTTCATAAACGCAGCTTATAAACATTATGGACCCAAATAGCTGTGAATGAATTATCAGTTATTGCAGATTCAACAGCTAATTCAACAGTATAAATGGTTCTGTTGTTTATACAGGTTAATATGCCTAGTTGATTGGCTTGTGATAAATTTAGTTGAAAGATATCAGCTTTTGAATAAATACAAATGATGTGGACAATGTGGTTAGTAGAAGAAAAAAACAGAGGTAGAGAGCCTTATTCTTTCATTTTAATGAAATTTTTAGTTTTAGGGTGAAAACTGTAATAGTCACATTTATTTATTTTATTTATTTAGGCATTTTTATATAGCGCTTACCTTAAAGCTCTAAGCGCTTTACAATTATTAAAAACATGTAAACTAAGTAAAATAAAAATGAGACACTAGGATAGTAACTACTATACTATAGAAACCAATTAAAATGGCTATAAAACGAGGACTTCATTTAACCTGAGGAAAACAAAATGCATTTCTTGAATAATTAAAGATCTGGTAGCTTCAGTCGTTTTGATTCAACAGTAGATTTAATCAGGCGATGACAAATTTGTTGACATGGCTCATGTTTCAGCCTCAGCAATGTGAGTGATTATAACTTAGCATGCAGTTAAAACTGCAATGGTTTCTTGCAGTAAAGAAATAATGTACGAAAATAGATTTATAAAATAGAAGATTTAGGACTTTTTCTGCTGCCTTTGTTAAATATAAATATAACAGTTTTCTGGCAAAAAAAAAATAGTCATATTTCATAATCTATGGTTTATTTGTACCCAATATTTAAAAAAAAAATATGTTAAATTATTTTTCTCCAATTATATTGATATCTGATAATAATAGTATTTATCTCAGTAAAAACTTGCCTTGTTTTATTTAATTTGTTAAAGATAAATGATGCAAATTATAAAATTTCACTAATTAAAAAAATGAATGCAAATTAAAAGTACCATTAGTTAATACTAATTTTGGTAAAATTACTTATATGTGTTGTAAAAATTTCCTTAAAATTAAGTGAACAAAAAAATACAAAGAGAAACCAAGAATATTTGAGAGTTAATACATATACTGATTTTTGGCAATTGAAACTATTTTAATTTTGTATTATTATTTTTGTGTAGATTCTCCTTGGTATACAGGAGCTATTGAATGAACCTAATATAAAGGATCCTGCACAAGCTGAAGCATATACAATCTACTGGTGAGTTGTCAATGAAGACAATTATAATTATGTTTTCTTTCACTTACCCATTGGATCTGGATGTGATTTAGTGAAGATGTATTACATAGCAGGTTACAGCAGATATTTTATATTGTGTACTATTGCTTTTTTTAAAACTTATTTATGCCTTTTACCCCACCTGAGGCATAGGCCACCTACAAGAATTTTTCATTCATCTTGGCTCTTATCTTATATTTTGTATGTCTTTAGTTTGCTAGATTCAGCTTCTTTGATTCTCATATTTTCTTTAACAGTACAAATGCTGACCTCAGTCTTTTTCCCATTCTAACCCTGACATCTGCTTCTAATCCACCATTTAATGTCAATGGTGTTGCCCAAGTATGTGAAGACCTCCACATCTCTCCTATTCTAGCCCTGACATCTGCTTCTAAACCACCATTTAATGTCAATTGTGCTGCCCAAGTAGATGAAGGCCTCCACCTTCCAATGCATTTCCTGAATAAGTTCATGGTTAGCTGAGTTTATCTTCATGATCTTTGTCTTGCTTCTACTTATGTTGAGTAAAAGCAGTGATGAAATAGTGGCTACATCTCATATTTTTTGCATTTGTTGCTGGTTGTGGGGCAGAAATGCAATGTCATCTGGAAATTCTAGGTCATTCAGTTGTTCTCAGGGTGTCCACTTTATCCCGTTCCACTTTTTGTCTGAGGATTTTTTCATTATACCATCATTGGTAGGAATGAATTGTATGGAGACATCCTTGTCTGACTCCTTTTTCAGCTGTAAAGCCATCTATAACTAAAAGTCTACCACTCTGCATATCATTTATTGTTTCAGAGCTTTATTTTAAGATGTAACTTTCATTTAAAAAGTGGGACTGAAGTTTATTTATAAATTAATATTTGGACACACCTGTTAAAAATGCCTTTGTTAACATTTGGAACTTCTAGTATTATTTTTTTTTCTATTTCCATACCATTAGTCAAAACAGAGCTGAATATGAGAGGAGGGTCAGGGAACAGGCTTCAAGGTACAGAGATCCTACTTACAAATAAGCTCCCATCTCAGACACTTCTCTTCAGACTAGGTAGAGATTCCAGGTGGCTGGTTATTTTGTAAGAAGCTTCAGAATAAAATGGACTAAAACAACTTAGAGCAATATATTTAGCAATTAAGTGAAATAATGTACTAGTCAGCTACTGGAATCACACACTCTTGACATTGACAGCTAAAATTAATTGTTCTGTAAATTATCTTCTTTTTAAAAAAAACATATTTGCAATCATAATAGCATCTGTGCTGGACTATACTGTACCTTATCATGTATAAAGGTTTATGTTATTTCTGTCACACGAAATATAAATTGATCTGTGTATTTTATATGGATCTAATTTTCAATTTTATTAAAATAATGTTGTCAAATTTTGATGGTGTTGTATTCTTTTAAATTACCATTTATGCTTATAAAACGAACATGACTCATATTACAGACTCTTAAATACAAATAAATATCATTATTTTCAATACAGACTAATGAAGTCTTTTTAAACTGAGCAATAAATCAGCAAATGCTGTCTTAAAATGAATTGTGGCATGGGGAACACTGCTGATTAGTTTAGTTATTTTTGGAATCTAGCATAAAGTTGCAAAATTGATCAGCTGATGGGGATTTTAATTTGAGTGATCTTTGTTTATATAACATTAATCAGTCCCTAATATACTTCTTCTACTATTTGTAAGGTAACTGCTGATAACTCAACTCGGTTTTGTTTACTATTGATACATTCCAAAACATGATACTTTATTTTCACCTTCAACTCTTTCCACATGAATGCATTCATCATTGTGTGTATTGACATATTTACTTTCTATGACATAATTACTCTAATCCTATTTTGAAACGTCAGATACCCCTACCTTAATTTTAAATACAGGAGCACACCCTGCCTTCAACCTAGAACCTGATTTCAAAGGTCACTCAAATTTCCTCACTACCCGTCTTTTGTGAAAAATGGTGCAATAAATTAAATAACAAAATATCCAAGTTTTCTCCACTGATAAATTTGTTGGCTAACTACATCCTACATCCACTATTTGGTTAGTTGCTATCTATTACGTTAATTAGGTTACCGTAGCAATTTAAATTTCTGAAACTACCTTCCAAGAGAAAAAAACAACACCTTTACATGTAAATGTAATAAGTTAATGGCTAGAAAATATGATCAAGGTTATGAGGTTGAGTTCACTTTTTAAAGAAATTAGAAAGGAATAATTTAATAATAATAACTTTATGTCACATTGTTCTGAGCAAAAAATAGTCTGACCATTCTGTTCATCATCAATACTGTTAGTTGTTAGTCTCATATAAAGATCTTAATTTATCAGAAATCATCACATAGAAGAATTACTGTTATAAAAATATTATGCTTTAACAGTAATAACTTCCAAGAACGTGACATTTAAAATTTTATGGAAATAATCCTATTGTGTTTGAACACTACCAGCGGAAGTGGGTGGAACAAAAGTAATTGATTATCCACACATCTATGCAGTAAAAATTGATTACCATGTCAACAACTTGACTATTGGTTTTGATTAGTTGATTAGCAAAACATGAATTTTTGGGGGATTGACTCCAGTAAGTGAGTTAGCAAACACCTTCTCAATGTCCAGCAAAATAAACAATGCCTTGTCTTGTCCTACTTTAAGTACCCACAAAGGCATATCTAATGATCATTAACAGCTAAGCTATCTTCTATATATATGCCAGCCAGAAGTTGCTGGGTAAATCAAATGTCATCCTTTTTATTAACTTAATTAACCACCATATCCTGTTTATATCCAATCAAGCTTTCAAATAGCATGTAAAAACAAGTTTAACCTCTACATATTCCTAAGGGTTGAGCTAGTGGCTCTTTATGACTCCGGCTCATTTGCTGGCCATGCAATAATTGTATTAATATATTTTTCCCTTGTAAAATTTATATCAATAGAGAATCGCTGTTCCATCAATTCACAGGAATAGATATTCATTATTAATGATTTGGCAAACATTGAACTAGGCCAAAATAAACTCTTGTGAAGATGCCAAAATAATTATAAATTATATTTATTGCATTGTTTCTATATGCTATTGACATATTTAAAGCTCTTAAAATGAAATAGTACACAAGGTAATCAAGAAAAACTTTATCTCTAAGTAGATGACTTCAAGTAAAGGAAAAAAAACAGGTGTATCTGTGATATATTTATTTTTAAATGGGGAACAAATATGTGAAAATTAGATCAATACAAATTAAATTATATCAAGACTAGTTCACAAATTTAATACATACTGTACAATAATTTTAAACAGCAATATTAATTATTCTCATTGACATTAAGTACAGTAGTTCTTGGGGAAATTATATTTATATTCTGTTCCTGGTGTTTAACATCTGGTGATTTCCCCTCATCAGGGGCATATTGTGTTAATGGTATCTCCATATTTTCTGGTGAGATTCTCTCCTCTTGCTCAGGAGAAATTTCCTCTGGTGTGGTACCAGTGCCAGTTAATTCCTCTTGTTGAAAAGTGGCAGTGATGCCCCCTTTCCCCGCTGCTAACAATATATCTTTTATCCTCTCCATGCTGCACCCTCCATCTCCTGATTCCAAAGAACCCTGTTGGTCACGCACTAAGTCAACAATAGATTTATCTGCCACTATGATTAGAGATTCTCCTGTACTAGAGTCAAAAATTTCAAGTCTTTCTGTATCCTGAGACTGGAAAGAAGAGAGCCAAAAATACAATGTTTTTAAAAAAAATTACCAATAATCAAGATCTTGTTTCTTTGCAAATGTTGAGTGTTTATTTTATATTTATAGTTTCATTATTTTATATGATTCTACTCTTCCATATGTTAAACTTTGGTGTTGTTGAACAATTTCACTCAGTTCAGCTGTTCATTTCTTTAGGTTCAGTTTCAAGGTTTATTATTTTAAAATTGATTTTAACATGCGTTAATTTTAATTACAAAAAAAAATAAAAAAAATAAAAAAGAGAGAGAGAGAGCATTGGGATTCTGAGGATGGTACCTAAACAAATATTCAGTTCCTAAAAATCACAATTAGAAATTAAGTTATATATTGTAGTTGCTGATTTTTAAAGGAAAAATTACCCAGACTGTACATGTCAAATGCAAATTCATTGTCAGAGGTCTAGTCCTAAGCATTAAAATAAATCAACAGAATATCAATGGCCAATCATCACAGATACAAAATCTAGATGAATCTTATGATTGCTTTACTTCAATTTATGTCTATTCACCAACTGACCTGATCAACAAAATTTCCATCCACCGTTGCAGCCCTCTCTTCTGTGATCACTTCAAAGCTGTCCCCAGCATCCTCCATTTCTTCCACAGTTTGAAGAATAACATAATCCCCTGACATCTGTAGGGCAGTTACAAAACATGTTACATAACAATGCAAACCAATTTGGACAGTGACAAAAACATGTTACATAACAATGCAAACAAATTTGGACGTGACAAAACATGTTACATAACAATGCAAACAAATTTGGACAGTGACAAAACATGTTACATCACAATGCAAACAAATTTGGACGTGACAAAACATGTTACATAACAATGCAAACAAATTTGGACAGTGACAAAACATGTTACATCACAATGCAAACAAATTTGGACAGTGACAAAACATGTTCCATAACAATGCAAACAAATTTGGACAGTGACAAAACATGTTACATAGCAATGCAAACCAATTTGGAGGTTTATTATATTTTATGCCTTAAACTTAAAAGTTACACAAAGTCCATTTTTTAAAATTCAATTATTAGTTAATTGGCCATTAGCATAAAGTATCTTATTTTCCCTCACTCAGAATTAAATGCTCCATATAGATATAGTGATTATGCTTTAAAACACCGGTCACCAACCTTTCGGTACTCCCAGAACAGTAAATTCATAATTTTAAATCCTGTGGACCCCTTATATGATTTAAAAAAAAAAAAAAAGTCTTATAAAAATAATGATCAGAGAACTTCCATATTATTAATATGAAGTACACCCATTTCATTAAAAAAATTATAAAAGTTATTCAATGATGCTTAAATTGCTATCCTCAATGTTTTCTGCCAATTGGTCTATTATCCACATATTGCCATTTCCAAGTTCTGTTGAACATTGGTTACTTATCAGCCGGTTAATAACTTTAATGATGCAGTGAACGACAAAAGATGCATGAAAATTAAATAAGTTGATTTTGAACACACAAAAAATATATATTTTTTGCATTGAATTTACTGTGCCAAAATTAGAGATTAACTCAGAATTAGAAACTTTAAAAAATGGGATTCAGAATATAAGAATTTTTCTGCGGACCAACAAAACTTTCTCATGGACCACCATTGCTCTGCATACCACTGGTTGGCAACCGCTGCTCTAAAAGGAGCATAGAAATGCAATGTTTTTCAAAATTTAAAAAAAATTTAAATCTTAGGCTCTAGTCAGTGAATTATAATGTGAGTCACACTGGCTTTGTAAACAAAATAAATAAGAGACATAAATATTGCATGCCATTTAAAAGGTACATACATTAAAATTAAGCATATTTTCTGTTTAAATAACAATTGAAATACTATTATTTTTTTAAATGTTACCAAAATCAATGTTTGACATGCTAACTGAAGCTGTATCAAGAAAGCATTCTTACCTCCTGGTCCCTATTAGAAGATAAGATGAATTGTTGACTTGGCTCTGCCTCTGGCAGAATGTAGTGCTGAGTGTCTGCCACCATGGTAGAAAACTGGGCCAGCATTGTTGTATTGGGGGTAGTGTTGCTGGAGTCTAGACTGGTAGCTTCCCGGGTTGTAGCGCAGGGCACTGTTAAAATTAGGACAGAAATAAAAAAAAAACTGTTCTGAGGGACCAACAACACTTTTAAGTTACACAGTGACAATAAAATTTCATTGCATTAATTAATGGTAGGGTATGTTCTAGACAACTCTGTAATTAAGTGCTGATGTTTGTGTGAGGCATTGCTCACTAAATTATTTAAAACCACTGTTATAATTAAATGGTTAACAAATAAATAGAAGGAATGGAGATTTAAGATACTTTTATAATGAACCTGTCCAATGTAGTAGTTAGGGTTGATGCCACCCGGGACGGACCAAGCTTTTTGCACCCCTTTCTTAAAAAACTCTTTGCAGGTGGCCAAAAATTCTGCCACTTCACATGAAGAAGCAAGTGCCACCTGTGATGTAGCTGCCCCCCACCCCCCTCCACAACCACTACATTGTCCAACCTGCACCTTGAAGTCATCACTCGTTATCAATACTCACTCTTAGCTCTGAGATGCCTTGACAACGTTCCCTGCTCTGCAAATGCCCTGTTGCACAAGTTACACTTGTACGGTTTTTCTCCCGTGTGCAGTCTCATATGTCGCTGCAGTGACCCACGTTCTCGAAAATGGTGGTTACAAACATGACATTTGTATGGATTTACTCCAGTGTGTGTTCTGAGATGTACTTTAAGGGAGCTCTGAAATTTGATGAGTTCACATTGATGAAATACTAAATGAATTTTTACACTACCTTAATATCTAAGGAGTCTGTTGATAACATTGGTTCAATTAAACATTCCGACAACTCGTACGACGCCCCTGGTGCCAAGCTGTATCATCCCAATGATGTTCCCTTGGGTTATCCAGCAGCATGGAGAGGCGATTTGCTATTGAGAACCAGCTTATAATCCTTGAAGAATAATCCCAGGCCTTGCGGATTTCCATACCATCGTCACATTGTGACGGACGGATGCCAGCAATATCTAAGTTTTTATTTTTTCCCCCACCAATAAAAAGACTTCACTGAAATTTTCTGAAATACAACACTAAAATATGATAGAGGTTACCTCAAATTTTAAGTGTTCTTGTTTTCCCACCAATAAAAGAGAATAACTTCATTTAAAACAGCTATTGTTTTTTTTTTTGTCCATAGTTAAAAAAGGAAACTTAGAAATTTCCCGATGGTATATTTAAATTAGAACATTTTTTGTTTGGCCTTGCAATTTTGTGATGACGTTCTTTATTTTATTTACTGCAAATAAAAATCAATGTGCTACAACATTTTCAATTTTCATCTACTCAGAACGGTGGCGTAAAAACAGAGGGGTAGAGTTAAAAGTTAGTCTTAGGCACAGTTAACAGCTATTCAGCGTTAAAGGTTGCAACATCAACACACCTGAGTTTTAAACAGTTTATCACAGATGGAACAACGGAATGGTCGGTCCTGTGAGTGAATTCTTAGATGCTGCTGGACATGGGAAAGACTCTTGAACAGTTTTCCACATTCCCCACATTTAAAGTCTCTGCGATCTTTGTGAACATACATGTGTTTTTTTAATATATCACGAGATGTAAAGCTGCGATGACAGTGTTGACACTGGTGGGGACGTTCACCTGTAGCAATATAGCAATACACTATTTATAAACATTCAAATTTGATTGTGTTCACCTGTAGCAATATAGCAATACACTATTTATAAACATTCAAATTTGATTGTGTCACATTATGAACTTTTAAGTTATATAATTATGTAAAAGGCATTAACAATTTTAACCAAAACAATGCTGCAGAGCCATAAATAAAAGCTAATGCTTTAAAGCAGCATTTCCCAAACTTTAAAGTTTCACAGACCGGTGGACAAGTTTCGAAACTGCACCAGGGACCGGTGCCAGATTTATTAAGTACATTTCTTTCTATTTAAAAAGTGTTGGACTGCAATAAAGCTTTAAAATAGATTAATAAGACACGAAAAAATTGTGTCAATATAACAATATAAGTTACGCTTTAATAATAATTATAAATTATACACAAGTAAACGTTTCGGCACATGCCTTCATCAGTACAAACAAAAAAACATTTAAATAAGTATAAATTAAATTTACATAATATAAATATACATATCCTACCTAAAAAAGAAAAAAATAGGAGAGGGCGCTAAAACCAGAAAAAAACAAAGTAAAGAGGTGTAGAAAGGAAGTGATTTGAACATAATTGTAAAAACCAAACAGGAAAAAGACATGGCAGCTAGGTGAAATTGTGGATTTGGTTCATTCCATATAGAGACAATGTACCAAATCTTGTTATTAATTTGTTCTCCATATAGATTCTATCTGTAGTATTACTAGTATAAAGTATACAAGTAACTGCTATGTCTGAGATACCATCATGGTTAGGGCTATTGAAATGTTTGGATGACCGGACAGAGAGCTTGTTTATTTATGTTATATAGGTGTTCTCTGAACCAGTCCCCAAGGCGACGACCTGTCTCTCCTATGTATAATTTACCGCACTTTTTCTATTTAAACATCAATATTCATGCTCTCTGGACCAGTAACGTAAGGCTTACGGACCGGTGCCGGTCCACGGACCACCGTTTGGGGACCACTGCTTTTAAGTACTCAAAAAGGTATAAATTATTAAAATGAAGCATTATAATTTTGGTATAGTTAGTTAATAATACAAGAAAATGAAGAGCTAATTTAGAGGGAAAAAAAACACGGATTCTCTTCAACTCAGGTGAATTCAGATTACATTACAAAAAACTAAAGTTTCATCTGAGATTTTCAATCTTACCTGTGTGTGTCCTCATATGCTGGCGCAAATAGCTACTACCCCGGAAGTATCGGTTACAAACCATGCACTGAAGAGTTCCTGTGGCAGATGGCCCAGGTTTTTCTGTTTCAACAGAAGCTTTGTTTTTCTTTATACTATAGAGCTGTTTCACAGCAGTCAAGGCATTTCTGTTTATGATAAGACAATCTATTATTATGATAAGTCAATCTATTATTATGATAAGACAATCTATTATTATGATAAGTCAATCTATTATTATGATAAGACAATCTATTATTATGATAAGACAATCTATTTAGAAAATGTTTCAAATGTCAAAGAAATGTAAAAAAAAAATTTTTTAAAGAATTTTTATTCTTTTAAAATTCATCACTGTCTGCTGATGAAAGTGAATAATCATCACAATATTAAAATAATTTCCAAAACCTTCAAAGTATGTGCCAAACCCTTAAGAAGTAAAAAATTTTGAAATCTATAATTTTTTAAAATTTGAGTGCACCTGATCTAAATCTTTATTAAATTATCAGACTTACCGCAACACTGTTTTCCTATCTTGCATAGTTTCCCCCTTTTTTAAATTCATGTCTTCCTCCATAGACAAGACACTAGCCTCAATATCCTGTAAAAAAAAAATGGTTCTCTCCCCTATAAATTTACATTGACACAGTTCAAATATTTTTTGTCTTTAAAATGAGGAAATATCTAGTTTCTCATTCACCCTGCTTCCAATATTAATCTTTAAACTTTAAAACTTTAGATACACAAATCTCCATGACATTATTTTATAAATACAGGGAGAGCACATATAAATATGGAGAAAATGCACATGTGCACCCTCTAAAAATTAGACAGATTATTGGAAAAAAACATTTATAAAAAGTAATATACTTGATTTTTTAAAGTTTGTTCATATTTAAATTTATTTTATGGTAAAATCAAAAAGTTTAACAATAACTTACATTTAAAGAATCCTGATGCATGTATAAAATATGTTGCCGCAATTCTTCACGACCATTTGACAAAAAGTGACATAATCCACATCGTGATGGCTGATCCGCCAAGTGGCTCCGCAAGTGAATTTCCAAACCTTCAACAGCCACAAAATCTTTTTTGCAAACCTGAGAACAAACAAAACAATTAGCAGTGCTAAATACATATAATGCCAGGCACACATTTAACTAATACATTTTCTTTTTTCAAAAAAATGTAATAAATATTTTACCCAGACCTTCTCAACCTAAATTTGCTGACGAGATAAGAAAACAAAACATGAAATCTCACATGACACTGTGTAGATTTAAGAAGCTCCACTTCTGCACTGCTTTTCATCAAAATCACGTCAGTATCCATTTCTTCTGGATTTTCCACTTCAGCATTATCTTCTGATCTTAACCTAGTGGATAGTTCATCAGGCTGATTTGATCTGCCTGTCATATTCTGCTGAGAGTCTGGTCTAGTTGTTAAATCCTTCTGCAGATCTGATACAATAATGACATTCTCATGTGCCACAGGTTCACCTGGCAACTCCTGATAACTGGCTATACTTGCTTCAACAACTATTGCAGCACTTTCCGTATCTGTAGCTGTCTCCACACTGGCAAATTCTTCCTCTGCAGGACCTGTGACCCAAATCTGTTGTCATTTGAAAAAAACAAACATTGAAAAGGTAATTTTTCAAGATTAGTGAAGACATAGGAGCGCCAAGTTAATCAAATGTAAATCCAAACAAATGTATTGCTTTCTCATACATACCTCAAGTCCTTTTTCTTTATGATCCAATTTTGTCTCAGTTCCTAACTCCCTTTCAGGTATCAAGATATCTCCAGTGACAACCTGTGGTGCAATCCCTTGGACACGCTGGGGGACCACCTCAGCATCAATAACATCAGGCTCTGATGATTCTGTTATTATGTAGTGAATTTCACCACCTTCATCAGATGCGCTGGTCTCATTGTTAGTAACTATGATAGGGAGGGTGCTGCGACCTCTCTGAGCATCACGCTGGTTGGGGTCAATGACAGCAGGAATGTTGGGGTGGTAGGTCCAGTTTTTCTTATATCTAGGATAGCCTGAATCTGGTGTCTGTGAACAGTTACGGCTGGACAGGAAGATATGAGTGTATATTTTTTTTTTTTAAATTGTATTTCAGTATTATGTTAATTGTTATACAGAAATAACTGAATTACCAGGGACCAATGGTTATTATCAGAACCGTTATTACTGCACTATTTTAATGAAGCTAAATCTTAAAAATTGTTGAGCAAGAAGTAAATGTGACATTGGCTTTTGATTTTACTTACCGTGCTTTCATATGTCGAGACAGTGCCCCCGATTCTGAAAATGCCCTACCACATTTTTCACAGGCAAATGGTCTCTCTCCTAAAAAAAAAACCAACAACAAATTAATTATTTTTAAAAAGAAATTTTCTTAAAAATAGATAAAACATAAAATTAATAAATATCTGTTATAAAGTTTAAAATAAATTTTAAAAATAAATACTACATTTTTTTTAACCTGTATGTCTTCTCATATGGCGAACAAGACCTCCTTTGGTTTTGAATCCATAAGGACAGTTCTCAGTTTCACATACAAATTTTCTCTCGTCAGAGTGAACAACGCTATGAGCTTTGAGGACTGTCAGCTGTAATATTTAAAGGAATATTTTCAAGTTGTTCTTAGAAAACATATAATTTGACTCTTCAAGTAAGTTCAAGACCCTCCAACTATTTACGTTAATTTTTTGGCTTATTACAAGAAAATATTGGAAACAACTGGAAAATTAAAAAGACCGTTTCCAGTTTTCACTAAAACCTTGAATAGGTTTTAAATTCTTTTTGTCCCTGTGCCCAATCCCACTCTTCATATTTTAGCCAGCGAACATAAAACCCCATGACCTATCCTTACTTCTTTAAAGCATCTGCCGCATATTTCACAGGAGTAGGGTCTGTCTGGCATTTCTTTTTTAACAATATCTAAGGGAATATCAGTGTCCTTCTCAACTTCTTCTATTTTCTCTTGCTTCTGTAATCTATTTTTTACCAGATGGTTGTGTTCTGTTTGTGGTTGTTCTATAACAATACAAATTTCTTGCTGGGTTTTCAGTTCAGGAACTCCTGTTTGTTCCTCATCTTTTCCCTGCTGTAAGTTTTCCACCTTAAACTCCTCATCATTATCATCAAGTTCTTCTTTCACTATATCCTCTTCAGAACTATCAGAATCTTCACTGTTGTTTGTATCCTTATGATCATAAGTCATATGCCAGCGCAAGGTCGCCTCCCTGTAAGGACAATTGGATTCCAAAATAAAGCAAGTCATGACAGTCATTTGTGTTGTGGCCAATTGTTGCTTTTGATATTGTCTTCATTGGTCGGTTTACTTCTTGATGAGATTTATCAATTTAACAACTTTGGCTGACTTTTCAAATATTTGTGTGATTGATCTTGCAACAAATGCCAATGAAAAGTTCAGCTAAGTGGTGTGTTTTAGAAGAATAAATGGAAAGCAAATGGAGCAGTTAAATCAATCTAGATAAGGATAAGTTAATTTTTAGAAATTTTAAATTACAGATTGAAAAATTTAATTTAGCACTTGATGCTTAAAAATAATGAGCATAAATTATAAATAGGACAGACACTTACCGCCTAAACTTTCTGTCACATTTGTTGCAGATATATGTATTTTCTTGAGGTATTGATTGGGCAACTGACAGTATTTGGATTCCAGATGTAGCAGACTTTTTTTTCCTCCCTGTTAATTAGTCAAAACATTTAGGAGGTAAAATAAATATTAGTATTCATATATGTTGCCTTATATAACATCTTACCATTAAATTACTTATTAAAAATTAGATTTGTATTTTAAGTAACATTAAAAAAGATTGGAACAATATCAAGCAACTTATATTTGAAATATGCAAATACACTGCAATGATGGAGTTTTATCAACCTTTTTACATTTTAAACTATTTTTTTAAAGAAAACCCACAAAATAAAAGAGGTGTAGTCCTAAAAGTTGTATTCGAGTTAAAAATATTAATTTCTATTCAAAACAATTTAAGAAACACATTTTCAGGTGCATAAGAAAAAAAAGCAGCCAAAATTGTTAAGTTAAAATTTGTCTATGTACAAAATTTGCCCCACTGATACACATCAAGGTCTATCATTCTAAATATCTTACAAGAATGGAATCCCTTTTTGATATATCATAAATGAATATAGCTGTAATTACAGGAGCTGTGTCTGTACTATTCTGGTTCAATGAATTCTGTCAAAAATTACTGGCGTAAAGTTTATTTTACTTTTTCATTTAGATACCATCTAGGAACTATAATTGCCATAATTTCTCAATTAATTGAGGTATGCAAGAGACATGTGTGTAGGGATTCCATTAGACATAATAAAATAACAAGGGTTCAAACATTTATTCTATCATATGGTTAGGCAGGATAAAGAAAACCTGTACATTTTATTTTAAATGTTTTAAAAATTGTACCTTTTTAAATCTAAGCATTGCAAGCAATGAAGACTTAATGAATAAACTTTATGAAATGTAATACTTTGAGTGTAAGTATAGTTTAAACAAGATGTAAGTCAGCAACTTATTCATCTTGAAGGTAATTTAAGTAGTAGTAACAGCCTCACCTCTTTTTTTGGGAACCTTTTCCTCTTTAGCCTCTTGTTTGATTTCAATATTTTCTAGTTTTGGCTCTTGTGGAGACTTCTCACAACTATTAATAGCTATCTGAACTTGTGATAATTTTTTACTTTGAGAATTTTCAATGGAATCAACAATTTTTCCCTCCTCAGATTTTGTTGAAATCTTTGATTGCCTTTTGCGTTTCTGTACCAGTTGTGGTATGAGCATTCGCCTATCAGCCTTGGAGCGCATTTGGGCAATACGGTAGTTTTCATCTTTGATTTTATGCTCCAAATATTGTGGCAGATTTTTGAAGATTTTATTACACTTTCTACAGAAAAAGAAATCATCATCTCCCACTAGATCTGTCAGCAGTGTTTGATCTGCAGCTAATAAAAAAATATAATAAATCATTGATTTCAATTAATGAGTAACTATGTAATCTTAATTACTCTAATAATTACTTAGATATACATAAGTTATTTAGAATTTAGTCTTAAAAAAATTGAGACTAATGACTTTATCCATTAAAAAGCATATAACTTGTTACACTACTTGGTTTAATAGCTTTAACAGACATCATACACAAACATCATACGAGGTGGATTTGTCATTGTGGTCATATCAAGACAAAAACTATTAACAGTACTCAAATCTCAACAGCTCAGAAAAAATGTTTATTTTTATTTTTTAACGCTAAAGGTAAGTCATTGTGTGAAAACAATATCACAGAACAAAAAAAAAACATCAGAGAGAAAGAGGGTTATTTGAGTCTGCCTGCTGCCAGCGGAATAAACCATTAGAATAAATCAGACACTGACTTTTTTTTAGTGCTTGAAAGTTTTCGGATCTCAGTGTTAGGTCCTTGGGTGTTATGGTCATGATTACAGCTATTGCTGATGGATTGTAGCTGACAAAAAAAGTTGTCATCGATGATGAAAAAGAAATGCTTCAAGAGCGGTTCTCCTTGGCAGCCATTTTGTTCCGCTACTAGCTAACCAGCAACTACAGGGCTACTATTTGCCTCCGGGATAGTGAAACAGTGGGGGTCATAGGAAAGGAAAATTAGGGGCCATCTCATAGTGGTGTCCACCCCTTTATGAGAAAGCTATCTCCTGTGGGTCCTCACCAGCAATGGAGTGCCCCAAAGCTGCCTTCCTTCCCTTTTCTGTTGGGAGGATGCGCCAAATGGGATTGTTGGTGAGTTCATGAAGAGCCTTAGGGATTGGGGCACCGATTTTATTACGGTACATTTGTTGATTAAATTAGATAGCACATTATGCCTAATATCTAATATCTAGCAAAATATATTCTAAAATAATAGTAATAGGGTTATTAGCCAATTAATAGGCACAAGGAGGCCAAATAAGGTATGATTACAAATAAATTGGCAAAATAGATGATTTTCTAGTAAGTAATACACCATTATAGGACACTGCAACTGGGGTTATTACTTCCTAGTCCCCCAAAGTTATCGTTCTTTACTGAAAAGTAAAAAGATGGCTAAGCACATAGTTTTCTGAGACCCGGCGAGTAGATTAATAAAATTTCTATACTTTCAGCTGGACACGATCTGTAATGTGGAAATTTTTTATAATAATATCACTATTCGTTTTAAAAAAATGAAGTATTTAAATATACCAATATGTCAGGTAGAGTAGCTTTTCTTAAAATTTTGTATAAATGTGGAGGCTAATTGTTTTAATGGGAAGTAAAAATAATAAAGAGAAAAATCAAGTGATTGACAATACTTGTGGAAAATAAAATAAAAGCAGACAGCGTCTATTGTGACATATGTTTGTACTTGTCAAGTTACTGTTTCTGCTTAACTGGCAAAAAATATTAACAGGGGCAAAAACCTCTGCCTTTTTTTATGCAGTGTCCTATAGCCTGTATGTTGACCTAGTTTTTATTCATCCCAAGCCAAGGCTTTCAACCTTACCTCCCCTCCTCTTTTTTGTTTTGATATTGAGGTCACCGGTTATATCTATAGCGCCAATCCTTGTTACCCACCCTTCCATTGATTGGAACTACTAGCATCAGTATGTCATGAGCAGAATTGGCTAAGATGTACTTAACAGCAAAGTTGGAGATGTCTTCCACAGTTTATATGTCATGGAGGCTCACCAGCTCAACTACCAACCATACTTCCGTATTTCAAATTTTAGCCCTATATTTATTTGATACATTGTTTTCCATTTTTTTTTCTTTTCTTGAAAGTGGGGGAAGAACCCCAGAAAAATATTTTAGAATGCCCTTTGAAAGGGGTAATGATAGAAATGAATAACATTCTACTATCATACAGGTACTTCTTTATCAACCCATCAAACAAACAAACTTTTAGCAAAGTGTGCATCTCTGATGTTCATCTTGAGGTAACATCAAGGATGAGTTTCTTTTTTCAATTTATTTTGAAACTTGTAAGTTGAATTCAAATAAAAGTGAATGGATCATTTCATTCAAAAATTTTAAATATTAATTTAATTTTCTTGATCATCAAATTTAGTTAATGATGCAAATAATGCTCAGTGAATTACTAGAAAATTATCATACTATTTATACACATCGTTAGGTCCAACCATTGGTCTATGCCATGCCCTCTGTCCAGTGTTGGGATTCCCCAACTCTTGGCAAAACCAATATTACCAAATTCACCTTGCCTAAACGAATGAATTGAATATGATTATGAATAGTAAATGCTAGCAGTATTAGTTATAGTTTGTTAGTAATTACTCAACTATCGACTAAGTGTAACTCAGAGTTACTGACTCTTGAGTCAATTAATGTACTATTATTACTAAGTTCAACTGACTAATGGTTTGGTCTAGGCCTAGTAAATTTTATTATTATGATTTACAACATAGGTTACTGTTATGATCATAAAAGTATAAAAGTTGCTTCAACTACATTACTACACTACATAAAAATAAATATAAAATGTATTATTTATTTATCATTACAGTGGACTTATATAGCGCTGTACCCCAGCCTAGAGCTGGGCTCACTGGGATTCACAAAAAAATATTGGTAAAAATAAACATGACATTAGAAAAGTTACATACATTTATTTAATTAAAAAACAGCTATATAATATAAAAAAAAATATTCACCCGCCCACCCCAGAACTATTTAAATGTCAAGCCATCGACGGAACCCAGCAGCATAGTTTATCAGTCAGAGGGCGGTGGGAATCAGTCAGGATAGTACAGTTTGAGGAGATATGTTTTGAATGCAGTTCTGAAGGCCTGGACGGTCAGTATATTACGGATGTGTAGTGGGAGAGAATTCCATTGTTTGTGTGCGCAGAAATAGAAAGATCGTTCACCAAATGTTTTAGTGCAGTTCTAATTGGGAACAGCAAGAATATGCGTGTCTGTACGGTAGAGGAGCAAAGCTGTCGAAGGGGTGAGTAGACAGAAAAAAGTTCGGTTGGAAAGGAAGGCCTGGAATCAGAGAAAAATGTGTGGCTATGATTACTATATTAAATATGATAGTGATAGTATCAATGATAGCATTGTACTCATTGTAATTGTAGTTTGTAGTCATAGAAATAAGTAACAGTACAATAAAAACTACAACTCACTAAGTAACAACCCCACGCAAGTTGTGAATAATCTTAGTAACCTTAAATAAGAGTTTTCTTTAAATCTTTATTAGTTAAAATTAAATAAATTTTTGTTCAGAAACAAAGTTTAAGAGCATTTCAGTGGGCGTTACCTTCGAACTCAGTTACTTCCAATGTATCAACATTGGGGTTGTTGTCGTTCAGGTGCTCAGTCATTTTGGTAATGCAATGGATTGCTATAAATACGTCAGTAACACAGATTACCAACTGCTATCGTAACGTTAATTGGTTTGGAAACATACATTTAATTGGCCTATTCAATACAGTAAATTAAAATGCTAGAGATAAATCATTCTTATAGTTATAAAAATATGTTAAGCATATGGTTATCGTACAATTCATTTAAAAAAGATTACTTAGTTAATGTCGTGATTAAATATTGATATTCCATCATCCTTCCTTTTTTCTTACTCCGTGAAACTGAAGTGCTTATTAATATTTTTAAAGTGCTAACCAATTTCAATATTTCCCATGCCATTTTAGTTTTTTTTATTATGAAGAATATAATTTTATGCCATTTTAAATGGCTTTTAAATTTTTTCATTGACATCTTGAAATCATTTTGTGTTTTGCCTCTTCTAAAAACGCGTGGAAATACTATTGTAAGTCATAGTGTGCGGTCAGATAGCCATAGCATTTTGCGACACCGCCAAATTCCTATGAGCGGTTATTTTCAGTAAACTGGTTACTTTAAAAAATTGCACAAATTAGGAATTTTCGAAGAACAATTATGACTTATTTGTTGATTCACTTGTCAATTTAATTAACAAATGAAAGCGTACATAGTAATTGTTATTGATTATTTTTAACAACATGTATTCATAGATACGTGACTCTAAGGAGATTTTGCTGAGTATATCCGAATAGTGTTTAAATTTCGATTTGGTGCATAATTAAAAGTTTCTCGATTGTACACGAAAAAAACCGTCATTGAGACAGTGGTCAAGATGGCGAACGAAGTTACTCATGCACCAAACAAAACATGGGAATTAAGTCTCTATGAGCTCCATAGAACTCCCCAAGATGCAATAACAGATAATACTGAAATTGCTGTTTCTCCTAGAAGTTTGCACAGTGAACTGATGTGTCCGATTTGCCTTGATATGTTGAAGAATACTATGACAACAAAGGAATGTTTACATCGTTTTTGTCAAGAGTGCATCATAACTGCACTAAGAAGTGGAAACAAAGAGTGCCCGACATGTAGAAAAAAACTCGTATCAAAGCGATCTCTTCGCCCTGATCCGAATTTCGATGCTCTTATCTCCAAAATTTATCCTAGTAGAGATGAATATGAAGCCCACCAAGAAAGACTCATGGCAAAACTAAACAAACATCATAATACTGCTGCCTTGACCACCAGTATTGAAGAAGGTCTGCGTTTGCAAGCATTAAATAGGGCACAACGAGTACGCAAACAAAATTCAGAAAGAAGACAAGATGAAGAGTCGAATGATGGAAATGTATCTGAATCCCAGGGCATGGCAGAAACTGATGAGAATATTTCAAATGATGCTATGCATCCAAAAGCAATTAAACATTTCTCTGATGATTCTAGTGCAGAAAATTCAACAGGAGAGGCTAGTATGTCAGAGCACCTTTCTAGAGGTAGCCCTGAACCAGTAATTCCTCAGCTCGTGAATGAGATTGAACTCATTTTTAAACCACATCCTGAAGATCCTGACCTTGTTGATCCTGCTTCTCAAACTCGTTATATTAAGACAACAGCAAATGCCACAGGTAATATTTTAGTCTGTACTACTTAACTTTTAACATTTTGAACTTATTGTTTTAAATTAAATTAAAATTGTTAAAAATACTTTAATAGTTTAGAAAGGTATTTAAGTAGGTAAAAATGGTATTTAGGGGGAAAGACTGCGATGATCCGATTATCAAAAAATGAAATGAGTAAAACAAAGTATGGGAAAACCTGAAAAAAGGAACACAGTAAAACAACGAACGTGTTGCAGGAAGCCTTCATCAGCAAACAACAGAAAAAACAGAATTATATTAGAAATAGCACTTAGCTTAAAAGTAATATCCGAGGGGGCAGCAAAAGAATTATGACCAAAAATAAGTAGTTGAGAGATTAAATACAGGCAAAAAGGGAAAGAAAAGAGAAGTAAGTCCACTACAATTGGTCATGACTTGGATGGGTGGAGCTAAGGCTTGACATGTGAATGAAACATGATGTTCATGCCATGTGATGTCAACGTTCCATAAGTCTGGATAAGCTTGTTTTCCGAATTCACCTGGCTGAGTGTGTTTGAGCTGGTCACAATCACACTAATTGTTAAATCTGCCATGCCCTTGTGGTTGCTTCTATTGAAGAATTTAGAGACGGGACACAGTTAATTTTGTGAAATATTACAGAGATGTCAGTACATCTGTCACAGAGTCGGCGTCTCGTCTACCCTGAGTACGATATCTGGCAGCAGATGCAAGCAATCGCATAGATAACATTGCGGCTAGTACAAAGGACACCACACCCTATCTTAAAACTGCCCTTAGGATAAAACTGCCCTTTTATGTGTTGAGTTTGGACAAGGACAAGTGTTGCAACGGCTGCGTCCACTTGCGTCAAAATGGGAGGGTGCAGCATAAGTTGGTAAAAACAGGGTTCATGATAAACTTTGGATAGGCGATTTCTCCATCACTAGTCTATTCTTTGCTATTTATAACTATTACTATCAAAATTGGCATCAGAAATGTATGTTTGGATAATTTTTAAAAGAAAAAGATGCTAGGGAAGAAGGATAATTAAATAAGTCTGAAATTCATAAATTCATGAATGTATGACTGTTGCATAAACTGCCTAGCTAGGCATTAGCTGTAGTATGAGGTGCAATAAAATTTAGTTTGATTGAGGTATTTAATATGTATATAATTGTTAATTATATTTATGTTTTAAGATATTTTTAAGTTCAAGAAGAATGACTTGTTTCAACTGATTCTAAATATTGAACACACCATCTAAATAATCTTGCAACATGTCATTTAGTTTATGTATAAAGTATCAATTTTATATTACATACAATACTTATCCTAAGTAGGCATAAGGAATCTAATTTATAATAAAATAAAAATGTTCTTTGTTTTGCCTTTCTATTCTAGTGGATCATCTCTCAAAATATCTTGCCATCCGACTTTCCTTAGATAATGCTACAGAAGGTGAAGATGGTAAGCAAAGGATAAATGGCTAATGTGAAGAGATAGCACCGTGACGTCATTTGCGTGTTTTGTCCCTGGTTCTGATAGGGTCAAAACCAATGTTAAGGATAAGTATAGGGTTCAGGTTAGCTTTAGGGACAGATTCAGGGTTCATGTTAGGTTTTGTTAGGGATAAATTTAGGACATAAATTCGTGGCCATGGTAAAATAAACACATTTACCGGATAAATTTGCTATCAAGGGATTTTTTATTAGTAATTAAATAAATTTGAAAAAATAATTTCTTCCCTGGGATAAATAAAGCAAAAATTTAAAAGTGTTGTCTTTGATTTGTTTGACTAAACTTTAAATGGGTCTGATATACCCTGGGTGAAATATTTTTCACTTATTTAAAAATGTTAAATATTTTGTTCAATAAAAAAAGAATTCACAGAAGGCAAATTCTACACTTAAAATGTAAATTTAAGTGGATTTATTTTCAGTAATGAATAAAAAAGAAAACTTTTAATATTTTATTAAATCAGCTCTCACAGTTAACCCTCAAACTGTGGCATGCATCATTCTGTAGTGTGGGAGCTTTTCAGAGCTTTTTGAGTGCCTTTTCAAATTGCATTAAATGACATAGAAATATTGAGACAAGACCTCAATAAGTATATATTTTTAGAAAGGAAAATGGATGGGGATAAAGTTGGCTCTATTGCCCACCCTGTAAAATATTTTGCTCGGTGTCCTTGACCTTGGAGTGCTCAAGAAAAAAAAATCGACAAAATGTCTTGCTTTCCAAGTGCTCATAACATCATTAATTTTTATAGATACACTTGAAACACTTATGTAAATGTTGTAGCCAATTCATTTATCTTTCAGAAAATGTATAGTTTGCTTAGGTTTTGATTGCATTAAACCTCTGAAAGCAATTTTAGTAATTTTAGGTCATTTATGTAAGAAACTGGGACCACAGCTAAAACCAAGACCAAGTATAAAATACAATATCTTAGGCAAAATAATTATTATTGACTAGCAGTAAACATTTAAACTGTGGAACTGATTTGGATTGTTAAACTATAAAATTTATTAGTTCTGAACTTTCATCTGTAGCTTTTTTGACTAAAATTCAGTCAGTCCTTGCCCAACCTCCGGGCCTGGCTGGAAGTCTAACAGCAGGCCTACTTCAGTATCACTAAGACTAGTATAAGATTCACGAGAAGAAGAATCTCAACTGATATTGTCATGGGTAATGTTAAAATCATCATCAGTATCACTTAAATCCTCTCCTAAAAAAAATTCAAAAATATTTCTATTAGTTCTTGCACTGATGGCCCAGCCATTTTAGCTTTAAAAAAAAAACAGCGCTATAAAACTCCAATTAAAAAGTACTTTTTCGTAAGTTATCAAGAAACAGCTTGACCCAGAAGATTATTTAATTATTAATAAAAGGAAGTGGCTATAATTTATAATTTCCGGTTAAAAATTGAATTGGAAGTTGCTATCGGGCCATGTTTTTCAATCGGCCGCCACAGCATATAGTGAGAATATCTGCCGATTTCTTTGGCCGACCACAGTTTGAGGGTTAAAATAATGAGTAATATATGCTGACAAAAACACAGATGAATTTTTTCAGTGATTTTTAAAGATTGCTTATTGAAATTTCAAAGTGTTCTAATATTCTAATATCCCAATAATGTATTTAATTTTGAGTTTTTTTCTAAGTCATTAACTGATAAAAATTTAGTAGGATAATCACTGTTGTAAAATCTTTTGTACCAGTACTGTGGATTAGTTTATTGTTGAGGACAATAAAAATTTATTTTCAGAAGATCAGTCTGGAAGCAGACTTTTTGACATCTTTGTGGCTACACATCCAGGTCATTTCATACTTCTTAATGGCCCCACAAGCCTCGAGCAAGTGAAAGAAAAATATTGGAAGATAAACAAGCCCCTGGAAATATTCTACTCTGTGAGAAAAAGTGCTGCTATGTCTTCATTAAAAAAAATACATTCAGACAATAAATAGCTGGATGGTTTATTTCATCCCATCATTTTGTTGTGACAATTTAATTTCCAGGTAGAAATCATTGTTTTTCTGTGAAGAATTTCAGAATTATGTAGTGAGAATCACAAATGAGCTTTCTTTCATAATAATAATAGAGCAATGAAGAATTATTTTTTTGTACAATCTTTTAGTAATAATTATAGTAATTACAATTTTAAAGCTATTAATTCATTTAAGAAAAGATATTTTAAATCTTTTGGATTTGCTGTCCAGGTGTTCTTCTGTGCTTTGTGAAAAAAAAAATTTCAGCTATAAACCCTCTCAAGTCTCTTGTAAAAAAAAAAGTTACTAAATTTACATCTAGATTTCAATAATACTAGCCATTAACCATCTAACACTTAAAAAAGTGGGTTGATAAATTAGTTACAATTAGATATAAAAAATATTTTTGACCAAATTAAGTTTGATTCATTATTGGTGCATTCTATTTTGTGTATTTAAAGCAATTTTAACAGATCTGGTTACTATTTATGACCATAGTTAAGTTTAGTTATTCTATTTTCCTTTTGCCTGGGTAATAACAATTTTTTTTATAAATGGCATTAGCATTTATATATTTCCTAAGCTACTAATGTTATGTGCTCTCTGCATAGCTAGTAGCTGGCACCATGTTAGCTACAGCAGATCCCCTGTGAATCAAGCTGTGGGTACTGTGCAAGATTTTCTTCAACTTTCTCAAATCTTAATCATTTAAGGAAATAAGTATAGGATGTGTTCAGCCAGGACTCCCTAGTCTGTAAATGCTTAATTCTGAAAATGATTCTTGGAGAGCAATCACTCTTGAAGTGTATAATGTCACTTGCTGTTTACTCCTTTGTGTTCACTTTGAGGTGATGAAAACAAGTTGTTCAATCAATGTTAAGCAACATATTTAATTGTAGAATTTTCTTTTACCCAACTTAGTGATGGCTTTATTTGATAAGTAAAATTTGTACTCTTTGCAAAATATAATGTGTGTGACAATAATTCCGAAACTGACACATCACCTGAACTTAAAGATTTGGCTTAACTTTCCTGTTTTTCTTTACAAATAAAATAATGTTTTTTATTGGGGGTTTTTTACATATATATGTGCAAACAGAATACTGCTACCCGTATTTGTAGTTATTATGAAATTTTTTTTTGTTTTAATAGTTACATGTTATTGCTAATTTTTATTTATGCTTCGAGGTCAATGAATGTAGTGAGCTTTATTGTTTGTCTCTGATTAAGGTAAATCAATTTTATTTTATGATTATGACAGTGACAGCAATTGTTGTTTTAATTTACCTTCCACTTCCATTAACAAAAATTAATCTGTAATGTTGCATTATTTATTAGAAAATGTATGTTTCATGTTTGATTTAAAAATACAAATATCCTCAAGGATAAGAAGTAATGATGTAATTGTGTAGGAGTCTCATGCATAATTTAGTACGGATAGATTTGATGCTAGTAGTTTATAAATTGTAACAGTTGATGTAATCACTGTAATAAGAATCTACATGTAGTGTCTTGTGTTTATTTCTAGTCTATTCTCTACGTTGTGTATACATGTATAATTATACGTTATTATAATTTATGATAAAAATTGACTCATCCCATGTTTTTCTTGGTCATTCTTTACCACATACATTCGTCAAACATTATAGTATAGTACTTATTCAAGTAATATGGATTTTGACTGGTTAAGATTAGTACAGTTATTGTAATTGTATTGAAAAATTTTCATGTGTTTGAACAATCATTGAAATTTTACTCCAGTAATCCAGCAATATTTTTATTTTAATGCACATACTATTAATGTACACATCCTGACACAAAAAATGGCAAGAAAATCTCATTAACTGAATTATTGATTTTACTCCACCAAGTAACTGGGATTGGGAGGAATAATTGTTTAATTTTTCCCCTTGTGTGGAGGCCCCTGGTTCCAGCCAATATTTATGTTTAAATTGTTGTGCTTATTAATTAAGGGCTGACTCACCCATTTCCATGAATGGTATAATTACCGTATTTTAAAGAATACTAAATTTTATGATAAAGTAGCTATCAAATACAAAAAGAACACTTTAGGAAAGCAGACTAACTTTTAGTAACTGTACTAAAGAAGAGAGTCACTGTTGCTGAATTCACATAATGTCCAGGAGATAAGAAATTAAGAAAGCATGAATAGAGGAACTTTTAGAGAATGCAGAGACAGCAGCTAAACAAAGGATTTGATCAAACTGTTTTTTTTTAAAACTTGTATGCACAATAACTGCTTAGTTACTTTGGTGGTTTGATAACGGGTGTGTATGTGGATTTGGGTTGTGTACAATATTATTATTTCTAATTAATAGCAGACAGCCTAACAACCACTGGCTAAATATATGTGATACTGTCTATTTACAATTACATGACAACTGAACAGTAAAAGGACTCAGTGTGCTGTGCCTGAATACATGGTAGCTAAGATAAGATAAAATATGATTATTTTATTGATCCAAATAAATGGAAATGTTTTTTGATTGCATTAAACATTTTCAGCACATAAATAAAACAATTTGAACACAAGGCATTTATAATAAATTATTTCAAACAGCCATTCAGTGAGTTCTCTTATCCAAATCTTATTAGCTCTCATTAAGAGGTGTGACTTCAGAGGGAGCAAGCCAGTAACTTCGTACAGATTGAGGAACAAAAGAATTTTTATATCTTTCAGTCCTCACCCTGATAGAAAAAATTCGTCCCAAACGACCTGATACTAAGTATCTGTGATAAAGAGGGTGGGATTTATCAGCCAAAATGTGTTTAGTTTTACAAAAACATATTTCTTTAAATATTTCAAGTGAAGGATGTTTAGTTGGTGTTATGTTCCTAGCTTTCTTGATTAGTCGGTTTATGCGGTGTTAAATGTCAGACGAATTCCCACACCAGCAGGTAATACTGAAATGAAGTAGGCTTCCAATTGTTGCACTGTAGAATGAGTTAACGACTTGCTTGTTTACACCAAAATTGTACAGTTTTTTTTGAGGTAGAACAGTCTTTGGTTGAATTTCTTATACAGCATTTGGCCGTGCTCATGCCATGTTAGCTTATTATTAATGGTGACACCTAAGTACTTGTATTCCTCCACTTTCTCTACTCTTTGATTTTTTATGTTGAGATCTGTAATCTGGTGTTTCCCCCTCCTGAAATCAACAACCATTTCCTTGTTTTTGAGACATTCAGCTGGAGAAAATTTTCATTGCATTAATTGATCAAGCTTGTAACTAAGTTGCGGTATAGGCCTTCTCCTTCAGATATTAAGCCAACAATGGTGGTATCATCAGCAAATTTTAAGATTGGAACGGTGTCGCTTGAGCTTTGAATATCATTGGTATATATGTTATACAGTACAGGGGAGAGAACGCAGCCTTGTGCCATGGTGCTTATTTCTCTGGTTAGAGATAATTGGTTATTTATTTTGACATATTGTGGTCGATTTGTTAAAAAGTTCAGTGTCCAAGCCTGAATATTTAAAGTGACACCTAACGAGGAAAGTTTTTTTTTATCATAAGGTGTGGTTGGATAGTGTTAAATGCTGATGAGAAGTCTAAGAATAGCATTCTGGCATATGTTTTAGGACTGTCTAGGTGATGGTAAAGTCTCTCCAACAATATTAAGATTGCATCCTCCGTACTTCTGGCAGGTTTTAAGCAAATTGGTGGGGGTCAAGTTTTTGCTGTACTTCATTCAAAATTTCTTTCAGAATTTTTTTTCTCAAAACATTTCATTACAATAGAGGTAAGTTCAACAGGTCGCAAGTCGTTGCACGTTACCTTATTTTTCTTTGGAATTGGTATGATTTCTGAAGTTTTCCAAATTGCTGGTATATTGTGAGTAACATAAGATAATTTATTTATTGAGTGCAGTATGTCAGATTAAAAGGCAGATATACAATCTGACTTAAGCACACTTTGACAAGGTCACAAATAATGCATGCATCAAAGCAAAACAATCACATTCTAAAAAATCTCTACTGACTTGAACCAAACCTAATTATTTAGATCAAAATCCTTACCAGAATTGTCATGAGTGTTCTCAATGGACCCAAGTGTTGTATTATAAATTATTCATCCTTTCCTTGTGAAGATGACCAAGGCCATATTCAATGGTGATTATGCAGATGACCAAGGCTATATTCAATGGTGATTATGCAGATAACCAAGGCTATATTCAATGGTGATTGTGCAGATGACCAAGGCCATATTCAATGGTGATTATGCAGATGACCAGGGCCATATTCAATGGTGATTATGCAGATGACCAAGGCCATATTCAATGGTGATTATGCAGATGACCAAGGCCATATTCAATGGTGATTATGCAGATGACCAAGGCCATATTCAATGGTGATTATGCAGATGACCAAGGCCATATTCAATGGTGATTATACAGATGACCAAGGCTATATTCAAAGGTGATTATGCAGATGACTTGTGAAGATGACCAGGGCTATTATTCAGTGATGATTATGCAGATGACTTGTGAAGATGACCAGGGCTATATTTAAAGGTGATTATGCAAAATGACTTGTGAAGATGATCAAGGCTTTATTCAAAGGTGATTATGCAAATGAATTGTGAAGATGATCAAGGCTATATTCAAAGGTGATTATGTAGATGACTTGTGAAGATGACCAGGGCTATAATCAAAGGTAACTATGCAGGTGGCTTGGTAGTTCTATTTGTGCCTGGAGAGCTTTCCCAACTTTCCCGCACGTAGAACAAACTTTATTTTTGGTCCTAGTTAGATTGATTCTGTTTTTAGTTTATAGTTAAAGTAGGTGCGTTTACTCTCCGAGAATTGCTCTCCAACACTGAGTCTGCCTTGCCAGCTTGTACAATTCATAAGTATTTCCCATGAATTTATGTCAATGGACATGGATTTGAATGAAGCTTTTAGACAGTCCATTTTTTTCTGCCCACCAGCTGAGCGTTTCACTTTGGAGAGTTCACTGAACATTAGTTATTTAGGAAGTCTGCTGTCTGGCAACATGCCCTGCCCATCTGTCTTTTCCTTGCAACATGCACTTCCCATCTGTCTTGTCCTAGCAACATGCCCCGCCCATCTGGCTTGTCCTTTCTGTATGAACGTGTGGATGCTAATGAAGTCAGCCTGTTATGGGACTTCTGTGTCAGGGGCTTTGTCCTGCCAGCTTATGTCATGAAGTTTGCGTAGACTGCATATGTGGAAATAGATTAGTCTTCTAGCATTTCAGCTGTCAACACGTACGTATCGCTAACATAACATAGGAGATGTTAATACGATTGCCCTATAAACTTTCAGTTTAGTGACAAGACTGAGCCCCCTTCACTCCCAAACACCCTTGAGGAGCCTTTCAAATGTAACATTTGCAAGAAATTTCTGTTGCCTATCTCGTCATCTATTGTAATTGACCTGGATAGGTTGCTGTCTAAGTATTTGAATTTTTTTTTTTTTTTTTGGGGTTTTTTCCCTTTAAGTGTTTTTTTTTGGTTTTTTTCAAGGCCTTTCCTGGAGTGTGTTGGTTTTTTTTGTTTTTTTTTTTTTTTTTTTTGGCATTAATGGCGAGGCCGAAGTTGTCACAGGTCTTTGCAAAACGATCAAGTGTTTGCTGCATTTTAAGTCCCGAGCTTGCACTAAGGGAGCAGCCATCAGGGAATACGAATACGAGGTCTAAACAAACGTTTATTTAACTTTCATAATGGCTTGCTGTCTCCTAAGATGAAATAGCCATCCATCTGTCCTGTGTCTGCAATAAATCCCATCATTTATGTTCATGAAAAGCACTAGGCAACATTGCCGAGCATACCATGCTAAAATGTGTCGGTGCTAAAACTAGAACACAGCCCTATTTTACGCCATTAGTTACAGGAATAGACTCCTCTCTAAAATTAGTAAAATCCATCACCCTGCCCGTCATACCATCATGTAGTTGACGTACTGTTTTAATACATCTACTCGGGCAGCCAAACTTCTCCATTATCTTCCATAGGATATCTCTACTGACTCAGCTGTGCATTGTTCTGAACGGAATCTAGGTGTAGTTGTAAACGACTAAGTAGGACTCTGGCCAAGATCTTCCCAGCTATGAAAAAGAGAATGCCTCGGTAGTTGTCACAGGTTTGACGACTGCCCTTTCTCTTGTACATGCATATTGTATTTGCCCCATTGAATTGCTGAGGGATAGTACCGGTACAATCTTTCAATATGGACTCAAATAGCTGTCAGTCGTAACAGGGCCTTAGCTTTGTAGACTTCGTCAGGGATGGCATTATCGTTTAGGCTATTGCAGCTGGACAATTAAGGACTTGACAAAATTAGTGTTTGGCTCATTAAAAAAATAATCTAATTCTCGTCTGTCAGTTAGCTGAGTTCCAACTTTGAGCTCATTAAAAAAATAATCTGACTCTCTTCTGTCAGTTAGCTGAGTTCCAACTTTGAGCTCATTAAAAAAATAATCTGACTCTCTTCTGTCAGTTGGCTGAGTTACAACTTTGAGCTCATTAAAAAAATAATCTGACTCTCTTCTGTCAGTTAGCTGAGTAGCTGAGTTCCAACTTTGTTAAGGATGGGCAAGCGGCTCGAGGACTGTGGTCCATAAACTTCTTTTATGGCATCGTAGAAACGTTTGGTACCATGTCGGTTGACATAACCCTGAGTTTTAACCTTCCTGCTGAGCCACGAGTCCTACATTTCTTTTGTACTTTCTGTTTTATTATGCGGAGAGCATCTTCTTCAACAGTGACGTTGGGTTGTTCTGATTTACATCACATCACGTAATGTTTTTCGTTTAGTAATGACCGTATCTCATTATTATTTTCATCAAATCAACCTTTCTTTTTGGGGATCGCTGGTCAGAGGTGTTTTAGAGCAGTGCGGTAGATAGTATTTCTCAATTTTGACCAGTTGGGTCCGAGTGCCGGGAGGCCGTTAGTTGGTACTTGAATCTTCTGGTTAACTAAATGGCATTCTCCAATGAAGAACTGAAACGCCGATTAGGATTGTCGTCCATTGCAGAAACTGTGCATGCAGGGTTTTTTTCAGCTATATGGGGGGGGGGGGGGGGGGGGGGAAGGGCCGCCCCGGAGCAAAAATATGTCCAACAATAAATCAACTGGAACTGCTGACACTGCCCCCCCCCCCAAAAAAAAATCTGAAGTGCCCCCCGGGGGAAAATTTCTGAAAGAAACACTGTGTGCATGCACGGCTTGCCTAAAGAAGGCCTTTAAGCTAATTTCTCAGGAAATCAATCAGGCGGACAGGCCAGGGAAAACAACGGCGTGGATGAGAATAATCTGCGGTATCAGAAATGAGCCATGCAGGGTTGCAGTCTACCCCAATTACGGATCTGCAAATGAATAAAATGGAAATGCACACATAGTTTCTATTCCTGTATAAAATATGTCCTAATCAAAACCAGTACCGGTGTTTGGTTCAACTATTTTGATTTCCATGTGGCTTGTGGAAACATGTTTAATTTATAGAGTAGAAGTGAATCCCTCCAACTGTTAAAGTGAAAATTGCTGACCATTCTGTCTCTAAGAATATGAAAATGTATCACGACCAAATTATGAAATAAGTTTAAAAAAAATATATTTTAAAAATCATTATTAAAATTAAAGGAATTTAATTTAGATGTAATGTGCGAAATAAATGAGATAAACCAAGATCTCCTAGTTACATCCCCTACCGGAAAGACGCCATTGCCCACCCTTGCGCCCAAAGTTCTTGTCTGTCCGTTGGTAAAAAACACGAATTTCTAGTCAATTTCTTCAATTTATTAAAATATTTGGTAGGTTTGTTAAATTTCCCCCAACAGAATTACAATTTTTAAAAAAGATAATTGGACAGCACTATATTTAAAAATTAAGTTAACATGCTGTAGCTAGGGTAGGGTTGCCACCAAATTTTCGTTGAATTCAGAATTTAAAATAGGCTGCGGCTATTTGGACGCGGTCTTCAGACCCGGAATAGAGTGAGAGGTTGGGTTTATTAAAAAAAATAATTAAAATATTATTGTTGGGTGTGTAAGTCAAAATTTGGTATGAAATGAAAGATAATTGAATGGACTATATGTTGGTAAACTTTCTTCTCAGATTAACTAAACTACCACAAACGAGATCCGAATAGCCATTTAGATTTAGACTTAAGTATTTTAGATACTTTGATAACAAAATTAAAACTTAAAAAAAAAATAACCCAATGACATAGTTGAATAGAGCTAATTTTTAAAACTATATGAGTTAGCTTTAATAATAATTGTACATTATACAGAATTAAACGTTTCGGCACATGCCTTCATCAGTACAAACAAACACAACACATTTAAATAAGTATAAATTAAATTTACATAATGTCAATATATATATCCTACCTAAAACAGAAAAAATATAGGAGAGGGCGCTCCTTTATCTTAACTTTTCATCCCCACAACCTAAAAGCTCGCTCTCTGGTTCTTAAAAACCGCTCCATTCTTATGGCGGACCCTGTCACAAATGCGATTTATAGAAAACCTCCTCTTTTCGCTTTCCGGCGGGACAAGAGCCTTAGGGACATGCTAATTAGAAGCCACCTCCCTGCTATTAAAGCATATAAAGGCACAAAATGTTGCAACCGTAGCCGTTGCAACTCATGTCCCTATGTGATCGAAACTGATACGATCACTTTCCCTCTGGGAGTATTCAGAATAAAAGATGGCTTTACCTGCACAAGTCGCAACGTGATTTACACCATCATTTGCAAAAAGTGCGGTAAACTATACATAGGAGAGACAGGTCGTCGCCTTGGGGACCGTTTCAGAGAGCACCTCTATAACATAAATAAACACGCTCTCTTTCCGGTCTCCAAACATTTCAATAGCCCTAACCATAATTCTCTTTACTTTGTTTTTGTCAGGTTTAAGCGCCCTCTCCTATATTTTTTCTGTTTTAGGTAGGATATATATATTGACATTATGTAAATTTAATTTATACTTATTTAAATGTGTTGTGTTTGTTTGTACATGCCGAAACGTTTAATTCTGTATAATGTACAATTATTATTAAAGCTAACTCATATTGTTCTATTGACACAATTTGTTCGTGTCTTATTAATATATTTTAAAGCTTTATTGCAGTCCAACACTTTTTATAATTAGGTAATTTTTAAAAGAATTATAACACCAAAATCATATTTTTAGCTGTTGTAGTTTTATTTTAAAGTTATGAATTTTTAAAGTACGACTTAATTTGTCCTTTTTTTAACATGGACCGCATCTCCACATTCTGTGACCCAATTCCACTGTTCGAGTCACGAGCTATATAACTCTTGTTTTAATGATAATTTTATTTTCCGACTAATGCTGTATTAAAAAAATAAGTTTAATAATGTTAACAATTATAGATAAATTTTAGCTTATCTAACTATGCACTATTTATATCAGTAAATTTAATATAATGTATTAATATATGGCTTTTCTGTTTACCAAATCTACGACATCCATTATACCGATATTTGCTATATAGTCCATATAAGGCAACTCATGCCCTAATTACAAAAATACTGTTAGGGAACTATTGAACTTTCAACTTTGGTACATGACTAATTCATTAAAGCTTTCCCTGACCTAGTTTAATAGTTTTTGCACTGCAAACTTTTATGAATGAAATCTCTGAGATAGTAGTAAATAATAGCCATTATACAAGTCATTGTGGATGGCCGCCATGACATTTTGCACACAGCGAATTTTGATCATGTATAATATCGACTCTACCGGGTTTTTTAACCTCAAATTAAAATATTATTCTTTCCATAACATTTAAATTCATTCTAAAACATAAGTTATCAAATATATTGATGTAAATAGTGGAAATAATTAAATATTTCCTAAGTAACGGCGCCTTCCGCCACTGAAAGGGGGGCGTGGCCACTTTCTTATCGAAATTGGCCTGAGCTACATTACCATATAGGGGTTCACTCAAGTGAGCATAACAAGTGATCGACATGTCCTAACCCAATGAGAATTGACACAAATACACATCGATAGATAATACAGAATAAGACTTTTTTTTTAAGAAATAAAAGTTGAACTTCTATACGAATTTTGTAGTGAAAGATGCCTTATATTTAAAGGGGAATCTCAAAATACAGGTCGATTGAAAAATTAAAAAAAATCAATGTAAATGTAGGCCAACATGTCTACCTAATTTTAAGGCCGGAAACGGAACTCAAATATATGTCGAAAGCACTCATTTAATAATTAATAGACACACACATCGGAAAATTAAAAACTCGGATTTTTCGGCGCCAATTGCCATTTCTGATACACAAAAAGTAGTAGCCTCTCTTGGTTTACTGAAGTATCTATGGTATTTAGTTAGGAGTTTAGTCTAAAACTAAAGCATGCCACAGTATGGTAGCTTAGTTACTGCTTAGTAAGTTAAGTAAGTTAGTTGCTAGGTGCCTTGAAAGAGCATCAAGTGACAATCCGACAGGTGTAAGTAGGCAAGCCTTAGTGGGACTTTGACAGCAGGGTTAAAATAACAATTTTTTAATTAGAAATGTTGGTTATCTTGCAGTTCAGGTGGGTGTTCTGATCGAATTTCATATTATTAATTATTATCGCATGTGAACTTACGTGTATTCTTCATTAACTTAAATCCAGGCAGTGATAGTTAACTATTACTGAATTATACAGCACATATTTTCGTTTAATTTCTAATTGGGGAGGAGGGGTTGGAACTTAATTAGATGTTCCGTTATTTTATAGGGGCCCAAACTTAGGCCTATTTTTTTTTTCTTATATGGGGTGTATAAATAATATAATTCGAAACAAAGGTTTCTGCTTGCGCATGGGTGAATGGAACGAGATCATAGTACACTAACATATACACTTCATCCATATTCGAAAACTGGTACTGAAGGGTAATGAACTCATAATTTTAATTTTTCGTAAAACTAGCCAATATACGCAACAATTTTATATAACTTTATTTTGTGAATGGGGGAAGGAGGGGTTGGAACTTAATTAGATGTTCTATTATTTTATAGGGGCCCAAAATTCTTTTTTTTTCTTCCTTATATGGGGTGTATAAATATAACTCCAAACAAATTTTTAGTTTGAAAAGTTAAGCATCAATAAATAATTTTGGTACACTTTATTAAAAATCTAATTTGTTTCGTTTTTTGTGAATATGCTTTTAGTTGAAAAATTGCAATCTGGCATGTAGGGTGAATTTAAAAAAAAAAGAAAATGGAGCGATCGTTTACGCTATGGGCTATGTACCAATAGGGGTTGTAAAAGTCAATAAAAAGAAAAGTTAGTGCTGTACAATTTAGTGTTAACTAATACTATCTGGACTAAATTTTTTATAGAACACATATAAGTTTACATGCGAGAATACGAAATTCGATCAGAAATAATATACGCACCTGAACTTGGAACTGCAAGATTACCGAAATCTTATGATTGTAAAAAGAACTTCTTAACATCGGACACTCAACTTCATGGCCTGGGCGGTTAGCCTTTGGCAGATAGTACAATACCTGGGAAACCCTACTTATGATTGAAAATCTTTGCAGTTGCAGCCTTCTTAATTACAATGGCTGATAATACAGAAGAAGAAACAGGAGATGAGATAAAAAATGAAGAGGAAGATGAGACCACAGAAGCCAAATCAGAAGTGGACAGTGCAGTTGTGGAGACAAGTGTGGATACTAGTGGTGAGGCTGCAGAAGCTGAGGATGCTGTCAAAACAGATGAAGATTTAGAACAAGAACTTAAGGAAACTCAAATCACTATTCCTCGTTATGCTCCACATGTAATACCTGAGTTTGAACTGAATCAAATGAAAGGTTTGAAAAAAAATCTTTTAATTGTTATTGTATTAGTTTATATGTCAATAAAAAAAATGTATGTTTAAATACCATTAGTCAATATTAGGTCTAATTTTAAGTTACTAATTATCCCTGAGTCTTATCCTCAAATTTTTGTGTTGAATTTAGATGTCCATACTTTTCACAGAACGTTGGATGTGGCATTTCAAGTTGTATCCAATAGATCAAGAAGATTGCAGAAATTGTATATTAGATGCTGCTACAAAAATCTCCCAGGAGGCTTGGTATTTTGTACCAAAACGCAAAAATGGTCCAGGGTGAGTAGAAAATATTGTTATGATTAACCTAGACGGACCGGAAGTTATTTATCATTGACATTGTTTAGTCAGAATTTCAAAAAGGCTGATTACAGATTATTAAGTTGATTAGACTGATAACCAATAGGGGTGTGCCGGAATCCGGTTCCGCCGGATTTTGCACTATCCGGTGAAATCCGGTTCCGCCGGATTTACTTGTATCCAGGACAACCGGAATCCGGAATATACCGGATTTCGGAATTTGCCAGATTTTGTGACTCACCGGATCATAATCTGAAATAAAAGTAATTCTCTTTCCCGAATTCCACACGATCACGATACATTAATCGATTGTTTCGAGCGTTGAGCTTGTTTAATGTTTAATATTCCGTACATACCAGAGGCTAGAGTCAGCACCGCTAATAGTGGCCAATAGTGTAGGGACTTTGATAAGAAAATTTAAACTTTTTGTAAAAATAAACCAATGGCATAGTTGAAAAGATGTAATTTTTTAAAGAATTATAACACCAAAATCATATTTTTAGCTGTTGTAGTTTTAAAGTTATGAATTTTTAAAGTACGACTTGGTTTGTCATTTTTTAACATGGACTGCATCTCCACATTCTGTGATCTCATTCCACCAATCCCGTCATGCGCAATGACTATATAGTTTATATAAGGCAACGCATTCCCTGCCTTATCACTAAAATACTGTTTAGACTTAGTTTAAACTTTCAACTTTGGCACATGAATAATTAATTAAAGCTTTCCCTGACCAATGGTTTAATAGTTTTTGCACACGGCAAACTCTTATGAATGAAACTCTGAGGTAGTACTACGATACAGTTATGCAAGTGGCTGTGAATGGTTGCCAATGACAACGTGTTGCACACGGTAAATTCTGATCATTTATAATATGGATTCTACCGGGTTGTTAAAGCTCAAATTAAAACATTCCAGTTTAAATGTCTTTAAAATGCATTCTGAAACACAAGTTATCAATTATTTTGATGTAAATAGTGATAATAAATTAATATTTCCTAAGTATCGTCAACTTCCGCCATTAAAAAGGGGGGCATGGCCAACCCCATGGCGAAATTAGGTTGAGCGAGCTGCATAACCTGCTGCGAACGCGTAGAAACATGGCGTCTCTCGTAAGACACTTATCCAAATGGAACGGAACTCAAATATATATCGAAAGTACTAATTTAATAATAAATAGACACACACATCGGAAAATTAAAAACTCAGATTTTTTGGCGCCGATTGCGAATTCCCATACACAAAAAGTAGTAGTCTACCTTGACTTACCGAAGTATCTACCAATAGTACCGGAATCCGGATCCGGCGGATTTCGCATAAGAAAATCCGGATCCGGTTGGAAAAAACGGATCCGGCACACCCCTAAATAACCAATAATCTTAAAAATTAATCACAGTTCAAAACTAGATTCCAGTATACCACCTATATGACCTTATGGTAACTTAAAATTGTGGTCGTGCCATATTATTTTGGATTGTAATTTTAACTCCAATCAAATTCGCTGTTGAAAATTACTTGGGCTTGGTTGTATTTTGAGTATGACTGATACTGTAGGACTAATTCTTGACCTTACCATCTGATTTGACATGTGATCATAACTAAAATGGTGGATTATGAACAATCATTTTGGCCTAAATTCAGTGTTTTAAATTGAAATTATTATTAAAATGTTGATATGGTCTAATTAGTGAGGTATTCCTAATATGCCTTCATAAAATTTGTTATCTGTTAAATGTTAAATATTAAATATTTATTGCAAACGGTATTTATATTTATTATTCTGTCACATTTTGAAATTGCATTTTATAAGATGATGTTGAATGTCATAAGGTATATAGTTAGACCTATGTTTGTTACATCTTTTAAATAGAATGGCTGAGCTGTGTATGGTCTCTAGTAATGAAGCAAGTGCTGTAATGTCAAGGATTCTTCGTATGCCGTTTTATCATCGATATGTAACTATTGAGGTGACACGAAGAAGTCAAGAACAACAAACTGAAGCAGATACTGATGTCTCTCAAAAACCTTTCACTAAAATAGAAGAGACAGGTACTTGGTTGGAAATGTTTTATACAAATCTTTTATTTACAATACATTTTAGCTTTTATGCAACTGATAAGTCTGTGTAGTTCCAAAACATATAGCAGACCTGTTTACTCTTATGATTTTGGTGAACAATGCATGATTTTCAGAGGTCTTTTACCATTGTACGCCATGGCGTGTCAGAACTACGATTTTATGAGACCTGGTTGAAAATATATACATTCTGGTAGTTTTTCAGATTAAACAAAAATTTAAAAATGTAAACTTTAGGTGTTTTTTTAGCCGAAATGTCCTTTTAACAGACCTGTTTGCTCTTATGATTTTGGTGTACAATGTATGATTTTCAAACGTCTTTTACAATCTCACGCCAATGACGTGTCAGAACTATGATTTAAGAGACTTGGTTGAAAATATATACATTATGGTAGTTTTTCAGTATAAAAAAAAATTTAAAATGTAAATTTTAGTTTTTTTTAAGTTTTAGCTCCTTTCTATGTCCAGCAGGGAATTTTTCGAGAAATACAATTGGCTGGGGATCATCTCTAATTATGTTAAATTTGCCCTGAGAGGGGAAGCGGGTAGTGTGTATTGATTTAGATTTTGTGTACATGTGCTGGGGGGGGTGTCAAAATATTTAAGATTATATCAGACCTGTTTACTCTTACGATTTTAGCGTACAATAACGATTTTGAGTTGTCATTTACGATTGTACCCAAAGTTCTATCACAACTACGATTTTAAGAGAATGAGTTGAAAATATATACATTCCAGTGTCATGGTCGGATCGCATGAGTTTTCTGTATCAACTTTTATGATGTTAATTTGACCAATCGTGGGTGAGTTTTTTTTCTCAGTGTGCCCCACGAGTTTTTATTTTTCTCGGGTGGTGTGTCGGGAGGAACCACAGTGACGTGAAGTCCGTTGTCTAGAGGTCGGTCCCCTGTGTACAAGCCACAGAACAATTTTCTAGGGTCTAGAACCCCTTTATTTCTATCTCCTACAGAGCTGATGTGACTCTTGTTCCAAGTATCAAACAAATGATGCAGAGATTCAGGTTTTTCTTATTTATTGGCTAAATATGCATAACAGTGGAAAACATCATAAGAAATAAGCTCTGGTGTTCAGAATAAAACGTGTACAGAAACCAAATTCCACATACTATACAAAATATAGTTACAAAAGCCTTCTTCCAAAGTATTTGGGGGGGGGGTGTCAAAAAAGTATGTGTGTAACTGGGTGGGGTGTTAAAAAAGGTCTTTTTTTTTTTTGCGCTTGTGCAGACAGACCATATATAGATGAGCCCTCGCGTTTGTTTGCTTAAAAAAAGTATGTGTGTAACTGGGTGGGGTGTTAAAAAAGGTCTTTTTTTTTTTGCGCATGTGCAGACATACCATATATAGATGAGCCCTCGCGTTTGTTTGCTTCGGTGCTGTATGACGTAATTGTGTTACAAGTATATCTTACGGTTGTACCGGGATAAGCGCAGAAACAGAAAACTAGAGAATGCATTCTCAACTGTTCCATGCAGCAACATTAGATTTTGACATTTTATAGGATCTGAGGTGGGCTTTTGAAATCTATATTTAGAACGCTAAAACATCTGTACTATTTTTAGTACCCCCTCTTCCTTTCACCAATTTACAGCTTGTGGTAGTTATCAGGCTGTAATATCATCTTCTTTTAGAAGTTACCCTTTTTGACGCCAGCTGAACTTGATCCCACTGGACACGCAATGCGAATAGTTATTATATACAGAATATATACTGTTTATTTATTTTCTATTAAGATACCGTATTGGGCGATTTTTAGACCATATTGTACGATTTTAGGAGTTCGAGGGTAAACAGGTTTGCTATAAAAATAACGCAGCCAAGTTATGGTGATGAGTTGAACTGTGCTAGGTGAAAAAAACTGAGAACACTAGTTTAAAAAAAAAATGAGAACGCATTCTCAACTGTTCCGCACAGAACATTATATTTGGACATATTTTATAGGATCTTAGAGTGCCTTTGAAATCCATTTTTAGAATGCCCTAAACAGTTGTACGATTTTATTAATACTCCTAACACCCATCTTCCTTTCACCCATTTACAGTTTATGGTAGTTATCAGTCTATAATATGTTAACAGGAAATAGGCTTAATAGATATTGATTCTTATTTTTGTAAAACCCAGCCCTTTTCTACAAAGATAAATCTTAGTTACTTAGTAGGTTGTACATTTTATTTTTAACTGATTTCCAGTTTGAATAACGTTCAATTTTATCAGTCACTTTATTTTTACCAGTGAGACTGTGATAATGTAATCTCCAAAATTCATCCAAATATTAATTGATATCTATAGCAGATATACATCTGCAAAACAAAGTGACAGCAGATTGCAATATAAACATCAGTCATTTACTTTTGAAAGTTACCTTTTTAAACGCCAGCTTAACTTGACTCCACTAGACAAACGATGCAAGTAGTTATTGAATACATCATATATACTGTATGTTTCTTTACTATTAAAATACTGTATTGTACGATTTTAAGACGTTATTGTAAGATTTTAGGAGTTCAAGGGTAACCAGGTCTGTTTAAATTTTTTCCACTATTTTTTCACACTACTTGAACGCAGTCCCTCTCTTATATTATATTTTACAAAATGTCTACTTTAAAGCAATTGTTACCTTATTGTTAGTTTAGAACAATTAAAATTTTTCAAACAATAAAACAGATTAAGCTGTATTTAAAAAAATACACATATCTTGATATAATGAATTAATGTTGACACTTTTTTTTCAGCTTCCATTGTGTTTGATGCCACAAAATGTGAGAAAATAAAAAACACTGCCACTTCTAAAGGTAAACAGAAAAAAAAGATTGCCAAGCCTTAGCTGATAAAGACTAAACATATTTTATACAAAGTAGTTAACCATGTAAATGTTAGTAATAACTTTAAAAATTACCTCAATATTCCCTATTCTATTGCAGCAGTTGTATTCTAGTTAATTCTTTTTTAGGAAATGTACTAAAGGACAATTATATTGGCCTGAATCTCCTATTGCAACTATAAATCTGGCTAATCAGATTTTTTACTGCTATTTCTAGCAAGCCTGTGAAGTAAGACAATTTTTTGAAATATTCTGTACCAATTTGTATTGTGGCCTGAAAATTTTACAAGTAAACCAGGGCTCCTGTGGATGGCCTCTTTTGGCGCCCCATATTAAACTCTGACATACCAATCTTCTTCACAGGAAACCTGAAACGGCGAAGTCTCTGGGTGCGATATTTGTCAGAAAACACAAGCCCAGAGATCCTTCGTGTTCTTTTTCCGCTCTCACAAAGCACTCAAGTACAAACGCATGACAATTTGCGGTGAGTAAGGGAGGACGCACAGCATTTTTTCTTGCCGTCCTCCCAAGTGGCGATCTGCCTGCTAATCTTGGATGGCCTTGCAGATCCTGTAATGGGGCCGTATCAGGCCTCAAGATTAACAGCAAAGTTTGATTTTGCTGATTTATCAGTCCATCTATTGAGAATTAAATCTCACTTAGTTGCTGTTGATTAACAGTTTTAATTTTTTCATAGCCAATGAAGTACAACTTAGGTTTCACTTGGGAAGTCGCTCCAAAATTACTTTTTTAAAAATTATCTATCATTAATTTTTATTTTAAGTTTTAGCTGTTTAATGTTTTCAGATTTCATAAAGGTAAGTTAATATTTTTAGCACAATAACTCTTCAGAATAGAAAATAAAAGTGGGATAAATACAATTTAAGCACTGATTATTTTTATATAAGATTTTTCATATCATGGGGTAGCCATATACATGGTTTGTCTCCCATAAATTTGTTATTTCAGAAAGACCAAAAACGTAGCTTGTTTTTCATACGTTCTTAGATAAGAGAGACTGAAGAAACAACAATGAATTCATACATTTTTTTTGCTAGAGGACTAGAAACAAAAGCTATTTTTAATAAATGCTAAGTCGAAGAAGCTTTTGATGAGATTTGATTTGAAAGAGACATCATTTTCTGTTACATGTTAAATTAAAAGAAAAATGCTTACTAAAAAAGTTAAAACAGTAGTTTAAGGGATTAAATATAAATCGACATTAATAAAAATTGACGGCTATAGAAACAATTGCTGTGGTTAAATAAAATGTTATAATATTTCTTTGGATAAACTAACATTTAATCAGTTAATAATTATTTTATTTTAGTATGGAGAAAGATTTTTTAAAGACTTAATATATGTCAACTATACTGGTACTGATGTTTGGATTATCAATAAATTACTGTGATTATACTGATTACTCTTTCAGTATTGGTCTGGTTGAGGCCCACTCTAAGACAGATGTACTTATTTTCATGAAGAGTTACATCACAGTGGTCATCAACAACACCCATATACTTGCGCTACAAAACAAAGAACCTAGTGAAAATGAAAGTGGTTAGTATGAAAAGCTGTATCAACCTGCAATACATTCTTGTGGAGGTGTATAGAGAATAGTGATAAGAAAGAAAAATGTATCAGTTTATCTTGCAGAACACACACAAAATGATTAATATTATGGGAGTTGATGAAGATAAAAATACTTTTACAATACCGGTAATTAAGGAAGACTGATTGGGAAATGGAATACCATTTTTCAGTTTGCATTCACCACGAATAATGGCAGACTGAGAGTATTATTTCAAATTGAATTATGACAGAAGTATTGTCATTCCTCAATTATTTTTATAAGCAAAATAATAGGTATATATGTTTTAAGTTACCTTTTTTATTTAGGAATCTAAATGAACATACTGACCCATTATGGATTTACTTTGCTGAATAATTTCAATGAAAACAAATACAAACTAAGTTTTGTTTCCTTTACCTACTTAATGATTGTGGTAAGCCGAATCAGATTTTAGCTCCTAAGCATTCAACAAACTTGAGATTTAAGTAACACCAAACGAATCTATAAAAAGGGGATAAATAAATATATTCGCTTTTATAAATAGTTGTATCAAGAACCAATCAGTTAGTTTTAAAGTGAAGTTTTTTAATGTGCTCCTATAATGTATCTTATAATGTATGTTAAATTAATCATACTTTTCTTGTAGAAATCTGAAATAAATTACCTGTAGCTGTAAACAGATCTGACAAATTTTTAAAGACACATAATCTCATATGTGTTTATAAGTTCATAATTTTAAATTACATATTAAACAGAAACCAAAGCTGAACTTGAAAAAACAGCCACAAATGTAGAGGAGCTACAAAATGCACCAACAGAAGTAGCTGATAGATCAGAACTTCGCAAAGATGAGAAAAACCAGACATCAAGGATTCTTAAACGCACATTACAGCAACAACAGCGAGCTGTCGATGGAAGACGGAGAGACCAACAAGGTCAGAAGCGAGGAAGAGGGGAGCCTCCAGCTAAGCGGGGTGTAGGAGGCTGGGGCGATGGACGCTTTGACAGACGAAATGGAGGAGGTGGCCGGTATGGTGGTGGTGCTGGTGGTTATGGTGGTGCTGGTGCTCTCTACCCAGTTGTTGGAGGTCGAGCTGGATATGGAGGAGCAGGTCAGTACCGATACATTGATAAATAGGGAATTGTTGACAGTTGCAAGAAAAGTTTATAGATATTTCTCAATTTAAGTTGACATTATTTACTAGCAACTACTTGCTACTGGAGATTTCCTACTTTGTTTCACATCTTTAAAAAGCAAAAAAAATTGATCTTGAAACTGTACAGAAATATACTTAAATACAGTCCAGATAAACTAGTAAGTTAGAATTTTACATACAGTTTAAGTTTAAAAGAAACAATGTCAGTTTAAAGGAAAAAGTATAAAATTATATTAAAAAAACAATAAAAACATGTGAATTTTAAATTTTGAACACGATTGTTAGTGATTTAACAAAGCTGTCGATTTTCCCCTACCTTTCCATGTTTAATTATTAATTGATATATACTTAAGTGAGACTTTAGAAATTAAACAAATACACATAAGTAAGACAAATAATTTTTAGTAGTAATAAATGAAGGCTAAGGGTGTTAAACCCACAAACGGTGGCATGCATCATTCTGTGGTGTGGAGCTTTTCAGAGCGTTGTGAGTGCCATTTGAAATTGCATTAAATGACATAGAAATATTGATACAAGACCCCTATAAGTATTTATTTTTTGAAAGGTAATTGGATGGGGATAAAGTTGGCCATATTGACACCCCGTAAAACAATTTTGCTCAGTGTCCTTGACCTTGGAGTTCTCAAGGGAAAAAAATCTACAAAATGTCTTCCTTTCAAGTGCTCATAACATCATTAATTTTTATAGATACACTTAAAACACAAATCTAAATGTGGCCAATTCATTTATATTTCATAAAATGTATAGTTTGCTAAGGTTTTGATTGCAATTAAACCTCTGAAAGCATTATGAATAATTTTAGGTCATTTATATAAGAAACTGGGACCACTGCTAAAACCAAGTACAAAATAAAAAATCTCAGGCAAAATAGTTATTATTGACTATTAAACATTTAAAAATGAACTGTGGAACTGATTTGGGTTGTTTTAACTATAAAATTTATTAGTTCTGAACTTTAATCTGTAGCTTCTGTGACTAAAATTCAGTCAGTCCTTGCCCAACCTCCGGGCCTGGCTCGAAGTCTAACAGTAGCCTCAGTAGGCCCATTTCAGTATCACTAAGACTAGTATAAAATTCATGAGAAGAATAATCCCAACTGATATCGTCATGGGTAATGTTAAAATCATCATCAGTATCACTTAAAACCTCTCCTAAAAAGCTTTCAAAAATATTTCTATCGGTTCTTGCACTGAAGGCCCAGCCATGGCTTCAACCATTTTAGCTTTTAAAAAAAAACCAGCAATATAAAACTCTGAATTAAAAGTATTTATTTTCAAGTTATCACAAAACTGCTTGAACCAGAAGATGATTTAATTATTAATGAAAGGAAGTGGCTCTAATTCCGGTTAAATATTGGATTGGAAGTTTCTATCGGACCATGTTTTTTATCGGCCGATTTTTTCGGCCGCCACAGTACAGAAAATTTGGCCAACCACAGTTCGTGGGTTAAAGGTTACATGGTAGGTGAAGTTGGGCTGGAAGGCAAGGACAAGGTGGAAGAGGATTGGGTTGACTGGATTATCTCGTAATATATTAAAAGGAAAAGTAATTTTAGTGGTCAGGAAAGGATGTGGGGGTTGGGTGTGAAAATGACTATTAGTAGAGATGGTCAGTATCAGTACATTTGACATCAGTTCTTCGTGTGTTTTGTTTAACTAATTAGGCTTAAGTACCAATCCTTCCCTCAGAGCCAAACACTGGTCAGTTTGTTACAATTATACAAAAAAAACCCATGATATTAAGAGATGATGATACTAGGAGTTCAACTGACAAAAATGTATTTTCTCTTGCTAGGACTTTTAAATCCCCAAGACATGGCGGCCGAGATGATGATGATGCAAGCCCAACTCAATCAAACGATACAAAACCAATTAATGATGCTTAGTCCAGGATCAAGGGGCGGTGGAGGACGGGCTGGTGGTGGTTATGGTGGACCACGGTTTGGATCAGGTGGTGGTGGCGGCGGCGGTGGTGGCGGAGGTGGTGGCAGGCGTGGTGGAAGAGGTGGCGGCGGCGGTGGTGGTGGTGGAGGCCGAGGAGGGAGAGGAGGTGGAGGACGCAAGTAAGTCTTTTAATCTTAAATTTTTCTGATAATTCTTTTTGTTCTTGTGGAATGATGGGCATTTATTTTAAAGAGGTGAAAGGATGCAAGCGCTGAAAGGAATTACTAAAAAAAAAAAAGTAATTGCATTTCATTTACTGTCACGATTATATCTGTTTAAGTACAAGTGGATTTTCTTACTTGAAGTTAAGCATTTAAACTGAAAGGAGTAGGTGGACAGAGGAAAATTGACTATTTCTTTCTTTAAAATATAATAATAAAATAATATTGGTATTATTGTATAAAATATATATTAATTTAATGAAAATTTCATTGAAAAAGATACCCTTATTTCAACGTTAAGCCACTGCTAGCGTAACAAGGCATATATAAAACTAAATAGCTGGTCATTTCATGTCACAGGATACCCTACATTTCAAGTAAAATTCACTGTAAATTTGCAATGATCTTTAAATCATCGTTATTTTCAATTTGCCTTTTGACTTATATATTCACATTTACGTTCTTTAAAAGAGAAGAGCAAATATTTCACTTAATTTAGCTTCCATATTTATTCTGATAATAAGAGACTATCTTTTATAATTTTAGGGGTTTTGGAGGAGGATGGTGAAAAATCTAGGATATCCCTTTGTATAGGTATGTTATTTTAAACCGTCTAAATGAAGTTGGACCTTTTACCCTACTTTCAGAAAAGTAGGCTGACAGAATGTGCTAACTCAAAAACCATGTTTTGGGCATGGTATAATCATTCATAATGTCACTGAGCAATATTATAAATATAATGACATGGTGTCAGTATATCTGTAATCTGTAATTTTAATGAATACATCAATTCAGAAATATACATGTTTAACAAATTACTATTTTTTAAAGCTATTTGTTTCCATTCCACCCCTTCTTGATTTTGTTAGAGGTGGTCGTGTCTCTCCCCCCCAGTAACTTGTGAAGTTAGAGCATAAAATATTATGCTACTAGCACAGAAGAGTGTTTGAAATCATTGAGACCCTCTTTAAACATACAAATTCTTTGATTTGGTTGAATGCCAATGGTATGGATAACCCTATTTCCAATGTTCCAGCTCCCTGAGATGAAGATGGCCTACAGAAGAGGTGACTGCAAGCAACGGATAGATGGTTTCAACTGGAATGTCTTGTAAATGTTATGTCAGCTTTACTGTTAGTCGTGTCTTTAATTTGGACAATGTAAATACCTGTCACTGAAAGCATGAGCCTTTTACTGAATGAGTTGATAGTGTTTCATCATGGCTCGGTCTTTACAATTATATAAGTTGAAAGAATGGAATTTAAATTTTTATATTTAAAGTAACAAAAATCATTTGCAAATAGATTATTGGGACATTAATACATTGGCACAGCTGATTTTTGTAAACTAAATGATGGTCACTGACAAATATTTCTGGATTAAATCATGTTCTGAGAGAACACCTGTTATCAGAACTGAAAGGTGTTCTCTTTTTTCAGTGTTAAACTCCTTTCTAGTGAATCACTGATTATGGAGATATCATTGAATCTGTTACAAAACAACAGAGTAAAAGCACTTCCCCAAAACTGTAGCAATGCCCATTATATTGTAAGTTGTTTCATTGAAAATCATCTAATTCATAACTCATGTAGCTAATCAATGTTTTTAGTTTAATTTTTCCCTGATACTAAATGGGGGCATGTTCATTGTTTTTGAGTATTTGAATGTACAATAAATTGCTTTATGGAATTGTCACACCCATTGTTTGTTCTATTTTGAGTTTGAAAAATCTGAGGTTTATCTCCAGGTGAAGTGTAGAAGTAGCTTAAATTGTGTATTAAACAGGTTTGCTGAATTGTTGAATGTTTAAGGAGGTGAGTGGAAGTGGAACATTTGACAGTAACATTAACAATCTGTCAATAACAAAATAAAGTTGAAGAAATTCTTGTTACATTTTGGGTCGTTCATTTTTAAAACGGTTTTACATTTTCATACCTGTATTTAAATATTCACTAATTTAGCTCTTACCACTAATGTAAACAGCCTGAAATAACTTAGTTCAAAGCTGCATTTGGTAGCTGACTGGAGGGGGTCGAGTTTGTATGTACCAAGAACCCATGTAATACAACAAAGCAAAATTAGTAATGGTTACCAGGTGTATGTATGGGAAGGAAATTTACACAAAGTCCTTCATTGTGTCCTCCAGATAGAGACAAGTAAGTAAAAAGACTTCCTCTACATCAGTGTTTCCCAAATGTTTAAGTTTGGCGGACCGGTGAACAAGTTTAGAAATTTACCAGGGACCGGTGCATGATTTATTTTTATACTTTTATTTCTATTTGACAATAAATATTTATGTTATAGGGAACGGCAGCGTTAGGCATGCGGACCGGTGAAGGTCCACGGACCACCATTTGAGGACCATTGCTCTACATGTATTTGCAAATGAATTGAAATATTGCTAGATATATTATTCTAAATTAGCATTTCCAACCCTTTTCTAGGTTATGAACCCCCCTACAACTACGGGTATAAAATTTTTAACAGTCTTGCACCCTTATGAACAGTTTGTCTCAGTCTTGCACCCTTATGAACAGTTTGTCTCAGTCTTGCACACCCTATGAACAGTTTGTCTCAGTCTTGCACCCTTATGAACAGTTTGTCTCCGTCTTGCACCCCTATGAACAGTTTGTCTCAGTCTTGCACCCTTATGAACAGTTTGTCTCAGTCTTGCACCCTTATGAACAGTTTGACTCAGTCTTGCACCCTTATGAACAGTTTGTCTCAGTCTTGCACCCTTATGAACAGTTTGTCTTAGTCTTGCACCCTTATGAACAGTTTGTCTCAGTCTTGCACCCTTATGAACAGTTTGTCTCAGTCTTGCACCCTTATGAACAGTTTGTCTCAGTCTTGCACCCTTATGAACAGTTTGTCTCAATCTTGCACCCTTATGAACAGTTTGTCTCAGTCTTGCACCCTTATGAACAGTTTGTCTCAGTCTTGCACCCTATGAACAGTTTGTCTCAGTCTTGCACCCTATGAACAGTTTGTCTCAGTCTTGCACCCTTATGAACAGTTTGTCTCAGTCTTGCACCCTTATGAACAGTTTGTCTCAGTCTTGCACACCCTATGAACATTTTGTCTCAGTCTTGCACCCCTATGAACAGTTTGTCTCAGTCTTGCACACCCTATGAACAGTTTGACTCAGTCTTGCACCCCTATGAACAGTTCTACACTCAGAATTCATGGAGATAATTAACAACCATGGTCTGGAACAGCTGGTTAAAGAACCCACGAGGGGGGAGAACACTCTTGACCTACTCCTCACCAATTGTCCACATCGTGTCCAAAAAGTTGAGGTCATCCCCGGGATTTCGGACCACAGCATTCCTTATTGTGAATTTCAGGTCAACACACTAAAAATGAAACAAATCATTCGAGAAATCCCAATTTATGCCAAGGCAGACTGGGATGGCCTAAGGATTGCAACCACAGAGCTAAGCTCAAACATGAAGGTGATTCAAGGTACAGCGACAACAGACGAGCTGTGGG